>CM031239.1:939293298-939763264 GCA_018340775.1 Taxus wallichiana var. yunnanensis | reverse complement strand
AAGTTTTGTTTGTGTTGGTTTTCCTTGATTTTGGTAGGCTTGAGGTGGAGGCATTAAAGCTTGTTGTGGTTGTTGGAACATGTGTTGTTGATTACCATTTTGTGGTGGTGTCAAGACTCGATTTTGGATAAATTTTGCTAAGGACCCCATTGATGATTGTGCCAAGGATTGGATGTGGGTGGTGGAGCCCAACCCGGATGAGTGTAGGGATTTTTCCAAGGTGGTAGATATGGATAAGTTTTCCCCTCGAGAAGACCGAGAGGCTTGATTCGGCCATGGCATTCTCCAAGGATTTTGAGTTGGTCTAGATGGGAACCCACCCTGATTGTTTGGTCTTTGGACAAAATTTAATATAGCACTTGTTTGAGAAATGGCATTCAAACCTCCCTTCAACTATGGTAAAAGTGTACAATGCTTAGTGTTATGGTCAGTAACTTCACAGATTAAGCACATGTCTATGACATCCAAAGGACATTCTCTCAAGGGGTGTCTCTTCTGACATTTAGGGAAATACATGTCTAATGGTTCTTTAACAGGGGTGGATTTTGCCTTGAGTCCATCTATGGTGGATGTTAATTGTAGTAGAATGTCTGTTTTCATGTTGGCCATTTCTTCTAGAAGTTCAGAGGTACCCAAAGACTTGGATGTTTGTTTTCTTTTTATTCCTTCACTTGTTCTAGAATATCTTCTACATAGCTAAGTGATTTGTTCCATGGTGAGTTTATGGAGGGCACATCTCCTCCTCCAACGAGATGGAGGGAATCCTTGGTTTCCTCATCCCTAGGTTCTCATATATTTTAGAAATATTGTTTTAGTGATGTCTTGGTACTTAATTAATTCATTCAAACGAGTTAGACGGTAATCAATCTCATAGTAGAATCTTTAAGAGTGGAGGGAAATAACTTTTGATCGTGAGGGTCTTCTTTGGTCATTCCTCGAAAGAGGGGGAGGATGGATGGTGAGATGTTTTTCATGGGTGCATCCTCATCTACATCGAGGAAAATGGGGTATGTAAAGGTTCATCCTAAAGGTTGGTCTTTAGCATTCCCAAGGTCCCCCATTTCCGAGTGGTGTGAAGAGGATACAGAATGCTCAGAAGAGGTTCTAGGCATTGAGTTGGAATCTGTATCACTCTCAGTGTTTCTTCCTTGTGAAGTATCTAGAGAGAGTTGTTGAATGTTGCGTGCTATAAATCTCCCTTGGTTATCTCGTGACCTATGCATCCAGGTTGGTTAGTTTAAATTGAGGTCTCGAGAGAACTACTGGTTTCCTATATGAACTCCATTAACACCCATAGCATATGGAAAAAAATAATGGAGCTTATGGTTATATATCCCCAGCAGTGGCACCAAAAATGATGGGCCGTCGTATTCTTCCAATCATTTAACTGACATAATATTTATTAGTGTCATTCTAAACTAGGCTTTGTCCTAGGCAATATGCAATGGAGTCTCGGAGAACCTAGTTATATGTTGGGTCTATTGGGGGTTGTTTAGTTTAATTACTATTCTATGGAAATACCGGGTCAAATCTATGGAAATTAAATACAGTTCTACAAAATTCAACTATTTGCAATGAGAGGAATTTTAGCAACTAATCTTCTATTGTAAAATGAAATATGCACACACTTATTCTTAACAAATGAAATCACAACTGAATAAATGGAACTTTAGCAGAAAGAAAGACTATTCGTTAACTAGATTTGCATAACAAAAGCATCTATTCTAAGTGAAAGCAGTAATGGAGAAAGAAAATACAGTTAATCAAAGCATGCATGTAAGACTTATCAAATGACAATTGCAGTAAATCTAATCAAAGAATTGTATGCATGAACTCAAAGTAACCTCGTATCTCCTCGGTTGAGTGGGCCCTTGCTCTTCCTCGGGATAGAGGGATTAACAACTTCTGATTCTCAAAATGTTGTGGCTTTCATTAACTTAGAAATAAGTTCATAACATAGAAAAGATATCAAGAACTATATGCAGATAATCTCCTTCAATAATCAAAAAGTGGTCCTACCAAGTTCTGAAGATGAAGTCTTCATATAGATAATGTTGGTTACAAGATCCACCATATCAGGTGGCATTAAACACTATCCATAAAATTCTAATTAAAACACATAAATCTCTATGGGCCGTTAGGATCATGCCTAGGCTAATAGGTCAATTTGATGGAAATAGTCTTTAGCTGCATGCTTCGAACTCGGGCTTCTTATCCACTAGCAACTTCCATCATTCCCTACACACATCATCATGTTTGATCTCACAAAGACAGTTAGTAGGAGGTTTATGTGATAATCGGTTTTCATAAACTATAGCAAGGAAAATGCATAAAACCTACTAGGATATAACTACACAAAACATCCCCATATACTAATAAGTCATATCAAAAAGAGTATTTCCATCCTGAAGAAATGATATTAAAGAGCCAAACAATGCACTCATCATAGAGTGTATAAAAACAAAGGCTACACTAAAGTGGTGATACACCAAAAAATGACGATGTGAGAAAAGTCTTCCAATGTGTGAAAAGTGGAAGCAATGTGCATATTAGAAGTGGTAATAACAACTCTCCACAAGTATAGAAAGTGCATTTACAATAGTATTCCATAAATTTTACAATGATTATGAATCCCTTTAGGAGTAAAAATAGACACAATATGTATGCAATGATATTGAAGGGGGAGAGGAATGCAAACAAACACAACAACGCAAGAGAAATCCACAAACTTGTATCTATTGCTTTCATTGATATGCATGATTCAATCTATTAGAATAAGGGCCTAGATCACCATGCAAGGATTAAAATACAAGGTTTGTAGCACATTGGCTTCACAAAACAAATTTGACAGATTTTTTCTACTTAAAACTATCTCCCATTTGACCAGCCCAACACTCTAATTTACTGCACTCGAGAAGATAGGGAGAGAGGAAAATGGAAATCCTTAAATCTGACTTCCCACCACTTTCAAGATGTCATATATGAAGTTAAATTATGGTATGTTGCATGCAAAAGGCCCCCAATATTGTCCCATGACTTGCATCACTAAAATATGTCAGCCCATGCTTCATTAATGCATCTCAGTTACCAAATAAAACACTATTCTGAATCTGGCCACATTTTATGAAAAATACCATTGATTCCTCAAAAAATTCTTGATTTATTGATTTCTATGCATTATAACTAGAGCCATGATTCCAATGGTACCAATTTTGTGTGTTTTCATTGTGAAATGTAAAAGTTATGGCCTTCTGAGTGTGAGTATCTATTTTGGGTCTGCCATGCATTTTGGTCATTTAATGGGACTAAGTGTTTGATTGAATGGGGTTGAGGAAATTTCATTTATTTTCATATACCTACCCTCATCAAAATTAATAAATCCTAAAAGTCAAATTTTATGAAAATCGGAGCTTGGGGTCAAAAGTTATGGCCGTTTGAAGTTCGGGATCTGATTTGCTGTTTTCCTTTGCATGCGGACATTTCGGCTATTTCAGGTCCTTTTGTCCCAGCTATCCCAATGTTGAATGGACCATGAGGGCCATTGAATTCCACCTTTTCCACATCTCCATTACTCATAGTGATTTCATGTTTTGGGTCCCAGTTGTCATAACGTCTCAGACTACCCGGGCCAAACATATCTCGACTTTGCCAATTCCTTCTACTCGCGGCGATTTCATCCATCTGGGTCCCACGCGTACCTATGTCCCAACTATCCCATGTGTTCCTTAGGACCTTTTGATCCAACTTAACTGATTCACACTATTTTCGCCATTTTGAAAATCTTAGGTTTTGGGTCTCGATTGTCCCACTTAAACCTATGCACTTGAGACGAAAATATCCTATTTAACCGATTCCTTTGCAAATCAGCCATTTCAGATTTTTTGGGTCATGGTTGTTCTAATGTCCAATGGACTCGCCCGAGAAATTTTGACCCAACTTCACCGATTCCTTCTATTTTTGGCCATTTTGGGAAAATCAGGTTTTCGGGTCTCAATCGAACACAGTGCGGCCCGAGACGAAAATATCTAATTTAACCGCACTTCACGATATACTTGGAATTTTAGGCTTGAATTTGGTACGATGAACCCTGGTATGATCCACCTTGGTTCCATCCATAGCTCTTAGACCCGATTTGCATTAAAATAGGCCCGTGATTTCTTTTTTTTGAATTCTTTGTGATTTTTGTAACTTAATGGATTTTTTTCCTTGGATGGGGAAGTCAGAGAGAAACCAAAGGGAACTCCAAAACCTGATTTTTGGGCCTTGAACCAATTCTACTTGCTCTAGCATGAGGAAATTATGCAAGTTATCCAAATTACCTCAAGGGGTGAATTTGGGATAAAAGGTGGCAAGGGTCACTGTCCTCCCGATCAAGAGACTTGGTTCCCACTAGTTTTTCCTCCACTAGATCCTTTGGATCCACCAGGTCTTATGCCTCCTAACCCACCAAATCCACCTCCTGTAGTTGGAAAAGGACTAGAAGTGGTCACACCTAGTGTTCCTAGTGTCCCACTAAACTACGCGCCGATGGTTTGTGATATTGTCCCACTACCAGTTGTATGTCCCATGCCACTCCTAGACATATTACCCAATCCTTGCATACTTGCACCTTAACCAAATATTCCTCCAAATATAGGAATGGATTACGTAGCCATGGATGTTCCAAACAAGAAATTATATCTCCTGGGCACCGATTGGGTTACTCCCACTAATACCAATTGGGTTAACAATACTTCTCCCTTGATCTGGAAAACCAAGCACCAGGGTTTGGTCACCATGTGGGTTCAAATGCGCACCAATGGCTCTTCTTTCTCCATGCAATGAATTCTCATCAAAATATGAAGGGGCCTCTCTCCTGCACTTCCCAAGATGGGGTAGCACAGACTTGTTTACCGAGGTTCCATGTCTTCGCATGAACCTCAACTCCTTCCCACAATGTCTACCTCCATAGATCCATCACACTTGCAACCTCACATTGTCTAGTCATATCCCTTTCATGAGATTTTCTATACTTGATTCATCTCTCCTCCCTTTCCTTTTCAGCCATAATGTCCACCATCTTCCTCCACCCTAGATTCCTCTCCTAGTGCTCAAAGAAGCTTAGTTGGCCATGGGAAATGCTTCTAAACACAAGGTAATGACCAAGATCTTCATAGCCAAAGGAATAACACGCAAAAATGATCCTCTACGTTACCTCGAAACTTGAACTCAACAACTTCTGGGAAATAATACGTAGAAATGGCATATTCAAGAGTATAACAGTCAACACTCTCTTCCACCAGTGATTAACAACATGCATCCAAGTTAGATCTATATCATGTAGCCTCTTGATAGTCATCTTGGGTCCATACATTAATCTATAGTACTAGCTCAATATAGATGCATATGATGAAATCCATTCATATAGTTCTAATGGGAAGCAACAAAAGAATGTCTCATATAGCTCATGGTATAGGTTCTCTTCTATCCATCTACGTGCATCGAACTTAGGTTCAAGTCTTTGAATATTTGAGTGAACACATCCTTCGTGCTCTTCAACCATGCTTCAACACTTTCTAAGGTCATACACTCTGTCATCACACATCTCTGGGACAAATATGCATGTCATTTCTCATAACAAATTGAAAAATAGGTCTCTACAATGGAACTAAGATGTAGTCATTTTTTACCCTTCAAAGAACAAAAAATCCCATACGCATTGGCCTATCACCCAGCAGGTGCTGCGTGCTCACTCCGCATGAACACACACACACATTGAACCCCTCCTTTGTGTGAGTTGTGTGAGAATGCATCATCTATGATAGATACTTAAATGTAGAAAAAAGGAAAAGAACCATGCATTCATCTTGAGAGCTTATGACGAGTTTCTAGGATGATGCATCCATTCAGACAAGGAAAGCATTAACAAAATATAGATCTGGACCATAATAGAAAGGAAATACATAAGGGTTTACATCCATTCAAAAAGAATATACATAGAACAGATCCATATAGATATAAGTATAAACTAGGAACCACATATATTCATATTCAACATGTTTGATAATCACATTGCATTTATTGAGGCCATCACAGATCAATATAATAGTGTAAACCAAAGTCATGCATCAAAACTAGACTTAGGTCCCTCATATTACAAAGAAAAACATAGGCCCATCCCCTTGATATTCCATTACTCCTACAGATCTTCTAAACCCAACCCATAGAACACTCCACGATATTTCTACAGAGCTTTACCTCTCATCTCCATCCTATGATCTACTTATTTTTCACCAACACCCCTTTTCTTCTATTGGGCGCTTGAATATATAGCCTCAACAACCACCACCAAGACTTTCTGATGTTATGGATCAGTTGCCAAGTGTCCAAGGTGGTCCTCCAAGGAAGCATGCCTCTTTTAGATCCGAGCTCTCCACTCTTCACAATGATGTCTTTCTAGATCCTTCTATCACAAGGAATATTCCTTTCATGGGCACCAAGTTTCTAGGCTGGCACCTTATCCACTTCACATGCGCTAAACAGTCATGCTTTTCCCATGTCTGCTTAGGAATGTCAAATGCAGCTAAGTCCCAAAACCCTTGCTCATCCTTAGTGCACATGCCAAGGGTTTTGCTAAACCCTTCTAAAACCCTATCCCGTGCACCTTCATCTTACACACCCTTCTCAACTAGGCCTTGTGTGCCCAAGCACTTCTTGTACTTAGCCAATATGTTAGGGGCCCAAAAACGTATTCCTTCATCCGATTTTTTGCATTAATTTCTTGCTCGACCTCTTGTCTGACTAACCCCAAGATTTTTGTATTATAATTTGAACCAAGGTTAAGAATAATCAAGAGTTTTCATAAGTTGAGGCTTTCATGGTCATTGTTTCCTATAGGAATACCCTTGTTTATATTTTGAGTTTTCACTTGGGAATCCCCACGATGTTTAGGGTTCATATTATGAGGTGTGACAAGTCCGGTATGACTAGGTTGTGGGTTTATTTATGGATTTGCTAGGAACATGTCTACAAAGATTTTCCTTTGGTTTTTGGGAAGTCTGTATAGAAACTTGTTGCAATCATGGCAAGTCCTATTGTCATGACCTCAAACCTTATGTAAACCACAATATAGGTTAGGTTTGTAATCTCTTGGAATTTGATAAGCGTCTTGTTGTTGTTGACTATAACCTTGGTTTTAGTTTTAAAATTAGTTGTTATAACCATGATTCACTTCCCCTTGGCTAGAGTTTTGATACTAGTTTGGGCCTTAAGTTTGTTTTTGTTTTTGTGGGGCTTAGTTTACATCAACTTATTTGACAAAAGATATAGTGTTAGGGCTATTTGATTTCCCATGTTTTTGTTATTATTAGTGTTACCATTGTTTTGAAAACCAACATTCTTATCTTGATTAATAGTACTATTTGTAGTAGCAACATGGTTTTGATTCACACCCTTAGGTCATTGGTTGTTGGAACCATTGTTTTGGTAGTTTGCATTATTTTGATTTAGAGATATGAATTTCCCATTTGGACCATAGATATTATGCCAATTGTCTATAACGGCTTGGTCAATCGAAGCACCCTCTAACACTTCCTCATAACTATGGAAAGGAAGCCTATGGGATTCCTCCCTAGTATCTCGGATTGAGTGAGTGAAGGAAAATATCACATAGTTCCATCTAGTCGATGTTGGGCACACTTGCAAAAGATGAGAAAACTTGGTGCCATCTCTACGGATGAAATGGGCATCATTTAATTTTTTTGTTGTTTAATATGTAGGAACTCCTAATCCATGTACACAACAATGCGTTAATTCATATGATTTATGAGCTATTTAAATAAATGTATCCCTTATAATATTAATACAAATCCATTGTGATCGAGAGTGTTTGGAAAGATCTGAACACATGACACCACGTATGGTGAAGTCTAATAAGAGGATCCTTTAATACTGAGCTTTTGGGTACCCTTATCCCATAAAGATTTAAGACCAATGGAAGATCACTTGATTACGGAGGTGGAAGAGCTCCTTTAAGTAAATGGATAAACTATAACATTTATAAACATTGATGAGGAATGTAGGAGTTGGGTCCTTGATATGGCATCTAGGGAGTAGGAATGGTATATGGGTCCATCTAGGGATTTTTGAATACATGTGCATGTAAGGAGGGATAGTACTAGGATATTGACTAGCGGGCACAAAACGAGGGAGCATCGCATTACATGTTGTGGTGGAATTAGAGAACGTAATTTTGGCTAGCCCTTGTATAAGATAATCTTGAAAAGGATGATGAACCATCCCTAGTGTGTCTAATCCTTTGAGAAGATCACCAATATTTTAATGAGCCGGATAACCTTGTTGTATAGGATATTGCATTGGTTTCTCATTGGAAGGGATGTATCCTTTGTTGTCAGCTGGATACCCCATGTTCTTCCTTACTTGCATGTGTCGATTGTGAAGTTTGGGCACTTTCTATTTCTCTAATCCTCCCTAATAAAGTATAAATAAGATTGTTGGGAGATCATTGAGTCCCTTTTTGGGGTACCTATGGTGTAGGGTTTGATTAAGTAGGCTCATGATACCATGTCATGAATTGTTTAGTTTTATAATTCTTGTGTTCCTTAGAAGTAAAAATCTTAGGATAGGCATTAAAAATCTCAGAGGTTATATCATTCACTCCATCCAAAGACTCATATATCTAAAAAAGAGGATTAACTATTCATGAAAATATATCATCTTCTATTGATTACATGGAAATGTGAGGTCTTAACAAGAATCTATGGTAAGAACTTGTTCCATTTGTGATAACAACGTGGTTTGCATTAGATTGACCTTATTGCATGTTTAACAGTTGATCAACCTCCTCCATCCTTACATAACTAAAGGGGTTTCAATTGTAACTAGGGGAGGTATGAAATTTACTTGTGTAATTTTCACCCCTCCTTGAAAGAGAAGGGGACTATTGTGGTTGAATGTTTGTGTAATATCTATCAAAGCCAAATGGTGCACAAAAATATCTTCTAGAAATATTTTAGAAAGTATAAAATACCTACCAAAATAGGGGAAGAAATGGAGAGGTGAGGTAATAACAATGAAAGAAAAGGAAACAAGAAGGAATTAATCCTTCACATCAGGTTCACTAATTTGTATAGATGAAAATTGACATGGAACCTTCAATCGCACTCTACCCCTCAAGGTCATGTTAGGGCATCCAATGTTGAAATATGTGTAGCTAACTATAGTAGGATCAATGTCTAAGATCTGGTAGTATGATCTCCTAGTAGTTGAGTTGGCAAAGGGGATATTTTGAGGATATCAATGGGTAGCTTAAATTCCCTATGGCTTATTTACCTAACTAGATCTAAGTGCTAAACTAGTTTGAAGAGTCCAAATTAATTAAAATGAAACTATTAATCTATGCTACTATTGAAAGGAGACTAACTTAAATAAAAACTAAAACATCATAATTACAAACAACAATTTTCTTTTATAATAAATGATTGTACTACTCCTACACTAAAACTAAACATGAAAAATAACCCAGTGTGGTTATTCACTTGTGCTGAGTGTATTGAAACTAAACTAACTTAAAACAAAAACTTTTCAAATGATCTATGATATGAAGACAACCTCCTCCAGATATTCTCTCCTTCAAATCCATAGGGATGGGAAGAAGAGGATCCATTATGAGAGCTTATATTAATGATTTAAACCCTGTTGAAATGAAATAATTACTTGCAAATGAAAGGAAAATTATTTCTTCTCTATTTGCTATGATGTATTAATGATAAATTATAGAAATGAAGGAAATAAAGCAAAAAATCCAACCTGGAATTCATAGAACATAGGTAAATCCAGTTGTGTGATGACTTATCCCCTTAGTTTATCCTTTCTTTCTCTATGTGTCCATATGAGTCCAAGGAATTGGGAATGCAAAGGCAAAAGAAAGAGAAGGCACATGAGAAATGGTAGAGCTTTCACAAGCTAACACAAGTGAACAGATCTTAGACAGAGATAACACAAGTGAACAAATCTTTCCTATGAAATTTATAGTAGGATTGTGGCAGAAATACTATGCAAGATACACAAAATTATCAGGATATTTTCTTGGATACAAGCATTGAATATATAGGAATTGGATGGAATGTGCCTTCATGCACAAAGAAGCCTTAGAGTGCCAAATCATTTGGTGAAGAGAAAACTCAAACTAATTAAATATAATTTAAAAGGAGAAGAGGGAAGGAATACAATACCTTTTTTAGGAAATGCACTCAAGTTAAGTGAATACTTTTTTAGGAAATTTTGTTCGAAGGGTGACAATCACAGACAAAGCCTCGTGAGGAAATTTCAAAATCATCGCCCAAGAAGATAAACATGGAACTACCACCCAAGTGACAAACATAGTGAAGTGTCAAAACTGGTGGTTTACATCGAAGGTCAAAATATGCATACAATGAAGGTTTTAAAAGAAAGCATGAAAAGGATAAGTAAGGATGTCTAGGCTACCACCCTATGAATGGGTTTGATGAACATCGAAAGGATATGATTCATCATTAGGGACCCAAGCTCGTAATGTAGCACATGCAATTTTTGGTGCGTAATATTTCCCCCTTAGAGAAGCATCTTAGCCATAAAAGGCAAGCTGGGTATGGAATTCCCAAAATGGGGAGTTAGAATTTGTAAATGTCCATGTAAAAATGTCTCTACCTACCCAAATGCAGATAGATGAAATTTCAAAAAATAAACACTAAATTAAAATTTTAAGAGACTTACCATTTATGTGGGGATAAGAACATCCATTGCTCCACCTTGTGGACACATACACTTGAAACAAGGTTTAAAAAAGCATATATATATATATATATATATATATATATATATATCAAAACAAACCTCAGGAATTCTTGTGATTTTGTTTTTAGGTGGTTTTTGGGCCCATGGTGACCATTTCATTTGTGAGTATGGTTGAATTGGAATGGATTTAGGAATGGTATTTTGCGTTAGGCTTGGCCCTTTATTGTTTGAATTCTTTTGAGAAGAACTCCTAAGAAATTCGTAGCTAGAGTGGTCATAAGGGGCCTCAAAGAGGTAGATAGGTAGAGTGCCTTTATTTCTTAGTCTCCATTTTGTGAGGCATATATGATGTTTTGGTATTTCTTGCTCATTGCAAGTGTTTTGACCACACCTAGTGTGCGATGGCATTGTAAAAAACTATGACACATCATGATATGTATAGATATCTCTTTTTGGCTCGGTTATTCCTTACATAGAGTTGAATTCCATTTATGATTTGATTCACGTGTCCTCTTAGATGTTTAGAATTTCTAGTTTTCTATGCTTTTCGGAATGTATGTAGTGAATATGAATGCTAACAAAATGATTTTTTTTTGTCTTTTGTAATATTGATACATGATAATGCAAATACACTATAATGTTGAACTTTAGTTTATCCAAGCAATTTTAGATACTTCATTTTATTTTGGAAAGACGTGATGAAAGAGTGATATGATAAGTGAATGAACTTGCCCCACTCCTAACTCCACGCAACCGGTAAGATGTGAGCATTGAACACCAAGATCTAGAAGGGGCACAAATTATAGAAATTTTTTGAATGGTAAGGATGAGTGAAAGACAAGGGTTTGGAAAAACCAAATTTTGAGACCCTACAACCTCATTCTACTCAATTTTGCTTCATATTTTAAAATTTGAATTGCGTTCCATTTTATCTAAACTTAGATCAGTAGATGGCTACTTTGTTGAAAAATATGGTTTTGAGGTTTTAAACTCTTTTGGAATTTTGGACATCTAACTCACTTTGTTGGGATTTATGATTTCAAAGAACTTTTTATTAAATGAATTACTTTTAACTTATTGATTTATTTATAGAGACCCCCTACACCTTGCCCCATGCTACCAGTAGGAAGTATGGGCTCATCACCAAGGACAAGGAATAGGTGAGTAAGGGCACATCCTCCCTTTCCCAACCTCACACCACCAGTAAGAAGCAATGGCTCAACACCAAAGATTGGTAGGGCAAGGAAGTGTGTAAATGATATTTTAATTTAATTTTGACTTGCCATTTATACTCTTTTTTTTAACTTTAATATGTGCTTTTAGGAGGGAGAATTTTCCCTAGCCTCAACCCCATGCAACTAGTAGGAAGCAAAGGCTCAACACCATAGGTGAGATAGGTGAACAAGAAATCTGGGTAAAATGTTTAGAATGTTTTTCTTAAAAGGTTTTTTTTTAGAAGGTTTGACACCAAGAAGAACAAACTAATGGGGAAAAGACACATAATCTAAAAGTAAACTAAGAGTAGAACAAAGTATGTAGGATTTGGTAAGATAATTTTCATAACTTGTCTTATCTTATTTGAACTGATGAAATAATTTGGAAATAATTAATGATACCATGAGGATTTGAAGAGATATGATTTGAATGTTTTACCAATGTTTTAAAAAAATTAGGAATTACTATAATAAGTCCCTTGATCACAAATTTAGGAAATGAAAATGAAAATGCAATACGGATGCATTAATGTACATATGAAAATGCAGTGTCAAACTACATGTCATGATGGATAAGGTGAAGAAATTTGAATAATATCAAATTCTTCACCCCTAAAAGTACATAGTGGAGAACCATGATCCTCAAAATTTGCATTCTCCTAACAAGAGCCTACCACTCGAGGTTTAAACCTGCAACCCTTTCCTAGAATTTTATATGTCTAATCATTAAAATCATTTTTCTAAAAGAGGTGTTTATGCACCTATTTTTCATGTTCTTGAGACATGGTGTGTTGGTGAGGATGAAAATTTTGCTCGTCCTTATTTCCTATGTAGAGCATTGTTTTTACTTGTGACCCTTGATAAATGATAAGGTCTTGCCCCATGGATATGGCAAGCTTAATTTCAGATGCATATGGGTTGAAACCGGGGTTTAGAATAGAAAAACCATAAGATATGGTTTTGATGGGCATTGTTTCAATCTAAAATTTCCCTTATTCACTTGTTAATTCTATATTGTTTACAACTAGACCTAGGTCATCGGAGGAAGAGATGATAAACCGAAGAAGACTACCCATCCCCTGTGGTTCAAATGGGAGGAAGATCAGATCATCATTCTCTAAGAGTGTCATAATTTCCGCTATGGTTTTATGCAGAGACATTGTTTGTGATGTATTTTTTTACCCTAATCTATTTTTTCCACCTTGAATGTTTTTGGGTCAACAAACTCAACCTTCATCACACCCAAAGTGATCGATACTACCTATTTTGATGGAGGTGGTTTGTTTAATTGATTCATAGGAATTTCATACTCTGTATGGACTCCTTTCTTCTTCTTGAGGTTTTCTAAGTGTATATCAAAGGGATTAGGATCCCCTTGAGTGATGAAGACCTTCCCTAAATGGAGGAATCTAATCTCCTAGAACAGGGTAGAGGGGATAACTTTCATTCGATGAATCTAGGGTCTCCCAAGGATCATATTATAATTATTTTCCATTTCGATAATGTAAAACTCTGTCAACATGGATTTTGGACCAAGCATGACTGGAAGGACTATGGTTCCAATCGAGGTCACTTTAAGGTTGTTGTACCCCTATAATGTGTTTCTTGTAGAGGAGAAATTTGTCTCTCCATATCCCAAATTCTATCGAAGAGAGAAGGGAACCACATTTACGTAAGCCTCATCATCAATAATGGCTCTCTAAATGTAATTTTTATAAACCCAGACTTGTAAAAATAAACCACAATCACCTCTTTAGGTAATTTCAATGCTAGATGGAATATTGTGTATATAAAAAACAAACCCACTATCCCTATCATTTTGTCCTAGAGGATGTATTTACAGTCGATATGATTTATTTGAGCACTAAGAGGTGGAACAACATGGATAAGATGACCAAGAACTAGTGCATTGAGCAATGGAGAATGATGTGCAAGTGAATTCTTCAGAAAATCTATAAAGGAAATGTGAGAAAAGGTCTTGTTCAAATCTGATATTAAATCATAGTCTCCTACTAGTTTTGAGATTGTAGGAACATCATCCTGTGGGAAGGAAAGAGTAGGTAAGGGTTGTGAAATTTACTCCATCCAAGTTTTTGCATTAATTTCTAGCTCGACTAACCCCAAGATTTTTGTATTACCATTTGAACCAAGGTTAGGAGAAACCAAAGAGTTTTTAGAAGTTGAGGCTTCATGGTTGTTGTTTCCTATAGGAATACCCTTGTTTATATTTTGAGGATTCACTTGGGAATCCCCAGGATGTTTAGGGTTCACATTTTGAGGTGTGATAAGTCTGGTATGACTAGGTTATAGGTTTGTTTCAGGATTTGATAGGAACATGTCTACAAAGAGTTGTATTTTGTTTTCAGGAAGTCTTTACGAAACTTGTTATAATCGAGGCAAGTCCTATCATCATGACTCGAACCTTATGGAAACCACAATATATGTTGGGGTTTTAATCTCTTAGCCTTTGATAAGGGTCATTTTATTTTTGACTATAACCTTGGTTGTAGTTTTGAAATTTTTTATTATAAGCATGATTTGTTGCCCCTTGGGTAGAGTTTTGATACTAATTTGGGCCTTGGTTTGATTTTATTTTTTGGGGGTCGATTAAAATCAACTTATTTAAAAAATACATGGTTTTAGGGGCTCTTTGATTTCCTATGTTGTTGTTATTGTTATTATTACTGTTGTTTTGAAAACCAATGTTCTTGGATTGATCAATATCACTATTTGTGGTAGCACCATGATTACGATTTACACCCTTAGGTCCTTTGTTGTTGGCAACATTGTTTTGATAGTTTGCATTATTTTTATTTGGGGATACCAATTTCCCCATGGGGCCATAAATATTATGCCCACTTTCTATAGAGGATTGGTCAATCTAAAGCACACCCTCTAACACTTCCTCTTAAATGTGGAAAGGAAACCTCCGATTCTCCTCCCTAGTCTGTTAATTGAGCGAGTGAAGGAAAAGATCACAAAGCTCCATCGGGTCCATGTTGGGAAAAATTTTAGTGGAATAAAGAACTTAGTGCCATCTCTAAATGAAATGGGTGGAAGATTCATTTTTCTCCTTTTAATATGTAGGTACTCCCTAATCCCTATACATAACAACTTGTTCATGTCAAATGCTTTAATGAACTTGGAAGATAGTTGTTGAAAGGAATGTATAGAAGCTTACCGAATATGGTAATACCAATCCATTCACGATTCCTTTCGAGATTATTTGGAAATATCTTTCCCACTACAACATCCCAAGGAAGAAATTCCATGATAGTAGTAGTGTAGGCCTTGATATGAGCATTCGTCTCTCCTTCTCCCTTAAATTTTGGAAGATTCAACAATGGGCATGGAAGCATGACACCATGTATGGTGAAGTCAAGAGGCTCCTTTAAGTACTCAACATATCTACCCATTATACAAGGTTCCACCATTGAAGATACTTGATGAGGAGGTGGAGGAGGAGGAGTTGGATAAGTTATGCATTATAAGTATTGACAGGAATGTATGGGGTCCCTTGATATGACATGTAGGGAGTAGGAATGATATATGGGTCCATCTCGGGGTTTTTTGAATACATGTGCATGTAAGGTGGGATAGTAACAGGATATGTACTAATGGTAATAAAACTAGGGAACGTTGCATTTCCTATTATGGCAGCATTTGAGAATGCACTTCCAGCCATCCCTTGCATAGGATAAGCTTGAGAAGGATGAGGACCCATCCCTAGTGTGTCTAATCATGTGAGAAGATCACCTAGATTTGAATGAACCAGATAACCTTGTTGTATAGGATATTGCATTGGTTTCTCATTGGAAGGGATGTATCCTTTGTTTTCAACTAGATACCCCATGTTCTTCCCTACTGCATGTGTTGGTTGTGAAGTTTGGGAACTTTCTAGTTCTCTAATCCTCCCTATGGTTTGTTTACCTAATCTGGATCTAAGTGCTAAACTAGTTTGAAATGTCCAAATTAACTAAGATGAAACTAAAAATCTATGCTACTTTTGAAAGGAAACTAACCTAAATAAAACAAAAAACTAAAAAATTATAATCACAAACAAAAATTTACTTTTATTCTAAATGATTGAACTACTCCTACACTAAAACTAAACAAGAAAAATAACCCGGTGTGGTTATTCACCTATGCTAAGTGTATTAAAACTAAACTAACTTAAAAAAGAACTTTTCCAAATGATCTATGATATGTAGACAACCTCATATAGATTTTCTCTCCCTCGAGATCCATATGGATGGGAAGAAGAGGATATGCCACCGGATCGACTATTAATGATTTAAACTCTCTTAGAAATTAAATAATTACTTGAAAATGAAAGGAATTTGATTTCTACTCTATTTGATATGATGTAAAAATGATAAATTGTAGTGATGAAGGAAATCAAACAACAAATTTCCAACTTGGAATTCATAGAGCAGGAGAGGTAAATCCATATGTGTGATGAATTTTCCCTAAGTTTATCCTTTCTTTCTTCTGTATGTCCATATGAGTCCAAGGAATTAGGAATGTAAAGGAAGTAGCAGGAGAAGGTCCTTGAGCAATGACAACTTAAAGGTAAATCTGGTTGTAATGTAAGTTGAAGAGAGATAACACAAGTGAACAAAGTTTGGCTATATAATTTCCAATAGGATTGTGGCAACAATACTATGCAAAATACACAAAGATCTCATGTAATTTACTTTAATACAAGAATTGAATATATAGAATTGGATGGGATGTGCCTTCATGCACAAGGCATTCTTGGAATGCCAAATCATTGGGTTAAGAGGAAATTCAAACTAATTAAATCTATTTAAAAATAGAAGAGGGAAGGAATACCATACAATCAAGAATATTTTTAGGAAATTTGGTTCACAAATGCACCTTGGAAGTCAAGGTAAGTGAAGTGTCACATGTTTAAATCATGCCTACGAAAGGCTGGAAAAAATACACAAGACCACCACCCCGCACATTGGGTGAAAATTGCAAGATTGTCACCAAAGCCGGGTGGAAGTTTCAATACCATCTCCCAAGTCGGGTGATAAACATGGAACCTCCTCCCAATCTTGGGTGCCGGTTCAAAAATGCCACCTAATCATGGTGGTGGTTTTGACACTAAAGGTCAAAACATGCATACAATGAAGTGGGATTCTAGAAGAAAGCGTGTAAGAAGGCTAAATAAGGATTTCTAGGATACAAATATGTACCTGTGAATGGGTTTAGGAACTCTAACACTTTTTAAAGGATATGAATCATCATTAGGGACCTATTGTAACTATTTCCATGATAATGTAGCACATGTATTTTTGGGTGTGTATAGGCACCCATAAGAGAAAGGATCACATGGGTGCTCTTATCTTAAGTGGGAGTTGGTGTCGAAGCCATTAAATATACATTAGTAAAAGCTTTTGGTGGGATGTAGGGTGTGTAAGACCAAAGAGAAATTAAGAAACAAAGAAAAGAGGGAAAAGATAATCTTCAACACCAACTTTCTTGCTTAGGAATCATATAAATCCTAGTATGCTTTTGGGACCTAGAAATGTACCTAAGTGCGCGATTTGTGTCTACACAGTCTTGAACTTTTTTTTATTCCTTTTCTCTTAGTTATACAATTCATGTGATCTTTGTGAGTTATGTGCTCTTATCTATGCGAGTCTTGCACTCTTTGTGAGTCATATGCTCTTAGCTATGTGATCCCTGCACTCTTTTGAGTCTTACACCTTATGGAATATATTCTAGAGATAAAATGACCTACTCATACACAATACTGCACTCCAACTTTCAAGAAATATTAAGAAATAAAATATTCACATTATAATGAAATTTTTAAAAGATGATCAAATATATTCTACATTTTATCTTAAATAAGCTATCTAGTTCTTAAGACTAAATCTAAATACACTTTATAAGATAAGGACTAATGTTTTTTTTAAAATATATGAGACTTATTTTGGTCTCATCTTTAGGTGCTAAATAACAATCTCATCACTAGGAGGTGATAAATGGTAAATATGATTCCTCATCCAAGAAAAAAGAGAAGAGGAACGTTTGCACTAATTTTCATTTGAGTGGACACAAGGTTGAAAGATGATGGAAACTTCATCCAACAAGCCATTTGAGAAATGGTAAGAAAGAGTTAGTTTATATAAAATTTGTTAATTCACCCACCAAGAATGAGGAATCCTTGCATCTATCCACATAATGTCCACAAATGAATCCATTTTATTTTGATATGGACAATGAAAAATAAATTATTTTGGATAGATTTGTATATCATTGTTTATGATTTATGATAATATGCTTTAATTAATATATTTTGTTGTGGGATTCATATTAATTGATATAAGGAAATTTAACCCATGTTTTAGTTTTGAATTTGTGGAGTACTAGTTGAGGAGATTCTCGCAACAAGTTTATCATGCTTGGATTTTCTCACATTTTAAGTAACTCCATTATGAAGTGACATCATTATATGCAGGTTGTTAAGGGGTGTTCGTATAACTAACCCTCAGTTGAATTATCTTTTCGTATGAAATTGTATTTGCTAATAGGATGCATTTAAGATCCATACATGGGAAATATTGTGTTTAGTAGATTAGAGAATGTAAAAGCGGTGCAAAAAAATTCAAGGGCAGATCACCAAATAAATTAGACTTATCTACTTGGCATGGAGATGTATTTTTCAAAAATGATTGTTTCGTGTGATGACTTTTCTTGTAGTGAAATGATAATTTTCCATATGAAAGGAATGACATAACTTGGCCATTTTGGAGTAGCATTTTTAGATGTCGTAGAATCCACTTGCCGAGATCTCCATGAGGCGGTGCAAAGTAAAATTCCAGATCTTGGGGTAATAATAGTTTCATATTTTTTGGAAAAAATCCTCCTTATTGGGGATGTTTGATCTTGAGGCTTTTACGCACTTTGGGTGTTCAAATAATTTACCTAAACTTGTTCCTTAAAGAAGAATAAGTAGATATATTTTAGGTGGTATATTAAACAATGGAAATAGACACCGTGTGCTCTAGATACAATTTGCAAAATAATAAGAGTTTTAGGACAAAGCTAGGGCACATGAGAAGTAGTGGTTGGGCATCTTGTAAATGGTAAATGGGTCAACATGACATCAAAAAGTGGCATAAAATTAACTAAAGGTATTTTTTTACCTCTGGTCTTTGATAGTCAATTTTTTTTTTGACATTGAGGTCCACTATATTGTTTTAGAAGGGGACTTGGTTTCCAAAGTTAGTTATTAACTCAATTTTTCTCATTGTCTCATCGAGTTGTAGATTGAGCTATAAACCGAGTCAAATTTATTTTTGAGCTGATTTATAGAATGAGATGAGGATTGAGCTCGTGGTGAGTCAAGAAATTATATGCCATATACTACTTAGAGGTGTCACTTTTCAAACACCTCAATGCATATACTAGAGAGGAAAATGAGATCGGTTGTGGCCAAAGCCACAATAGAATTGGTGGTTATATTCTATATTAATACCTCCACAAATTATTTCACAAGGAATATGGGACTATTCCCTCATAACTAACAATGACCCATGGTGAAAGGAGATCTTGGAACAAGGTTTCTCGCGGTGGAGGACAACTTAGGAAATGGGGGAGTTAGTGGCCGATGTGGAGCTTGGCGGTGAGGTGGATGTTCAAGATGTAAATGGTGTGAGGAATGGAGACCTCGATGTAGAAGGTGGGATGACAAGTTGGGACCAAGGTGATAGCTTGTTGGGTGGTAGAGTCAAAAATAGCATTTTGGGTTTCAATCGCAACCTCTTGCAAGCAAGACAAAGTCCTCAACCAACTCACCCAACTCACTGAGGTAATATCATTTGGTTGATAAGGGTTTTAACCCTTATTTCATGGGAAAGGGCTAGTATATAACCCCATATTATACACACACAAGTTTATTTTCAAATCTTATTCGAAAATCTTAGTTCAAATGGGTTTGAGAGAGCCTTTTGAAAATTTTAAGGTATATAAGACATTATTGAGTTATATTTAACTCATTATTATTTTATAAAGGCTATTAAATCCTTTTTCTCATGTTGTATTCCAAATCTCGGGAGTGAAGTAGAGGATTTTTCAAACAATGGAAAATCACTATATGGGAGACTCTAATTCTTTATTCATCGGGCATTGGTAAGCTAGATATTGTAGCAAGCTCTATCGGAGGACTTAGCGGATTTCGAGGCGCGAGAGGAGGATCTTGTTTCCAAGCTTGATGATAGACACCAAATCTTATTTAGCTCTATGTAGAGACCGAATGTTGTACAACAACGGGAATTATACAAGAGGGTAGTTTCATTTACATAAACTATCTACTTAGCTCTATATAGAGGTTGGAGGCCATGAAATAGAGGAGAATTCTATGGGAAGTATGAAGTCGAGAGGCCATGTTGGAACATTTTGTAGGCCTTCCAAGACTAGTATGGGTATGTTGGGTGATTGGCCCTAACTTCATGGTGGATCATAAACTTCATTATAGTATTGTAAGTATTTAAATTTATACTTACATTCGAAACTTTATAATGAATCTATTTGTCATGTAATGAATTCGGAGACATATGCATTTTATAAAATTTGTTATCAACATGTGTGTAGTGTGCGTTTTATTTGTAATTGTATTTCCACATTAATTTTATTTTAACTCCGGGTTTTAAATTTAGGCATTAAAAATAATTTTCCTATAAGGATCCGTTGGTTTAAAATTTAGATTGAAAAACACTACGCCACTTAAAGGATCATTAACAAATTTAATGTTAACATGAAAGAGTTTAAGGAAAATATGATTGATCACTCTACTCTTAACAAAGTGAAGCTAAGATAGAAAAGTTTGGAAATAAAATTTATTACTTGACCCTTAACAAAGTGAATGCTAAGATGTAAGATATTATACAATGATATTGATTTGCTCAGCCCTTAATAAAGTGAATGTTAAGATGGAAGAGTTGGGAAATGAAATTGATTACTCAACCTTCAACAAATTGAATGCTAAGATATAAGATTTCAACAATGAAGGTTGATTACTCAACCCTTAAAAATTAAATTCTAAGTTAGAAGAGCTTGGAAATGAGATTTATTGCTTGAATCTTAAAAAAGTAAATGTTAATACAGGAGACTTAGGAAATGAAAGTGAAATATTCTACTCTTAAAAAATTGAATGCTAAGATAGTAGAGTGTAGAAATGAGATTAATTTTCTTGACCATTAAAAAGGTGAATGTTAAGATGGAAGAGTCTTAGAAATGAAGATTGATTACTCAACCCTTAATAAAGTGAATGCTAAGATAGAAGAGATTTAAAAATAAAGATGAATTACTCAACCCTTTACAAACTGAATGCTAAGATAGAAGAGCATGTAAATGAGAGTACCGAATCTTAACAAATTGCATGTTAAATTATTACACGTAAAATAGGGAAGTTCTTAGAGTTTAACAACATGGATGGTAAACTAGAAGGCTTGATAAAATTCTCATGTCTGATTGTGATACAATAAGTACCAAAGGTTAAGACTCAAATGTGGAATGAATGTTCTTAAGTTAGGACATGGGTATCCAAAACTCAAGACTTGAACATTGATAGTTAATCTAAAAGATAGGTGTTTAGATTTTGTATGATAAAAGTGTGGAACAAAAATTCAATAACACATGACATAGGTGAAATTAACATTGATAAGGAAGGCCTCTAAGTTTAATTTGGCTTGGTCGATTAGGGATTCTTGTAAAATATATATCTCTCTAAATGTTAGGAATTATCATAATGAATTAGGTATAGTAATGCTAGTAGTCAGATTTACTTTACCCTTCTTAATACAATAAGCCAGATTTTACTTCACTCAAAGGATCAAACTAGGGCCACCATTATGGATGGATAATTTTAGCGATGATAGTCACAAACGTATACTATTCAATTCAGTGGGGATCCCATTGTTTTGGCTATTTCACTCAAGGTGCCAACTATTTTGGGTTCCTATGGTACTCCTCACAATAAGTTTCTGGCCCCTGGCTATGCACTTCCCATAGTTATAATAGATTGGTGAATCAACTAGCCTTTGAAAATTTAATTAAGATACTTTTATAAATTTTAAAAAGGGTGATAATTGTTTCTTAACTCCATAAGAAAAGGAAACCTATAGTTAGTAGTACTAATTTGAAAACAATATTTGTAGATATCGTCATGTAAGGAAAGAGTTTATAGTTTTCTTGACGTAAAAAAAAAAGAAAACACAAAGACAAACTCACGTTTCTAATTTTCAAGATCACTTGTAAAAGTGTGAGAAAAGACCATACACGAATTTTTTTCAAGATTTAGATTTAAATAACAACATAAAAGAAAAATAATCACTTAAATAAATTAATTATAAGCTTCAAGAAAAGGATTAAAAGATATCTATAATGGTGGTCAACAAATTTAACTTGCTGGAAAAAATAGAAGTTAGAAAACCATGGGGAAATAATGCTAGCACATATAATGATACTCTAGTGCGTGTAATAGAGTGCGCTAGTATGACAGAGACAATATCATGTTAACATGAACATATATGCGTAAAAAGGATGCTAGCATGTGAAGGGGATCATGTCTACGTAAAAAGGATACTAGCACGTGAAGGGGAACGTATCTATGTAAAAAAGGAAAAAATAAAAATAGAGGACATAAAGTTGATTAATGCTAGCACATATAGTCGACAATAATGTGTGTATAGTTACACTAGTGCATGCAAGGTGCGAAGGGAAAAAAAGATTACACTAACACGTGAGAGCTACAATATTGCATACAAAGATACCCTAGCATGTTAAGTTCTAAACTAGCACACTTCATGAGTGAATCTAGATCACACAAGAGTACGCTAGTGTAAAATTCCTATAGTTTGTCACATTTGAGTTAGCAATATAGGATTTTGACTTGTTTTTTATAATTATTCTCAATTTTCTCCACTAAATGCTCTCAAATTTGGATATTTATTATGAAATAAGATAAAGAAAAAACTTAATAAGTTAATTTAATAAGAAACAAACTATAAATAAATAAAATGAGTTGGGATTCTCTATTAGAATAGGTATTTACCTTATCTCATGTTCACCTAGGTACTTTATTTACCTTATTGTATTTATCCTCACCCACTTATGTGTGTGGATATTTATTTTATTTTATTTATATATTAGGGGGGATATTATCTAGTTATTAGGTATAGTTATTTTCTTGATCTACGGTATTGACTAGTTCTTTCCTTGATCCATGGTATTGACTAGATCCTTGATGTCTAGTTCTTTCCTAAATCTACCATCTTGACTTGTTTTTAATAATTACTCTCAATTTTCTCCACTATATTCTCTCAAATTTGGATAGTTATTATGAAATAAGATAAAGAAAAAGCATAATAAGTTAATTTAATAAGAAACAAACTATGAATAAATAAAATGAGTTGGGATTCCTTGTTAGAGCAGGATTTACCTTATCTCATGTTCACCTAGGTACTTTATTTACCTTTATTGTATTTATCCTCATCGACTTATGTGTGTGGATATTTATTTTATTTTATTTAGATATTAGGAGATATTATCTAGTTGTTAGGTATAGTTATTTTCTTGATCTATGGTATTGACTAGATCCTTGATGTCTAGTTCTTTCCTTGATATATGCTTCCTTGATATATGCCTTTATCTATGACCTGATGGGTTCTTAGATTGTTATTCCTTTCTTATATAAGCAAGGATCATTCTCATTCTATTTCATTGAGTTCTATAATAATATATGATATTGCTTCTCATTTGTTCGTAAAGGTTTTATTAAATTTATTCAGAAAAGTGATTTTATCTTATGCATCATTGTGTTTGATTAGCATTTGAGTTATTGTCTTGGTATGATTTGGTTATTGTTCCTTTTATGGTATCGAGAGAAGGAGATTTCTATTGACATCTATCAATAAGTTTCATTTTCAAATATATTATTTTTGTATATTCATATATTCGGATTTTTTTGTATTTTGTTGATGTGTGCATTTTTATGCAAAACAAATACTTCCATTGGATTCACAAGGTGCCAAAAACCTAAGTTTGATTGTAAACTTGACCATTTCTAGAGGCGATCGATTTTTGGGTTATTTTGTTGTTTGAGAGACACTTCTTTACTTTGTTGGTAGGGGTCCGCGGGTTTTATGCACAGTTAACCAATTCTAGAAATTTCTTGAATACTGATTTTATTACCGTGAAGGTCATTATCTACATAGTATTGAAATAGAAATTTTTACCAAAAGGAGCAATTGGATGTAACTTTCTCGAAAATAAGTGACACCCCCCAAAATAGTAAGTTATGCAAACACCCATTGAAATCCTTAGCCTTGTGTCATATGGTATGGTCATATGAGGCTTATGTTTGAGATTCCTACTAGTAGGTGCTTAACTCCAACCCCATTTCATTGTGTGGTGAAGGCAAGATCATTTTATTTTTTTTAGTGGAAACTAAAATAAATATTGAGCATAAAATTGAAAATCTTGTATCTTTTGATTGGTAACTTGGTTTTGAGTGCCATTTGTTTTTGCAAAAGTGCTTGTTTTTATGTTCTTTCCATTGGAAATATTTATTTTGAGAATCACAAGATAATTATAAATTACCATATTGTAATTGGTTCTTACATTTCTTTTGGTATTTTTGAGAATGGTGTCTTTATCTACTTATTCATTAGATCATTGAGACATTAACAACACATAATTACCACACACGGAAACCAAGAATGAAAACAATAATGAAGAAGAAAGGATTATGGGCTTTAAATTATTCAAAACAACTAGTGTTCACTAGAGAATATGAGAAATTTAGTACAAAGACAAATTTGATGAGTATATGGGTTTGATAGGAACTTATGTAAGTGATAGTATTTTGTTTCAATTGGAAAAATGTGACTCTCCTTTCAAAATATGGGAGAAATTAGAAAAAAAAATTAGTAAGGTAGATCATATGAAAGACATGCAACTTGAAATTAAGATCGACTCTCTTAAACCTAAAGATTTTCCAATAATTATAGACTATCTTACCAAGTTCAAGCATTTGTTGACATAATTAAAGGGGATTGAAGAGATAATAAAGATGCAAAGTGTGTGTAATTGATTCTATCTAAATTGAGAGGACCATTCAAAAAATTTTCTTCTACCTTTTTCTCTAGCATGGATGCCTTAGGTGACACATTCAAAATGCTTGACTTAGAAACATTTTTGAAAGACTTACTAAGGAAGAATCCAAATTGTCTAACCTTGTGGCTTCCACCTCTCAAAAGGCATTAGTTGCTTCTAATCCTAAGGGAAAGGAAAACCAAAAATTAAAACCAAATCCACCCCTTCTCCATGTAAAAATTCTCCTAAACCCAAATAAAACAACTCAAAACCCAAGGAGTTTTCTAAATCCAAGAATAAGTCTAGCCTTTTGTGCTCTTTTTGTGGGGGTATTGGTTATGAAGAACAAAGGTATTATAAGAGAATGCAAGCCTTAGAGGATACAATAAAGAAAGAAAAAATTTATATCTCCATTCCACCTCCTTCTAATCAACATAGAAAATAACTTAATGTTGTTAGAGATCTTAATTACCACTTGCAGATAGTTGGGTTATAGATTATAGTGCTTCTCATCACATGACTTCTTCCGAGGAGTTTTTGTTTCTCTAGGTTTGAGTTCTACTTCCAAAATTAAGGTTGGAGATTCTTACTTTATTTTTGTTGAGGGAAAAGGTGATATACCCCTTAATGGTGGCAATATTCAAGATGCACTATATGTTCCTAACATCACCACAAATTTGCTTTATGTATATCCAATTTGTCATTCTCAGTCAAGGAAAAATATCAACTTTTACACCACTTGGGAAGAAGTATGAACTTGTTGGAGCCTCATTCACTTGTTTCTCAAGGTATTGTTGATCATAGTTCTAGAATATATCACTTTGAGGGTTTTGATGACACTTCCTCTATAGGGACAAGATTGGTTTCTCATGCAGATTTAGAGAGTAAGCTTTGGCACAAGAGATTTGGACATCTCAATTATAGATATTTAAAGGAGTTAAGCACTCATGGTATGGTAGATGGTCTTCCATGAGTTTCATGTCTTGAGGGAGTTTTTCCTGGCTGTGCATTAAGGAAACAACACCAAGATCCTTTTCCTAATAATTTGTCTAGGGAGCTTCTTCACCACTTGATCTTGTGCATAATGACTTGATGGTTTTTCCTACCCCCTCTTTTAAAGGAGCTAAGTATGCACTTACGTTTATTTATAACTTCTTGAGGCGTACTTGGGTTTATTTTCTCAAGTACAAAAGTAATGTTTTTCACACTTCATAGTCTTCAAGGCTTTTGTCAAGAAATAATCTTATAGTTGTATAAAGAACCTTTGTATGGATAATGGGGGAGTACTTCAAAATGATTTTTTTGACTTTTTGGCAACTCAAGGCAATATTCACCAAAGCATTATGTTCCTCATACTCCACAATAGAATGACTTAGAATAGAAGAATAGAAATTTGAAGGAAATGGCTAATTGTATGATGCATTATAGAGATTTACCTCCTATCCTTTGGTCAAAAGTAGTTAATTATGCTAACTACATTTAGAATCGCACACCACACAAATCACTTAAGCATTTGAATCAAGAGGAAGCTTGGTCTAACACTAAGCCATATGTCTCATTTTTTGAGTATTTGGGAGCCATTCTTGGGCCTTCGTTCCAAAGAAGAAAATGAAATCCATGGATAAGAAGAGAAAACCCTTGATCTTTGTAGGGTATTGTGATGCCATGATAGGTTATCGACTTTTAGATCTTGATACTCATGACATTATTTTTCAAACACATGTTCATTTTGATGGGCACTTAACTACTCATGATTATTCATCTTCTTCCATGTCTCCTTCTTCTTCATCATCTCATCTTGAGGATCCTTTATTTGAGGAGGTTGATGAGGAGGTTATATATGTCATTGAGGATCATATTCCCACTAATGTTGTCACTATGCCTAAATGGGCTCGTACTATAGTTTCTGAGGAATAACCTTTCATACAGGATATTCCACCCACTAGGCATTATCACACACATTCACGGAGTTTTGGACTTTTGTGTCATGTAGTTTCTGAGGATCCATAGTATTTTTCAAAGGCTTATGGGATACATGTGTGGGATGATGTGATGGCAGCGGTCAGTATTCTTCTTTGATGAAGAATCATAATTGGGATTTGGTATCTCTTCCTAAAGGAAGAAATATGGTTATGTGTAAGTGGGTATATCGAACCAAATATATAGTTGATGGGTCCATTAACAAGTGTAAGGCTCATCTTCTTTCCAAGGGTTTTTTCATAGGTTGAAGGTATTGATTACTATGAGACTTTTGCACTCATTTCCAAGATGAATTATGTACACTTTGTACTTGCTTTATTGCTACATCACGGGGTGGCCCATATACTAGATGGACATGAAGAGTGCCTTCTTACTATTAGGATAAAATATTATTATTATCATAATTAATTATGCATTGCATATTAATAAATTTATTAGTTATTGTTTTATGGTTATATTTAGTTATAACCATCCTTTTGTTTGTATTTGAAAACTACGGGAGCTATTATATTGTTTTAACAATATAATTGTTTGATTATATTTTTATACTTCCGGATGTGGAAGTTTTGGGGATATGGTTGCTGTGTAACTCTATTGTTTGTTTGTATTCAGTTGTACAATACCTATAAGTATTGCAGCTCTTTTTCTATATAACCTGTTGATTTCACATTAATATATTTTATAGGCTTCCATCCCTATTTTTGAATCTTCATTTGGTACGAGCTGGTTGAAACTTCTGACAAGGTTGGAGAAAGTTTGCAGAGGAAGGAGAATTCATGGAAGAAGAAATATGCAACATCAGAAAGGAACCTTGCCTCCTCTTGTAGCTTCCCAGACCTCCTTGCAGTCTCACAACCTCCTGTGCATTCTCCAAGTAAACAGAAATCAATTTTTTTACCTTGGTGCTATCTGCACCAGGAAAATTTGTTTCTGGAGCTTATACATATACAAAATTAAAAAAAAAAAAAATCATCATCAATCTCCAGTATTAGCTTTAGCTAATACTACCAGGCTGTTATAATTGGAGGATTCTTTGCTATATTTGAATCTGAGTTACATTGTTTCTCAGGTCTAGCATTGGCAAGTGACGCTCCACCACATCCCTGCTAATTACCACGACCCTGCACACAAAACACAACGGTTAGAATACTCAAAGACGTGGAAATCTAAAGCGGTGAAGGAAATATAATACAAAGAGAACCTTCTTCAAGCTGGACCCCTCCAACAACGAACCAAGCCAGACTTGCATAAAAACACAACCAAAAATTAGTCAGATCAATATAAAAAAAATAGCAAATAGCAGAGATAAAGATTGAACTTTGTATAGAAATATACTAGTGGAGCAAATAAAATAATTGGTGATTAAAATCAAAATGGTGGTATAACAATTAGATCCATTTTTTGCACTTGGAATAAGCCCAATCCACATGCAATCTCACCTCAAACATGCAAGCCACGTGGAACCTCTACCACATCCCTTTTTAATGAGGTAAGCCATTTTTTTCATATACTTCAATTACAATTTGCTTCACTTCTATATCAAGCGCTCTTAAGTGGCCAAGGCGGTTAGAGAGAAAGTCTTAGAAGTGGGAGGTTTGGGGTTCGAATCCCACCCCCAATTAAAATTTTTGAATTTGGCAAAATTTTGGTGAAACCGCTAAATTTAGGGGGAAATTTAAATTTAGTTATAACTAACTAAATTTAGCGGAGAAATCCCTAATTTAGGGTAAAAAAATATTTTCTCCCATTCAGCCTATTTTTTCATTCCAGGGAAACTTTCTCCAAAAGGGGGATACCTAAAAATTGCATTTTTATTTGTTTTTGCAATTCTTTACATTTTGGGTCGTATTGGGCTTAGGAGGCCACTAGGGCCCGCAAAACAAAAAAAAAAATTGCCTACCATTCAAATTTTCCAGATTTTTGAATGTAATTTGTATATTGCATTATATTGTACTAATTTACAGGTTGCCATAGTCAACTGTAAACTTTGTAATTGCTCTGAAACTAGTAGAATTGTAATACAAAATAGTATAAAATTGGTTCTGTAACACTCACGAGATCCTAGATCTCATTCGTAGCATTTGGTATATATGGTGCCTCTGGGAAGTGCTTATAGGTAAAGTTGTCACAACTACTACTATACTTAACACCTAATATAGCTACAACAACGTTTTTGGGCATCGACCCTTTAAATTGATAGGGAGTAATAAGGTCATAGTGCACACACTATGAGCCATTCCATCTGTCTGTGAATGATTACACAACATAAATCCATACTGAGAAATTATCTAAGTATATAGTGAAGTTACACATGCGTATGAGGATATTTCTTTGAGCCGGTGTCAATAATCACATGAGACCCCATCAATATTGTCTTGGTACCACATATTGAATTCTTTCATGTATGTTAATGCCTCTTTCACATACCAAGTATATAGAAAGGGCGAGATTCTTCCACATACCGATGGGTATATCAGAAGGGTACATATATAGAAAGGTTTGGTATATTGGACTAATGGTATATAGATTGGGAGACCTAATACAGGTGATAAGAGCCAAAACCATCGGTGATCTCTACAAAATGGGCACCAATGCCCCCAAATTTTTCTTCCAGATTCATAACTACTCAGAGGAAACAACTATGCTGCATGGAAGACAAAAATCAAGACACAACTTGAGTTTGAAGAAATATGGCCTACTGTGAATGGTACTCTAACTAGATCAGCTACTGATACAACACAACAACGGTAGTTTGATAAAGCAGATCAGAAGGCCAAACTCATCATCTTGTTTGGAGTGTCGATGATGTGCAACCCCACATTTGAGATGCCAAAATAGTGAAAGAAGCATGGGATAAATTGAGCATAGTATATGAGGCCAAGAACAAGAATGTTATACTAAATTTGCAAAGTCAGTTACACACACTAAAGTTCAAATAGAATGAAAAATTGAAGCTTTCTTAAGAAGAGTTACAGAATTGAGGGATTCACTTCTAGCCCTAGGAGAACCAATCACAGATGATGCTCTCATTCCCATTGTTCTGAGAGCACTCCCCTCTTCTTACTGCATTTTTGTCACAACACTAAACGTGTCAGATACGATAGTTGGTTTTGACAAACTGGTAAACCTACTATAACAAGAGGAAGTAATGCACAATAAGGATGATGAAGAGGAGAAGGCACTATCTTCACATCAAAAATGGAAAGGAAAAGGTAAAGGAAAACCTAATTCCTATCAGAAGTCCCAAAATCAAAATTAGTATCAAGGGGACAGACAACAGAAGAAGTAATGTCCTATTTGTAAAAGAGGACATAACCTACAAGATTGTTGGTATAATACTTACAAGAAAGGTTCATCCAAAAACTCTGGACCTCAACAACAACAATCTTACAAGGGACATTCTAACAACAATCATGGGTAGAAAAAGGGGAACTGGAAAAGAAGACCCCACCAGCAAGGTAATATTGTTGAGCAACAAGAACAGTTAGACAATGAATACTTCTTGTTCACTTCTTAATTAAGTGAACCATCCACATCATCTAGTGATGTTTGGTATGTTGATTTGGGAGCCACTCGACACATGACCAGCCACAAAGACTGATTTATTTAAATGAGGGACACACCATCAAAAAATCATGTTTTGTTGGGAGATGATTCTTCATATACAATTCGGGGATTGGGAACATTTCTCTACCCCTTGGTTCATGCAAATGTAGACTATCAGATGTCCTATATGTCCCTAGGTTGACAAAGAATCTTCTTTCAATTAGTCAACTCCTTGATCACAACCTAAAAATTGAATTTGATAGTCAATCCGGTAAGAAAACGTGTTTGATTCGAGACAAATCAAGAGGCTCAAAAATAATTGCAAAAGCCTCCAATGTGGGACGCATGTTCCAACTTGATTTTGTTCATAGAGATGATCAAGCACTTGTGGCTAAGAACTCCACCTCAACATAGTTGTGGCATCGGAGATTTGGTCATGTAAGTTTCAAATATCTCAAAACACTTTGCTGGTGTAATATGGTACATGGGCTACCATCTCTTCAGAAGGATACAAATAAGTGTCCTCACTACCTAGTAGGCAAACAACATAGATCTTTGTTCTAGAGGAGTACATTTTGAGCTCATGGTAAACTTGACCTGGTTCATACCGATCTTTGCGGTCCAATGTAACCAAGTCATTCTGGGTTCTAGTACTTCATGCTTTGTGTTGATGACTATTTGAGAAAAATGTGGATTTTTTATCTTCACAAGAAAAGTGAAGTGTTTGAAACCTTCAAAAAGTTCAAAGTAGTAGTTGAGAAAGAAACTGGTCATCACATCGAACTCTCTTCTCAAATGAGGGGGAATTCACCATTGATGAGTTCGAGAGACTACCTATAAACTCACGGGATTCATCAAAAAATTCCTCCTCACACACACCGCAACAAAATGGTGTTGTTGAGAGAAGAAATTATACTATCATGGAAATGGTGTGATGCATGATCGATGATTCCAGACTTGCAAAGACATTCTAGGTAGAAGCAGCAAAGACAATAGTGTATTTGTTGAACAGAGTGCCCACAACTACTCTTGATGGAATAACACCACAAGAAGCATGGTCAAAATGGAAACCATCCATTACACACCTCAGAGTATTTGGGTACAAAGCAAGCATGCACATACCCAAACATAATAGAAAGAAATTGGACATGAAGTCACATAAATTATCTTCATTTGGTACAGTGAAGAGACTCTTGGGTATAGATTGATGGATCCTATGACTAGAAAAGTCTACACCAGTAGAGATGTTGAGTTTTTTGAGAATAAGGAAGCAAAGACTCCTCCTTCGAACTCACAAGAAGTAGATTTTTCACCAGTTATAAAAATTGAAGTTGATGTTCCCCGAAAATGAAAGTGATGATGGGGATGATGGTGTTGATCAGATAGAACCATGACCCATGGGAATAGTTCAACGTATGCCTAAATGGTGTACAAGTACATTATGAGATGCAAGAATGGATGCTCCATCGGATACATCCACCCTTGGACCATGGACTCATAGTAAAGCAAGGGAAGAAGTCAACTTTGCTTTGATGAGTAGAGTTATTGAATCAGATGAGCCCTCTCTAAGAATCCCTACAATCAAAAGCTTGGAAAGATGCCATGGATTCTAAATATCAATCAGTGATGAAGAATAACACTTGGCAACTTTTCGATCTTCCACCAGGGAAGAAACCCATTGGATGTAGATGGATATTTAAAACAAAGTACAAAGTAGATGGGATAGTGGACAAGTATAAAGAAAGACTTGTAGCAAAGGGGTATGCACAAAAATAAGGCATTGACTATGAGGAGACATTTGCTCCGACAACTAAGATCAAAACAATCAGGATGATCTTTTCTCTAGCTACTCAGTTTGGATGGAAAGTCCACCAAATGGACAAAAAAGTGCCTTCCTAAACAGATATTTACAAGAAGAAGTCTACATGACTCAACCTAAGGGATATGTAGTACCTGGTCAAGAAGCAAAGGTATGCAGACTCAGGAAATCTTTGTATGGCCTCAAACAGCACTCCGAGCATGGTACATCAAGATTGATGAGCATCTCGTACAACATGGATTTGTTAGAAATCCATACAATCCCAATCTCTACCTCAAAAACAAGGGGGGGAGATTGTGATTGTTGTTGTTTATGTCGATGATCTAGTCATCACTAGAAGTTTAGTGAGGATGATCGATGTAATGAAGAAAGATCTTAATCAATCATTCGACATGACTGATCTCAAGTTGATGCATTACTTGTCTTGGATTGGAAGTATGGTAGAAAGAGAATCACATTTTTGTATCTAAGATGAAATATACCAAGACAAAGCTCAAGAATTTTAGGATGATGGATTGCACACCAATTTCTACACCCATGGAGAATAGATTGCAGTTATCTCATTCAGATCCATCTCCTGAGGTAAGTGCCACTCTCTATCGGTAGCTGATTGGGAGTCTCATTTACCTGACCTACACTAGACCAGATATCAGCTTTGTAGTGAGCTATCTATCTAGGTTCATGCAGGAACCCAAAGTTTTTCATTGGAAAGTAGTAAGGCACATTTTGAGATATCTTAAAGGATCAGTGGATCTTCGTCTAGAATACAAGAAGAATGAAAAATTCTTCTTGACTAGATATTCGGAATTAGATCATGCAGGTAACATTAATGATAGAAAATCCACTTTTGGATTTGTATTCTTTATGGGATCTAGACCAATATCATGGGGAAGTAAGAAACAACACTTTGTTTCTCGCTCTTCCATAGAATTCAAGTATCATTCTGTAGGAGAAGCTGTCTGTGAAGCGATTTGGCTACGTCGCATACTAGAAGGACTTGGAATACCATAGGACAAACTGACCACCATGTATGTTGACAATGAAGGTGTTTTCAAACTTGTTTGCAATCTAGTGTTTCATGAGAGAACAAATCACATTGAGGTATAGGTTCATTTCATACGCGAGCATGTGTTGAAACACAACATCCAGCTTTAATTTTGTCCAATAGTTGAACAATGAGTAGATATCTTCACAAAGTCACTTGCACGTGACAAGTTCGAGTTGTTCAGGGAGTTCCTCTCCTCATCCCTTGAGACAATGCACAATTAAGGGGGGGAATGTTAGGATAAAATATTATTATTATCCTAATTAATTATGCATTGCATATTAATAAATTTATTATTTATTGTTTTATGGTTATATTTAATTATAACCATCCTTTTGTTTGTATTTGAATATTATGGGAGTTGTTATATTGTTTTAACAATATAATTGTTTGATTATATTTTTATGCTTCCCGATGTTGGAAGTTTTGGGAATATGGTTGCACCTGTGTAACTCTTTTTTGTTTGTATTCAGCTGTACAATACCTATAAGTATTGCAGCTCTTTTCTATGTAAACTGTTGATTTCACATTAATATATTTTATAGGCTTTTGTCCCTATTTTGTGAATCTTCACTTATATGGATATTTACAAGAGGAAATATACATGGAGAAACCTGTTGGATTTGTTCAAGATTCTTCTCTTGTTTGTAGGGTCCGAAGGTCTCTCTACGGTCTCAAACAATCCCCTTAGTCTTGGTATGAGAATATGGATTATTTTCTTCTATCTACTAGTTTTATTCATTGCCACTCCAATCATACTGTGTATCTCTAGCATGTTGGTGAGGATATTGTGATACTTGTCTTATATGTTGATGATTTGTTACTTATCAACAACTCTTTTTCCCACATTCAGACTATTCAGAGGGCTCTTTCTACATAGTTCAACATGATAGATCTTGGGTTATTGCATTATTTCCTTGGTTTGCATATTTCTTAGAAAAATTCACAGATTCATTTGAGTCAGAAAAATTACACCCATGATCTTCTTTAGCACTTTGATATGGCCAATTGCAAGCCATGTCCATCTCTTTTTAGTCGGGGTTACTCTTACTTCCACATGTACCACTCCACTTTTTGATCCTACATTGTATAGGTAGTTTATTATAAGTATCATGTAATTGACCCATAATCGACCTAATATTTCATTTGTAGTAGGGCTTGTATCTCGGTTTTCACATTATCCTCATAGTAGTCATTGGCAGGATGCTAAAAGGATTGTGCACTATTTGTAAGGCACTCCCCACTTTGGCCTATACTACACTAAAGGTTCTACTCAGTTGGTTGAATATACAAATTCATATTGGAAGGTTCTATTAATGATAGAATTCAACTTCTACCTATCCTTTTTGTCTTGGATATTCTCTAGATGCTTGGGCATGCAAAAATACAAGCTATTGCACTTTCATCTTGAGAGGAAGAGTATAGGGTGGCAATTATAATGAGTCAATGATTACAATATTTATTGAAAAAGTTTGGATTCCCATAGGATTCACCGACTATACTTTTGTGTGACAATAAAAGTGAAATTCACATTTCGCAACCCTATTGATTACCAAGAGACCAAGCATATTGAGATACAAATACACTTCATTTGTAAACACATTTAGGAAGAAATTATTTACTTGGATTACATTTTGACTCAACAGAAGGTTGTAGAAATCTTTACGAATTCTTTTGTATCCCCTCACTATGTTGAGTTGAGTGGAATGCTTGGGGTTTCAAAAGTTTTCTTTGGGGGTGTTTGTAAGAACATCTTCCTTATTCTTATTCTTCTTATTTATATTTCCTTCTAGAAGGTTTCTCTCCTTTTTTTGGTTCAATATTTCTTCATGGATATATTGTACATGAGTACCTCATCAGGCCTAGTTTATGGGAATCATACTATGGACATGCCACTTCTATTTTGGCCCCTAGCTTCACTTAAAGGGGGTGTTAGAGTAGGTATTTTCCTTTTCTCATGTTCACCTAGGTACTTTATTTACCTTTATTGTATTTATCCTCACCAACTTATGTGTGTGGATATTTCATTTTATTTAGTTAGATATTAGGGGATATTATCTAGTTTTTAGGTATAGTTATTTCCTTTATCTATGGTATTGACTAGATCCTTGATGTCTAGTTCTTTCCTAAATCTATGGTATTGAATAGTTCTTTGATGACTAGTTCTTTCCTTGATTTATAAGTTGATCTACGAACTTGAATGGTTCTTATATTGTTATTCCTTTCCTATATAAGCAATGCTCATTCTCATTGTATTTCATTGAGTTCCATAATAATATATGATATTGTTTCTCATTTTTTTGCAAAGGTTTTATTAAAGTTATTCTGGAAAATTGGTTTTATTTTATTTATCATGGTGTTTTATCATCATCTGAATTCTTGTCTTGGTACGATCTTGTTATCATTCCTTTTATTCCCACCGGGAGTTCCATAAATGTATATAGGAAAAACTCATAATAGTGAACAACAAGTAAATAAACAAAAACAAACAATTCTCCAAGCTTTCTTGCAACCTCGATGATGAAATTGATTAAGTGCACACAAATTTGTTGAATTTATTACATTTTTTAGATTTTGTAATCTCTAAATTGATCTCTAAATAAAGGAATGATAATGCTATAATAATATTAGACACAAGGATCTATTCGAATGGAAAATGAGAAGAGGTTGGTTGCAATTGCACAAAGATTCCAATTTTTTTTTTTAAGGATATGTCATATTATATATGATTAAAGGAGATGCCATGGAGTGGTTGAATGTTTGTTAATGAGATAATGAATTGATTCTTAAAATAGAATTTGTGGAGGTTTTAACAATTCAAATGGATTGAATATCCATTGAAGGGAAGTAAATTTTCAGTTGTCAATAAGTTTGTATCTAGGATTGTGGTTATACATGAAAATTTGTTGCTTCCACATTTGTAGGATTCTAGAATTGCGGTTGGATGGGGTGAATAGGATAGTGAAGTGAATTCTAAGTAGAATATGAGTAGGTAATTAACCATTTAACAAAATTATCAAAGGGCCATATGAGTATAGTTTGAGTGTAATTATAATTAATTTAAGTATTTATAAAGAGGATGTGATGGATTTAATTGAATTAAATATTGAATGTATGAATGCTTTGATCATGATAGAATTAAGTTAATTGATTATAAAGGAATGTGGATTAACATATTATGCAAATGATAACCAAGGATAGACTAGAAATATGTGTGTAATTTTATGGTATCTACAATGTGTGTAATCATCCTTTGAAACTTGGAATGGAAAGGAATGAGGTGATTCCACATCAACGTTATAATCATTTGGGCATAAAATTTTAATCCTTATCATCATTACTATCATCATCTACATTATAATAATAATCAACATTAGTTTACCTAGGTGAATCCAAATCTCCATAACTATCATCAATACATAGTGAGTACTATGTGATAATAAATGAAGTATTATTATTCAAACTCAAAGGAGAAAAATGTGATAAGATATCAACTCAATAATGGTGAGCTAATATTTGCACTTCCACTATAAAATAATTGTACAACTCCCTAATAACCATAAAACCTAGAGTAGACATAACACTCTTTCTGAACCATGGTATGTGATATGATATACCGATATGATATTTTTTGAAAATGAGGGTATAAAAATAAAATTATAAAATTTACTATCATCTATGTCAACATACCCTCTCCCAAATACCCTAGTATAAGTGTAATCACCCATAAAAATAGGCCATGTAGAACATGGATGTGAAGAAGATAATGAAAATGTTGATGAATCCATGTGATGTGAAAAATTGATTCAAGAACCCTTATGGTAAGATGAGTTTTAAAAAATAAAAGTTCTTTGTAATTATCTACCCTTATTCTTATGTTTTTCATTTGTAAACTACTGAAATTTGTGTATGTCCATCGGGACTCTTGATATTTTTCATATCTAAAATGCATGTCAATTGATCAATATATTTTTGTGTACATGTATGTTCATCATGTCCATATTTTCTACAATAGGCACATTCAACACTCTCTTTCTTAGGTTTGGTTTAATAAGAAGAGGTCTAATAGGGGTTTTTAGATACATTATTTTCTCATAATCTTATTTGGTTTATTTATTATCCATATTATTTGAAGCCTTATATCTATCCTATATAGAAAATAATGAATGTGACTTAGAAAACATAAAAGTACCCATCATTATGAACTTGTCTTACTCCCTAGTCAAGGAGGAAGAAAAATCATCCAAGGAAGGAATTTTCTATGTGGATCCAAGGGTGATCCTAGTAGCATAAAATGAATAAATTAAAACCGAACAATTAGGATCCAACTTGGAAATAATAGAAAGAATAAATTACTCATCCTTTTATTCTATCACACATTATTTCACCTACAACATGAGATATTTAATTTTTTTGAAGAAGTCCTAAATAGTGTCAAAGTTTTCGGATTGAAAATAGTGATCTCATTCTCCAATTCATGACCCTTCATCATAACCTTCTTCGCAAGGAACCATTTTAGTAAGGTCTAGATGTCACTATGTGTACTAGACTATTTTGTATGAATGATGAAATAAAGAGATACATACATACATAATATACCATACACCTCATCACATCAATGACACCACTTAACTATAGAAATAAAAACCGAATAGTTAGGACCCAACTAGGAAAGAATATAAATAATAAAGTAATCATCCTTTTCTTCTATCACACATTATTTCACCTACAATGTGAGATATTTAAATTTTGTGAAGAATTCCTATATATTTTTAAAAAAATTAGACTCAAAATAGTGATCTCATTCTCCAATTCATGAGCCTTCATCATAACCTTCTTCGCAACAACCCTTTTAATATGGTCTAGATTTCACTAGGTGTACTAGAATACTTTGTATGAATGATAAAATAAAGAGATACATACATACATAATATACCATACACCTCATCACATCAATGACACCACTTAACTTTAGTTACATTTAATGTCGATTTATCTTCAATACCCATTGTGATGTGGTGTAAACCCTTTTTCCTTAATGAGATTTACATTTTTATTTTCCACTCATGATAGTAAAATGGTGTGACAACTAATACCAAAGTATTGCAATTTTTTTATTAAGGATAAAGGTATTTGTGTTGGGACCCTAACGATTATAAAAAAGGTCAAAGACCAAATATTCAAAACAATACAGAGATTGAGAACAAGAATGGGAAAACAATCAATCAACAAATAAAAAAATTATAGTAAGGATTCATCACAATGTAAGCACCATGTCAGCTGCTTCACCACAATGTTACAAAAAAGTCAAAAACAAAAAGGAAATGAGGGAACAATGATTATTTCATGAGCTTTTGAAATATTTTCTTGACATTATCAAGTCCCTTATTTATGTTATTAGAACTAGTATCTTTCTTTTACTTTTCCATTCCATTTTGGATATCAAACTATGACATAAAGAGGGAAAGGAATTCCAATGTGTTCTTATGAATGTTGAGTATGTCACATTGCTTGGATTTTAGATTTTCCATTTCCTTCTCGATTTTTTTGACCTGGATGATGAGATCAGACATAGTCTTCTTGTCAATCGACCCTTCCTCATTGTTAGGTCTGCAAGCTTCTAATTTTCCCTTGAGTCTTTTGATTATCTCCATCTAAATATCTAGATCCAAAGTAGTCTCCTTAGTGGTAATGTCTATAGAATCAAGGCCATACTTACATATAAAAATGAGAAAAACCAAAATTTGATGATAATGAAAAAAATGGTTGGAGAAAATAAATTGTAAATTATAATCCCCTTAAAATTATCAACAATAACCTCTAAGGCATGAAATTTATATGTTACTCCATATGTAATTATTTGAGGCCAAAATATTTATGCTATGAGATGAACAAGGAAATGAAATTATCACTAATATAGAGAGAAAAAAATACACACTTTAAAAAATTGAACCTCAAAAGGAGTTGCTAGCAGAGTGCTATGACTCTTGCAAGTTTCTTCTAATTTCAAAATATAATATTTTATCATCATCCTACAAAAATACGTTGACCTCTTGCAATTTTAACCACTTTCTTGAGATTGTTACAAAATGTTTTCACGTCTCAAGTTAAAATCCCCTTAGGTTAGAACGATAAGGGGATAAAATTAATGTGGTTAGGGACTAAGTCTAGGAATGATATGTGATGTGTTTCTTTAAATTTACAAACTCGAGGACAAAATGGTGTCACCTTTTGGGGAGTCACACACTTCTTTACTGATATACTAATTTCCTTGCCATGCCAAGGGTCAAGTTATCTACACATATACATTTAGGTCATCCACAACAAGTTATAACTACAACTATTGCTACACCTTGTGATCTATAAACATGAGTTGGAATACATGAAAATAGTGCCACATAAAAGACAAATAGTGTTTTTGCCATGACATGGAAAATAGTACTTCCACACCATCACACAAAATTATTGTATCCACTAATACAATAAATAGTTCTTCTACCTCTAGTTAAATGTAAACCAATTATGCCTACATTGGAAAAGTGCCACCTACTATGCACCAATAATATGCTCACTACATATAGATGTAATAACCAAAACCAAAGAGTATGTGTAATCATCTACATAATAGGTAAACGTTAATAACAATATAAGTAAATCCATTACCTCCATAGGTTAAAAAACACGTTCAAACACACACAAAATATTTGAAAAAACAAAGAAGAAATATTTCTCAAAAACATATCCATTGTACTAAATACCACCAAATATATCAAAGACGAATATAACTAAATTTGAAAAAGATTATATCTCTCCTACTTCAAAGCGTATTCAAGTTTAATGTTAATCCTAGGATTTTGACATGATCCAAACTCAATGGTATGGTCGATTTCTCCAGAGATACATGAAATGAATACTATCCTACAAAAATTATGTATACAAAGATTTTTCCTTCTTCTTTTATGATTATATAGACCATCTAAAGACTTTAGAGAAGAGCATAATTAAAGAAAAAAGAAATAAAATTAAAATATTGAAATAACTCAACTTTTAACAAAATAAACACACAAAAACAATGACATTCAATTACTAGAAGGATATTTGATACCATGCGATAATTTGGGCAATGACCTAGAATTGATAAAATACAAATACACATAGAGAGTAATGTTGCAAAAGATAGAAACCAAACATGAGCCAAAGGATACATTTATAGTCAATGAATGAAAACTATCTTTACAAGAAGTGTATAAACAAAATTTAAGGAAGTGTAATCGCCGCCTATAAAGGTGGAGAACTCTGCAACTCCCATCTATTGTGCCAACACCTAAGATAGTTATATACATGTGTAGGAAAAGCCTTGCACTAGAATAAAAACTATGATATGGAATAATAAAACCTACATTAACACATTATTCTAATATTTTTTCATGAGGTAAGAGAATAATGAGGTAAGTTTTTAATTATCTCTATTAAAAATTAAATAGAATTTTCAGATTTCTAGGATTTGAGACTTATGATTGATGTGACCAATAAACAGCTATCTATTTCAATCAATTGAAGATCTTTAATGTGTTAAATTATAGTCTCTTATTACTAAAGAACGAAGCTTTCAAAAGGAATTATTTCACAAAACACTACAAATGCATTTTTATTCTAATCATTTCACCTTTTAGCTCATGCTCTTGACCTTATGAAGGATAAAATTTTGTTATATATTTTATGCACGAGGTTTACAAAGAATACTAATGAACTCTTTCAAATAATAATTCAATGTAGCATTTCATGTTTGAAATAAAATACCTTGTTATAGTGCCAACATATGTTTAAAAATGCTTCACATAGAAATACCAATAACCTCTTGAAAACATTATCCTTTTATGGAATGATGGAATCATTTTGTATAACTTATGATAATTTTCCTTACAATAATTTTAGATATAAACTTGGTTGGAATTTATCTCATAAATACACACAAAAGTATAATTAATATCTTATACCCTACCTTATCATAATCGGGAATTTGAATCTTCTCAACAATAATCACAAACCTAAAGATCATCTAGCATTGAATATTTGTCATGCAAATATTTTAATTTTATATACACCCTATTTTTCATGCTTTCTATTTTCATACATGTTCCTCAACAATTGTCTTTTAGGTTAGAGGTTGCTAATGCATCTATTTTTAGGAACGGGTGCCTTATGTGGCTCATTCAAAGATAGGGTATGGTTATTCATGTAACCATTTTGTTAGGGATGATACATGGAGAGAGAATATCTTTTGGTCCTATTTATGTTTTTATTTTTCTCTTATCTTCTTGTTTCCTTCACATTATTTTGACACCTTACTTTCTCATGACCACATTAATTCTTCCTTGCATTATCTTTATTTCTCATGACACATTACACACACCCCTTAACATTTCCATCGCTAGCTGATGTAATCGCATGAAGATGATTTTGTTTGTGCTTTTTCAAATCCCTTAACAACATCTTCACCCATGGGATATGACATCAATATAAATACCTAAAATACATTTTAACATAAAATTAAAAACATTTCATATAAAATTCATAAAGGAAATCATCATTAGCTCTTCTCTTTTACGCCAAATTTCATCTGCTCGCTCAACTCTTTGATTTCTTACATCTTCTCTCTTGATTAGGATCTTCTTCTTGCTAGATTTGTTTTCTTTCACTTTGTTCGGTCACCTATAATGAGTTAGGACTGGATTGTTTCCCCTTCTCCACCCAAAAAATATTCTCTCCTGGTGTATGGTCCTTTGGGAGATAGATGTATCAGTGACCACCCACAATAGGTAAGTGCTCTAACTCAAATTTTCATTTTGTATAGAGTAGTCTCCTACATCTTTTCCAATACGTAATGTTAGATTAGTATATTATGCACATATTAGGTTAGCATAGTTTATTTTTGTTATTTATTTTAGGTAACATTCTTTACTTGATTAGCATAGAATTTGCATGTTTATCTTGTTCATCATCACCCCATAATATCGATACCTCAATAGGGTTCCTTCCTCTTCTTCAACCTAAGGCCTTAGAAACCTTAGGTTATCCTAGTGTAAGGGTTAATTCTATTTGGGTATGTGATCTTAAATGTCACTATACCCCCTTTTAATTATATCCATTGTGTGTCGGTATTTGTGTGTCTCTTACTTATTTCCTCGATACCCTCTAAGTTGAATGAATGACGAGAGTGCATATTGTCTAGACACATTTTTTCCTGTCATTCATCCTTGTTGAACCCAACATGAATCTTTATTTTTTACCTTATGATCAAGCACAACTCATTAAAAGGATAAATTTTTTTTTTTCTTTTTCTAACCCTTAAAATTCAAAGAAAAACCCTAAAAATACCTTTTCCCTGATGTCATTGGCCCTCTGTCAATTTTTTTTGCATGGCTCATTATGCCTTCCTTAGTATAGTTTCATTCAAGATGCCATCGGACCTATATAAGGTATTTGTAGGAATTATTGTGTCTATTTTAGGTTTATTTTCAATTCCCGGTGCTATAAGCCCCTATGCAACATATGTACATGAACAATTGCATCTTAATTGTAGTTTTCCATAATTATGCCTTCCATTTCAAGACTACACCAATGTCTCATCTCGGAATATTTTTGGCTCAGTTAAATCCCCTTAACTTATTCTTGAAATATTCATTCATGCATGCATTTCCCCTTCACATACCTAAGTCCTATAGTTTGATCCCGCAAATGATAATCATCCTAGTAATCCTAATCTTACCCATAAAGCTCTTTTATACTCAAAGCTTGTCCATCGATCAATCAGAAAAAGTTCACTCAACTGAATGTAATGTGGTTGAAAATGAGCATATAGATACTAGATATATCATTAAAAATCTCAATGACAATGAATATCTTACACTCGATTAGGATGAGAGTCTTGAAATACATCCATGGAGATGACCATGCCTCATCTCAATTATAAAGTGATCCTCCATAGTTAGACTCATCCTTGTCGGGATTATAAAAATGAGTCTCCTAAAACCGCTACCAATGAACATGATGAACAACAAGAAATACCCATGGACTAAATCCAATATTCTTCTATAGACCATAATGTATTGATGACTAAACTCATAGATCATATGGTTCCTCCAAAGCTTGTACCATAGCTAGGATGATCTAAATAAAAATCATCTCATTCAAATAGCATCCCAAAATATGGTACCAAATGTACCTTCCTTCACACCTCTCCTATTGGTGGATGTTCATGGAAATATTATTCCTCCTCTATCAATCGAAACAAAATGTTACAAACTTTCCAAAATGAAACTTTAACTCCTTATATTGCAGCCATGGATTTAGAGAAGACTATCCTTTCTATCTCTTATGATGGTTTTAGGGATCCAACCCTCCTCCTTAAGACTTTTAGAAATATTTACAAATATTGGATTCAAACACGTACCTATGAAACAACTAAGCTTACAGAAAAAACCTTAGTGGGTGAGGCCCTAGAATGGTATAGTTATCTTCCTCCCAATTCAATATTTGAACTAAAAGGATTAGTCAAGGCCTTGATTTTTGAGTTCCAACAACAAGTTACGCAGAAAAAATCTTACAAAAATTTAAAAGTATTAAACAAGGATTGAATGAATCAACTCATGATTTTATTAAGAAATGGAAAGCCTTGTCCATACAAGCTAACCATAACCTTGATAGTAAAATCTTATCTCAAATATTTCTTAATTTCCTCATGCAAATACTCCAATATACGAGTTAGGTCTTTCTCTCCCACCACATTAGGGGTAGTCATAAAATAAGCTAAAACATAAGATCACCTTATGCATGAGTTTAGATGTACTTCCAACTCGTCATCTAAGCTCAAAAGAACAACATATGTAATCAGGTCTTTGAATTTCCAAAGAGAAAGAGAAATGGGAGGAAATAAAGAATCTTCTAACTCTTTTCCCCATACTCCCTTATCTCACACCAAACTTTCTATAAATATTTTTCTTCTCCAGATTTGTTCATCTTTCAAGGCAAGCTTTTCCCACCTTTAGAGGTGATTTGTTTTGTTAGTGGCATATAACCATAGGACACACACATAGTGATTGCAAATACCTTAGGAAGACAACCCTTGAATTTGTCCTTTTGTTCCTATTTCGATTACTCTACAATCATATAAGAATGTTATGAAAAATATCAATCTTTAGAGAGATCTCACTCTAGTCATATAAATCAACACCATAAAAAATCCCTTGAAAAAAAGTCATGGGCGCTATAGAACCCTGTTATCACCAAATCACAACACCCTTCTATGGTTTATACAAGCGCATATATTTGAACTCACGGTGTGATTGGATAACATGGGTACTATCTCCAAGTTGTGGGACTTGCTACTTGAGATAGACCTCCAAAGAAAGCTGGTTCTTGCTCCTAAACTACCTGCCACAATCTACTCTAATGCAAGGGAAACTAACTATTCTAATCTAAATTTCCAAGGGACCAGGGAGAGAGAATGCATAAAATGAAAGCCTACACTAAAGCAAGGTGATACACCAGAAAAGGAGGGTGTGAGAGTAGTCTTCAAATGCGTGAAATATAGAAGCAAAGTGCACACTAGAAGAGGTGATGACAGTTCTCCATAATCTAGCAAAACGCATTCACAACAATATTTCAAACATACACAATGATAATGGATCCCTACATGAACATAATAATAGACACAATATTCTTGTAATCAAGGTTGAAGGGGCAAGAAGAATGCAAGAAAACATAGCAGGGGAAGATACATCCACAAACTTATATTTTATTGCTTCATGATATGCACAGTTCAATCTATTACAAGATAAAGGCCTGGATCACCATGCAAGGAGTCCAAAACAAGGGCCTATAACACATCAGCTTCACAAAGAAATTTTGGTAGAGCTTTGCTACAAAAACTACCTCCCCTTTACAATGAGCCCAACACTCCAATTTATAGAAAAATGAGAAGAAAGAGAGAAGGAAAATGGAAATCCCGAAATCTGTCCTTCAACCACTTGTAAGAGACATTAAATGGAGTAAAATGATTGTATATTACTTGAAAAATTCTCCCCATACTATCCCAGGTGCTGCAGCAAAGAAAGAATGATGACCATGCCTCTTAATTGCACTTCCAACCACCAAATAAAACACTGTTATGAACCCGGCCACGTTTTATAAAAATATCCATCGATATCTCATCAAATCTAGAATTTATTGATTTTTTTGTGTTGGGCTTAGAGCCATGATTCCAACGGTACCAATTTTGTGTGATTTTGTTGAGAAATGCAAAAGTTATGGCCTTCTGAGTGCGGGCAGCTATTTTGGGTCTGGCAGGCGTTTTCTGTCATTTGACGGGAATGAGCATTAACTGACTGGAGCCGAATATGTTTATTTTAATTAAATATATCTACCCTCATTAAAAACAAGAAATCCAATATGTAGAGGACGTTGTGCTCATTCCAGAAAGTCTAATTTTGTGAAAATCGGAGCTCGGAGTCAAAAGTTATGGCCGTTTGAAGTTTCACGGGTCAAACATTGACTTTTCTTCTTTGCCTTCGGCCGTTTCAGCTTTTCACGTCCCTCGCGTACTTTTGTCCCAACTGTCCCATGGACTACCTAGGACACATTCTCCGCATCGGCCGATTCGGGCTTCCTTGTCCCTACTTGCGGCTTTTTCACCTTTTCGCATCTCACGCGTCCCTCGCGTACTTTTGTCCCTCGGTTGTCCCGGACAAATATCTCGAACTGCCCGAAATGGACTGTCTTTCAGCAAATTGGCCGATTCGTGTCCCACGCATACTTTTGTCCTGGCTGTCCCAAACCGCGTGAAACAAAAGACTTAGACGATTTTTCTTGCTTTCGGCCATTTTGGCTTTTCGCATCCCGACATCCCAACTGTCCCGCAGACCGCCTGGGACAAAAATGTCCGACTTAGCCAATTTTCTTTGTATTTCAGCCCCAAGCTTGGTATGATGAACCTTGGTATGACCCACATTGGTACGATCCACACCCTTCAGACCCGAAATGCTTCAAAACAATCCTGCAACCTTATTTTTGCATTTTTTCCATTTTTTCTAACTCGTTGGGATTTCTTCTTGGATGGGAGAGTTAGAAAAAGCCGAGGGGACCCCGAAAAACATGATTTTGGGCCTCGAATCAATCTACTTTCTCGGGACTGAATAATTTGATGCATGTTATCAAAATTACCTTGAGGGTGAATTTTGGATAACAGAACCATCATACAATCAAAGTTTCTTACATTCCTAATATGTCAATGCTACCAAGAATAACTACAGCACAATCCAACTCACAAATATCATGTTATTAAACCCAAGAATCACGTTGATAATCCATCCTTGCTTGATACTTTTGAGGACCCACTAATGGTAGAGTTTGCTCCAACCGTCGAGTCTCCACCACAACATTGACCGTGTTACCAAGAAAGGATCCCATTCCTCATTCTAAAAATATAGTTTCATCACATGCAAATTCATCATCGAGGATTGGAAACATCTTCTATCATATCACTATTGCAGTAGTATTACAGAATTATTTCAATTCATATTGGAAATTTTTAAATGAGCTAAACTCTCTTACATATAACATTTTCTTTATGGAAATCATGTGTACTTAGGCTTCACATCAAAAATATCTTCTTTAATAGCTACAAATATTTGAGAATCCTTCTAGCCATGATCCTAGAGATCCTTCCATAATCGCATGACCCTAGAAATTCATCACATAGAGACTATGGGATGACCTCTACAAAGATCACACAGGGAATCCTTAGCCTTGAATTTTTAGAGGATGAAATGATTATAAATCATGTCTTATTTTATGTAGATGAGCCATCCTACTCATTAGCATTGTTACTCATAATTATCAAGTGTGTAGAGTCCTTGTGGATGATGGGTTGGGGATTCAATTAGATTATATTCTCTAATCAAGAAATGCATATTTTTCTTCAAAACCTAAAACCTACTCGTTTAACTTGTCATGGCTTGGAAAAAATCAAAAAAATCCATACTGATATGCATTTGGTTACCCATCACAGTTGGACCCAAAATGGTTCACACAACTTATAGTACTAGATCGTCCTTTCTCTTATAACCTCCTTTTGGGTCACCCTTGGACACATCGTATGTGTATGCAGTCGCATCACTTAGGTATCAATATATCAAATGGATTCACAACAACCAAAAATTTAGGCATGATGTTTATCCCAATCCTGGGGATGTTCTAGTACAATTTCTTAATGAGCCCTTCCTAATGCCCATTGCTCCTGAGATCCAAGGCATTCCGTATCTCGAAATTATTTTATCTTGTCTTAAATTTATATTACATTAGCGATTCAAATGAAAATGAACTAAATGAAATTCAAAATAAGGTCAAAATAAATAAATTACCTAATGACATTGTGCAGTGGTTACCATTAGTCCTCTTACCACGAGACCGATACCCACCACAACCCGAACCAGAAGAACCCGTTTAGCATGCCTCATCTTTTAACCATTTAAAATGTAAGGAGATAGGAGTTGTGCAACTCTTTTTGATCACCCTCCCTCTCTTGCCCCAATATTTTAGTAAGAACATAGTCACAACTAAAGAGGATATGCCCAAACCTAAGGAGAAAGAGATTACCTTTTCCCCTTCGATGACTCCGAGACAAAAAAATAGACCTCGCGACTCCTCATTTTCCCCATTGATTTCTCCTAGACCTTTGGCACTCGCGCTTTGAATACCCCTAAAAATTACTCTTCAGACTTTTGGATCATGATAGTTTCAACCATGCCACCAAGATAAAGAGGTAAGCCCTCGATTTTGATCAATTTTTTTGCATTTTAGGTTTTTTTTGTGATTTTCATGGGTTTTTCAATTTTTGTTTATGTATACAATTTTTTTTTTTTTTTTTTGCTCAAGCTTAATCCTCAAAAGCTCGTAATCCTCAAAACAAACCATCAAAATATTCCTCAAAACCCTCCATTCCTCCTCCAAACATAGATCCACCTCATGTGGCTCCTTTTGTCCCCATGGAACCAACAGAACACAAGCTGATATCGTTGGAAGAATCGACAAAATAAAATTGTCATTGAGAACCTTATTTAGACTATAAGACAAAATCATGCCACAAATCCATCCCGCATGACTTTAGCCAACACATTGCAAACATTGATTGGTGAAGTCGACTCACAACCAACCAAATAGACAGATGGAATACCTTTAGAGGTGATTATAGGTGGTGGTATGTAGATAAATTATCCCATGCGGCCGTAAAAGACAAAAAAATGGAAAAGACCACATTTGTGCATTATTTACTGACCGAGAACCAATGCCCCCCCACAACTACTTGCAAATGGTTCCCAATCCATTGGTGCCATGATGACCGAATCAAGAACAATTTTTGGGACCGATGGTGGATGGTTTTTTATTATCCACCATGCAACAACAATGAGGTTCCTCTCTATTTTTGAAGAAATTATATTGTGAGTTTGTGCTTAATGAGGTCCCAAATTATTTTGACTTTTCTAAGTTTTATGGGTGAGGAGGTGGCTCTGCACAGAGTAGACTTGGTGCACGCGTAGGTCAACCAAGGATCCCCATGCCCCAAAACCCCCACTACCTTTAGTTATCCCTCTCCTATTGAAGGAGGTTGTGGAGATTGACACACTACATGCATTGAGGGAGCTCACTGACACTCTAACCCAACATAGTGACCAGATTACATCTGGTGATGTTGGTGGAGGTGCTAGTTCTAGCGCACCACACCACTGTGGATCATGTGGTGCCGTATGCACTGCGGGTGAGACATCATTTGCTGGATCACATGATTTATTTTCTCTAGATGAGATGATGGTGGATGTTTTTGGAACTGGTGCAAATGATCTTGGTCTTTCAGGTAAATGTCAAATAATATATATATATATATATATATATACAATAGTTTAATTCATGTTTGAGATTTTAATATATATGTATTTGATTGTACGTCATGTACATACATGTAAAAACTAATTTTTTATTTTATTTTAAATAGCAAGAGTCCAATGAAGGAAACATCTAGTGTCGACATGCTAGCTACTACAGTTGGGTGTGTTACAAACGTAAGTTTCAAGTTGTACTTACATTTCAAATTTCATTTGATTGCACTTTTATTATTATAATGTTTCATGTGTACATGTACATATTAATATATGTTTTTCTTTTATACGTAGGAGCCTGGTGGGTCATCATCTGCTCTGGGAACTGAGGCTACTGGCATGCCTCACGTGACTTTTACGTAGGTTAGTTTCTCTTTACACTTTGTTTCTAATTGTGGAAGTTCACGTGGATTATGCTTTGGGTCTGTTATGTGGCAAGTCATGTAGATTAATATTGATTTGTACATGTTTTTTGTATAGCTTATGACTTCCAGAGAGACTCCTCCATATATGCAGACTATGGAGGCTGTTGTAGATACTGCCATAGCATCTGCAGATCCACTAACTGAGGTACAATTTTTCAAATTTGTTAAATTTTGGAGGAATTATTTCTTATTACTTAAATCTACAATATCAAATTTTGTACATGAAATATTTAATTTGAAATTTAATTATTTGTATGTAGCTTACCCCTCGTGAGTCTATTATTTGTCCCTGATGACATGTCAATGACAAATTGATAGGGATCATGACATTATGGTAAGATTTCACATGCATTTTAACTAAATTCTAAGTTTCTAAATTTTGAATGTATTTTAAAAATTTGGGTGTTAAAAACTTGTTGTTTATGAATGTGCAAGGTTAGGTTGCAGCCCGCTTAGAGATGCCTAGACACACATGGATGAAATCCGTAGTGGCATCTCCTCCACTACATCCCTAGGTCATGGACATGCTACTTCTAGCAGGGTGAAGAGAGGGAAGATGTTTCATGATTAGATTCATAGGACCTGGATGATATATATATATATATATATATATATATATATATATATATATATGGGCCATCTAGTCCTAGTTCATGATTCTTCATATAGTCCATTGTATATATAGCCTTATGCGACCGCATGTGGTCCTATATGTATGACACACTTAGTTGAGATGTACACATGTTATGAACTTATATTTTCAGAGACGTGCATCCAACACACTTAGTTCGAGATGTACACATGTTATGAACTTATATTTTCAGAGATGTGCATCCAACACACTTAGTTTGATACATTATATATCCATGTGTTGGTTTTCATAATGATATTACTTCTATGTTTGATTTGATTTCATTGCACATGATATCCTTCTATGTATGTTTTCATAACCATATATTAGTTCTATATGTATGTTTGATTTAAAATTAAAAAACCACGTCCTAGGAGCACTACATGGTACAATTGTTAAGCAAACCTATTCCATTAAGCAAAACCTATGATAACCATGCTAGGTGAACTACAAAAGGGCAATACATAATTACTTTTTCACAGTAATTACGTAGGGTGTATGTGCAACTCTAATTATTTTCCCACCTCCTAACAATGTGCACATCTTTGAAAGAATGGTTGTGAGGGAATTTCTATAACTAACATTTTTTCTTTTAAAGCTAACACTCATCTGTTGCATATCAACTAATGCGAACATTGTTAGAAATAAGTGAGGTAGAGTTCATCTTGAACTATATGAATATAATGTTACTATGGTGCAACATTGCATGGTACAATTGTTAAGAAATTAAGGGAAGCATTTACATTGTTTTAGAGATTATCCCATTAATAGGGCTTATCCCATTGATCAATAGATACACCTTATCTCTTTATAATTTGGTGCTATGCCAATCAACTAAGAAGTTACACATGATTTGATTATCGTAAGTAGATTCACTTCCCTATTAAGTCCTATATGTTTTTGTATTTAAGCACACACTTTAAAAACCCCATTTTTGTATACCCTACAATCCTTCTAGTCCAAAATACACATTTTTGTGAGGGGGTTTGTCAAATAATTCACATCCTTACCATTCCAAGGTATTTGAAAAAAAAATTTCAAGGTTCTTCAATGAATTTTAAAATGATATATCAAGGAATTTGTGAACATTCTTTACATATTTATTTAGGATGTTTGTACATATGTTACGACATATCAATCTAGATAAGAACACATAAATATGTATGTAATGTATATTGTCAAATAATTCACATCCTTGCATTTTAAAGATGATACACTGACAATTTTTTAGGCATTTCAAATGCTAGCAGGTATCCTTGTCATATTTATTTGAAACCCTAACATCTAATAAAAATCTATTTGTTTAACATTTAATTTTGAAACTAAGATATAACAATCGACACATATCATATATGATGTTATATGTTATATAATGGTAAATTGAAGGTTCTTAACTTAGTTGGAAAAAGATATGCAAAAATATTCTTAACAAGTTCTATTGTGTATTAACATGCTTAAAAAGAGATCATTTAACAATCATTAGAGTATTTACATGGTAATGTGTTAACCTTGTTGCAATCTCATTGATGCTAGCTGAGTAGCACGAGAAGTCATGCCCGGGACATCATGGTCCAAAATGTCACCCAACAACATGTTTGATTGGGGGTATATGCCTTCAAGTGCTATGGGGCTCTAGGGAGGCCCGGATTGGAGTCGAAAACCACCCGATCCAGAGCCTTCCTGGCATTCCTTGAGCCTTCGTGGCATAAATGTTTACAAACTACCTTTTCTAGGAAGTCCTAGGAAATGAACGGAGGTGAGTAGTGAGAAGCATGCCATGCCTCGGGACATCATCGTGGCAAACCAAACCATTACTATGAAACATGTCTGGGTGGATAGGTGAATGCATAGAGGAGGCATCATTTGGTGTGTGACAATGTCATTGCTTCTTCCAGGCTACTTCGTTTCGGGCGTAGTCCCTTAAGAGCCCTGAGACCAAAAAATCATTCAACTTCGACGATGGGTGACTACGCGGACTCCATGGCACCTAGAGATGTCTCATCTAATCCTACACCTTGGTGTAGGGACCCTCTATAATATCATGTCTTTTTTTCCTTCTCCAATCGGTGCTCTCGCTGCCCTATTGTTTGCAAACGTGAAATAGTGTAGTTTGAGCTAGTGTAAGGCTGTCAAATGCTATATTTTGCAAATGGTGGGTCATGGCACAAACCAACTATGCCGACACATCTAGGTGGCTAGGTGAATGCTAGAGGAGGCATCATTTTGTGTGTGACAACAACATTCTTCCTTTGGGCTACTTCATTCGAGCGTAGTCCCTTAAGAGCCCTGAGACCAAAAAAATTGTTCAACTTCGATGGGTGACTACTCGGACTCCGTGGCACCTAGAGACATCTCATCGTCTAATCCTACACCTGGTGTAGGGACCCTCTACAATAGCCTCTTTTTTTTCCTTCTCCAATCGTGGTGCTCTCGCTGCCCTATTTTTGCAAACGTGAAATGAAATAGTGTAGTTTGAGCAAAGTGTAAGGTCACAAATGCTATATTTTGCAAACGGTGGGTCGTGGCACCAAACCAACTACATGCCAACATGTCTAGGTGGCTAGGTGAATGCTAGAGGAGGCATCATTTTTTGTGTGTGTGACAACGTCGTTGCTTCGGGCTACTTTCATTCAGCGTAGTCCCTTAAGAGCCCTGAGACCAAAAAAATTGTTCAACTTTGATGGGTGACTACTGGACTCCATGGCACCTAGAGATGTCTCATCTAATCCTACACCTTAGTGTAGGGACCCTCTACAATATCCTGTCTCTATTTTTTCCTTCTCCAATTGGTGCTCTCGCTGCCCTATTGTTTGCAAACACGTGAAATAGTGCAGTTTGAGAGCCAGTGTAAGGTCTATCAAATGCTATATTTTGCAAATGGTGGGTCGTGGCACCAAAAACTACTATATGAAACATCTCGAGGTGGCTAGGTGAATGCTAGAGGAGGCATTTTTTGTGTTGTGCAACAATGTTTTGCTTTCCAGGCTTACTTTCGTTGGGCGTAGTCCCTTAAGAGCCCTGAGACCAAAAAATCATTCAATTTTGACAGTGACTACTCAAACTGACTCGTGGCACCTAGAGATGTCTTCATCCAATCCTACACCTCGGCATGTAGGGACCTCTACAAATATCCTACCTCTCTGATTTTTTCCTTCTCCAATCGGTGCTCTCGCTGCCCTATTGTTTGCAAAAGATGAAATAGTGTAGTTTGAGCCAGTGTAAGGCTGTCAAATGCTATATTTTACAAATGGTGGGTCATGGCACCAAACCGACTACATCGAAACATCATCTAGGTGGAGGTGAACACTAGAGGAGGCATTTTTGTGTGTGACAATGTGTTGCTTCCGGGCTACTTGTTCGGGCGTAGTCCCTTAAGAGCCCTGAGACCAAAAAAATCGTTCAACTTCAATGGGTGACTACGCGACTCCATGGCACCTAGAGATGTCTCATCTAATCCTACACCTTGGTGTAGGACCCTCTACAATATATATCTCAGTTTTTTCCTTCTCCAATCGGTGCTCTCGCTGCCCTATTGTTTGCAAACGTGAAAATAGTGCAGTTTGAGCCAAGTGTAAGGCTGTCAAATGCTATATTTTGCAAACGGTGGGTCATGGCACCAAACCAACTATGTCGAAACATCTAGGTGGCTAGGTGAATGCTAGAGGAGGTTTCATTTTGGTGTGTGAAAATGTCATTTCTTCGGGCTACTTTGTTTGGGTGTAGTCCCTTAAGAGCCCTGAGACCAAAAAAATGTTCAACTTGACGGGTGACTACGTGCACTCGGCACCTAGAGATGTCTCATCTGATCCTACACCTCAATGTAGGACCCTCTACAATAGCCTCTCTAGTTTTTTCCTTCTCCAATCGGTGCTCTCGCTGCCCTATTGTTGCAAAATGCATGAAATAGTGTAGTTTTGAGCAGTGTAAGGTTGTCAAATGCTATATTTTACAAATGGTGGGTGGTCGTGGCACCAAACCGACTATGCCGAAACATGTCTAGGTGGCTAGGTGAATGCTAGAGGAGGAGGCATTTTGGTGTGCGTGACAAATGTTGTTTCTTCAGGCTACTTTGTTCGGGCGTAGTCCCTTAAGAGCCCTAAGACCAAAAAATTGTTCAACTTCGACGGGTGACTACTGACTCCGTGGCACCTAGAGACATCTCTCATCTAATCCTACACCTTAGCATAGGGACCCTCTATAATATCCTATCTCATTTTTTTCCTTCTCCAATCGGTGCTCTCGCTGCCCTATTGTTTGCAAATGCGTGTGAAATAGTGTAGTTCGAGAGTTTGAGCCAAGTGTAAGGTCATCAAACACTATATTTTGCAAATGGTGGGTCGTGGCACCAAACCAACTATGCCTGACACATCCAGTGGCAGGTGAATGCTAGAGAGGAATCATTTTGGTGTGACAACATCGTTGCTTTCCGGGGGCTACTTCGTTGGGCGTAGTCCCTTAAGAGCCCTGAGACAAAAATCATTCAACTTCGATGGGTGACTACTCTGACTCCGTGGCACCTAGAGATGTCTCGTCTGATCCTACACCTCATTGTAGGGACCCTCTATACAATAGCCTATCTCTTTTTTTCCTTCTCCAATGGTGCTCTCGCTGCCCTATTGTTTTCAAACGTGTGAAATAGTGTAGTTTGAGCAAGTGTAAGGTTGTCAAATGCTATATTTTGCAAACGGTGGGTCGTGGCACCAAACCAACTGCCAACACATCCGGGTGGCTAGGTGAACACTAGAGAAGGCATTTTTGGTGTGAAACAATGTCATTTCTTTCAGGCTACTTTGTTTGGGCGTAGTAGTCCCTTAAGAGCCCCGAGACCAAAAAAATTGTTCAACTTCGATGGGTGACTATTTGAACTCGTGGCACCTAGAGACATCTCTTCTGATCCTACACCTCGGTGTAGGACCCTCTACAATATCCTATCTTATTTTTTCCTTCTCTAATCGGTTCTCTCACTGCCCTATTGTTTGCAAATGCATGAAATAGTGTAGTTTGAGCTAGTGTAAGGTTATCAAATGCTATATTTTGCAAATGGTGGGTCATGGCACCAAACTGAATGTGCACATGCATAGGGATGGTCTTGTAAACACTTGGGGAGGCATCATTTTGGTTCTCTAAGCTCTAGGTGCTTTTGGGATACCTCCTCGGAGCCAAGAACCCCTCCATCCACAGTACATAAATCATTGTTAATTGCTTCTCTTTTCTTGTAAAACAATGAAAGCTTCTCTTAGCTTCGAGAATTTACAATTCTCTACTAACAATGCCAACCACGTGAAGGTGGAAGCTTTTTTGGCACCACTAACCTGCACATAAAAGTGTTAGTCAAAGAAATTTAAGTTTCAAATCAAAACCATACTAGATATATACAAAATACACAAATTTAATAAAATATATGAACTTAAATCTATCTAACTAACAAATTTATATATACCAAAGAAATTATATCAAAGAAATATATATACATACATGAGCATTGTAAATTCATTCCAATGAACCATTAGGATCGGATCTACTCTAAATAGTGGACATGATTGCTTCATGATCTGACTCTCGAACCTTCCAAAGAATCTTGTTATTAGGCCTTCCTCGATATCTATAACTGAATATTTGTCGCTAGAACTAGATGTGAATATAAGAGTATTTTCCTGTGTGTCTCAAAGTCTTCAAACACCCAAACAAGGAGTTTTTTAATGGATACCATTGAAGCCAAGTTCCAGTAACTACCACTGACCCTGTAGGGTACTCAATATCTTCGCCATCTATAACAAGAGAAGTCAACTTATTTCTTTCCTCGATGCAATGACATAAGAAATAATATGTTCCTTCTTCATTGTCTTTTGTCGCAATAACTGCAAACACATGTCCTACAAAAAACAAAGGTTTCAACTCAAATTTAAATTACATATTAAAATTTCAATGGACATAACTCAATACAAAAATTGTAAATAACCATAAATACCTTGTCGCACCAAAATCAAAATTTCATCAAAGTCCTTGGATGTTGCAACTTCATCTACAGAAACAAGTCGTAATGCTTGTGGAGGTTGATAACTAGGAAGTGGAGTTAGAGGCCTACAAATCCATCCATCCACCCATTCTTGTGAATCACACTCAGCAGTGAAAATTTGATACAAGATGCACAAAAACATGTCAAATTTCTTGTCCATATGGCCCATGAAGTAGCGTTTGAGCTACAAAATGAGTGCATATCACTGGACCCAGTGAGTGTCATACAATCCTCGTAGTTAGCAATTTTTGTTCCTCTATCAACCAAAAATATCTATGAACTGTGGAATTTTCTTGAGAACCTCGGGCCATGTTGTCAATACACCATTCCACTATGCTCTTTGCATCTTTCAATTTAGCACCATCTTTGTACTTCAACTCTTCTCTTGCAAGAGCTCTTTTCACACATGCCCCTGCACCATCATGCTCTCCTTTTCCATGTCCAGCCTCAGTGAAACTCCAAATATGTTACACACCCATCTTGACGTGCATCCTGCTCATCCAATAAAACATTGTGCATTCTTAAACTGAGACATGTAATTATCTGACCATATATAATGTTGTTTGAAGTGGATGTCCCTATCAGACAAGTTTCCATAAAATAACTAGAAACACCCTTGCACAAATTCAGTAGAATGAGTATGATCATCACTGATATAAAAGTGGTACTCTCTTAAAAAAATTGATCATTCTCTGTACTATCAGGAGAATGTATAAATGCTATATGCACAAAAATGGCAACTTGTATTGAGTTGTAATATTGTGATTGAACCTCCATTTGTGGTTACAATGTGTAATTCTCTACAAAATCGACCATTGAAACAATAGTACCAATAGGAAATGTGTCCTTGCATATCTTGAACTATTCATCCAACCATCGAGCTCTATGTGTATGCCTAGCATACTCATAAACAATTTCATCCTTAAATTTTCTCATAAATTGAAAAAATAGGCATATGTTTTGTAACTAGCTCACACCGTTTAGACTCTTTTCCATCTTTCAACTGGTATGCAACTGATTTATATTTATCAAACTCAACTAAATTATGTCCTATTGCACCTTCAATTTTCTCATGGATGTAACTTTCAATTTAGGTAATCCGCCGCATGTACCACAACTTCCATCTAAACAATCTTGACTATAAAAAAATTGTCCAACTTCTTTTTCACAAAATATCATAGGAATGAAATCCCTAGAAGATATTGGTGGAACTTGAACACCACATTCCGATAACATAGTTTTAGAATGAAAATTAGAATGAATACGTAAAAATTTAGCATAATGCATCACAAATTCAACATGTTGCCTACAACAACAAGTGGTGCGAGCGTGGTTGATTTTCACATAGAATGGTTTCAACATTTCAAAAAAAATGTTGACTAATTTTAATTTCTAGATGCTCTTGTTCAAACTTATGAAAAATTGAGTTTGAGTCATATCTAAGAAATGCTTTGGATGTGGTTCGCGATTAGTAGAACCAACTCATTTTACAACATCTCTTGTATTAGGTGAAACTCTAGTGTTATCATGCCAAAATTGAATAACAACTTCTCTTATAGCATCAGAATTATCTTTGTCCTTACGCGGTGCTCTAGTAGAAAATGCCCAAAAATCGGTGTTATTGAGTGATTGAAGGATATTACGTCTTTCAATTGCTTTCATTAGAGTTTTTCGATTAACTTGCAACATTGACTTGTTTGCGTAATCAAATGTTGTTTTTTTTATTGATTCACTTACAACACTAGTAGAAAGTACACGATGCACAATATTACTATCCCTAGTGCATCTCTTGACACCAACAGTGTGATATGCATCATGAAGGTTTTCAACAATTGTAGAGGTTTGACCACGTATATTAGATGTTGTCAATCCTAAGGTGTTTAATGTAGGTCTCATTTTAATCAATTTCATCAAACTAACCAACAACTGACATCTTTGGGAATCATTTAAAATTTCAAAATGATTATCCCAAATTTCAAGTGGCTTTTCTTCTGATTTTCCATTCAGAAAGTTTGTCAGACATTGGTTTCAAAATGTTTTCATCAATTTCAATAAAATAATTAGGTTTCTTATAGAAAATCCTAGGAGGTGTTTTTGTCAAATTTTGCTTGTCTACAGTTTCAACCTAAATTTCTTATTCACATTTTCATTGTCTCCTTCAATTTCAACATTTGCTACATCACGAGTATTTAATTCTTCTTCAACATTGACAGTAAAAACATCTTCATCACGAGTATTTAATTCAACTTCAACATTGACAGTAGAAACATTACCTAGTTCCTCATTGCTTACAATAGTAGGGGTTGAAGATGAACCTCTTCTTGATTCATGAAGATTCCGCATTCGCTCAACATTTTGAAATTTGTTTGCCTCTAATTTGTTTGGTGTTTTTTTACTTAATGACTTCCTTTTTTGACTTTGTTTCTTGTCTCCCATGATGTTTTTGCTTCCGGTGATAAGAAAAACATGTAAAAATGATAAATTTCATAGTAATTCATATGGTAAAGTCAAACAAAGTAAAAATCACATGGTAATTAGAACATTGGGATGTGTGTAAATATGATTTAAGAACTATGATCACGATTTTACAAACCATGCTTGTGGTTTATAAAGTGTGATCATGGTTCTTGTTATAAAACCCATGATCGCGGTTTATAAACCATGATCGTGGTCTATCGTATCATCAAATCCGACCCTAAGGCTTGGGAAATCTTTTTTTTCCCCAACCAAAGCTATGGAAGGTCATTATGAAGTGTAAAAGGTCAAAAAAAAACTTCAAATTTTCTCTTCCGTAGACTTGAACCATGCTGAAAAACTGAAAACATTTCACAAAAATGGTGCCATCGCATGTAGGGGAGACTATTAGCTTCGTAGAAATATTGATTTTAAAGTGAATAGAATAAGATAAATATCATTTTATAATTTTTTACTAACAATAGGTCTTTAAGACATTTTTCCCGTGAATGTTCATGTCTATGTTTAAGACTGCAACTTTTGTTTCGCTTATCAAAATGTGATAAAACTTATACCATCCCAAGCATGGAGAAATTCTATACACGTTAAAAAAATATATTTGATTTCGATATTTTTTGATATAGTTATGGTGGGAAAATGAAAAGCTCCATTTTCTAAATATTTTCAGACCACTTTCACGGAAAAAAATCATAAAAAAATATTGCTCAAAAAAATACAAAATAAAATCCATCCCAAGATAGACAACTACATCTAACTTTTCACCAAATGAAAAAAAAATAACAAGATTTGGTCATCCAAATCACGGGAAAATGGACTACAATCTTATAGGTTTTAAAAAAAAAAAACCCAAGTCATATAATTTTAAGTGTTTAATATAGCTAAACTTGTCCATTTTTTAAAAAAATAGTAGTTTAGAAACTAGATTCGGATGCTACGATTCATATTTATATAAATTTTTCTAATTTTGAGTGCGTGTATTGCTAATAATCCCTACAAGTTGAGATTTCACTAGTATTCATGCTCAAAGATTGTTTCCACCACCTACGTAAATCTCTCATTGAGATCTTGAGAAAACACAAAGAAGTATTTATATGGGGATATGTCAACATTCCGTATTGATCTTGACATTGTCTCTAATAATATCATCACTTATCCTGATGTTGCACCTATTCGATAAAAGATACAAAAATTTCCTCCCAAAATAAATGTTCTCTGTCATAACGAAATCATTAAAATCTTGGATGCAAAATTCATCCGCACTATGGAATATTCTAAATGGGTTTCCAATATTATCCTAGTTAGGAAGAAAGATTATATTTCATCCGTATTTACATCTATTTCAAAAATATTAACCACATTTGTCCTAAGGATAACTTTCCTCTACCCTCCCTCCATCGATTCCATGATAGGATATGAAATTTTATCCCCGATGGACAGATTCTTGGAATATAAATAAATCTAAATCACTCCCAAAGATCAACATAAGACCAATTTTACAAAAATTGGGGTACTTATATGATATTTCAAAATCTCTTTTGGGCTCAAAAATGTTGGCGTAACATATCAACATTTCATGACTCGACATCTTTCATGATCTTATACACAAAATATTAGAATTATATTGGATAATCATCAAATATTGACACAGTACAATAATGCTCATGACCTAGATGTCGCTAAAGGGTGCTTATAAAAATACAAGGTTCATCTCAATCCCGGAAAATGCATATTCGCGGTGACTCAAGGAAAAGTGTTAGGTTTCTTAGTATCAAAACATGACATCGATGTGGATCTAGAAAATATTAAGGATATCCTTGAATTACCATGACCATCCTCTATATCTAACATTCAAAATTTTCTTGGTGAACTTGGGGAAATCCACTAATTTTTCCCTAAATTTACTTATCGTGTGCTTTTCATAAAAAATCCTTCTCGAAAATCTACAAAAATTTAATGGACCAATGATTTTCAGCAAGATTTTGACAACATGAAACATTATTTATCCTCTTTTCTAACAATACAACCTCCTTCTCCTAATTGACCTCTCTGCTATAAACCCCTCCACTTCCATTCCCATTAAGGAAATGCTAGCTCAAGAAGATGAAAAGTAGAAGAAACATGTCATTTACTATATTAGTCTAGCCTTACTAGATTATGAGATGTGATACACTTCCATCAAACAATATTTTCTAGCCATGTAATACAAAGCTATAAAGCTATGACAATACATGTTTTACCAAACCACCTATGTCATTATTCACATAGATCCTTTATGACACTTCTTCTCAAATGTTTTCCTACTAACAGATCAAATTGGGAAGTGGATGAATCTTCTTATGGAATTTGACCTCTGTATCATCCCAAACAAGTACTAAAAGGCTAAGTCATTACGAAAAATTATTTAGTGCTCCCATTCCTTCCCCTCAACCTATTCATGATGCACTACCTAATGAGGACATCCTCCTCATTGAGGGTATCAAAAATGTTATTTCTATCAAAGACTATTTCTTTAGCTTCATGGTCGGTCTTGGGAATAGTACTTCGACGTAAATAACAAAGCACCTCCCTCACCTAAGGTTAAACCAAGCATTGAGATAATAAAATAATACATTACCATTTATTTTCATGAGAACACATGGCTATTACACTTTGACAAGTCAAAATGCCTTCAAGGATTTGGGGTAGGCTATGTGCTCTCTGATCCTTTCGACCAAACTTTCCCCTTTCCTATCAACTAGAATTCAAGGTCACCAATAACATGGCCGAATATGAAGCTCTTATCCTTAGCATACGCAAGCTAAACTTGCAAAGAATATTGCTTATCTCTATGCCATGGGTGATTATTAGTTTGTGTGTCGATAGTTAATGATGCATATCATTGTTGTAATGAAAAACTTAAAGCCGATCACAACCTAATTCAAGAGATAAAGCAAAAATTCACCTCATTTACCATAGAGTTAATCTCATGTGAATAGAATGACTTGGTGATTAAGAAAATATTGAAAGAATAAATTTCAATGTAGCGAAGAAATGAGTATACAATAAGAATAAATCTGACCCAATCAATATTAAGCTAGAGAATATGAAACCCTAGTTTCGATCAAGAGGAAAAATTTAAGTCCAAGATCTTCTCTGTTATTCCCTAAAATTCAATAGTGTAGAAGATATTTTTGAGGGATTTTTGACAACTATGAGAACATGAAAACGGACATTGGGAGCTCCGGTTATGTTTGGTCAAACTTATGTCAATAGGAAAGTCAAATTTGGTCAACAGGTCAGTATTGGACCAATGGCACTGTGACACATGGTAAAAAGGCCAAAGGGAGTCATTTGTGGGTTTTTGACCTCCAGATTTGACATTCATAACATTTTGTGGTCGTGATAGGAGGCTCAACTTTTTTAAAGAGGGGAGCTCGGATGCCGTGTGGACTAGTTTGTTATCACCGATGTGGTGGGTCCACAAGCCACCACATGGCTTGCCACCACTTAGCCATATTTCATTTTGAATATCATAGTATTATATGGTCAAATTTTATATTATTCACCATGTTACTATGTTATTTCAATTTGCAATGTTTTGAGAATTAACTCGAGTTATCCTTACACAAGATATTATTTCCACTTGCTCGGAGAGCTTATCATACTGATTAGATCGCATATTAGTTTGCCTCATGCATCGGATGGGAGATACCACATGACTCGGCCAACATAGGGAGGATGACAATGCATAGCCCACGACTCGGCCTACAACATGGTGGAAGACCCAACTGACCCCACAAACTCATGCAGAGCTCGCCATATGGAGCGGCCGACACAATCCTCTAACAGATCAAACAAACCAACGAAACCCACATGACTCGGTGGGAGAACAACACCTAAACCAAGCTCAAAGGGATAAGGCGTGAATGAGGCCACGTCCATCTTGGGTCGACAAGCCCAATAAAAACCTGACTCCCTTCCATAGCATGGAGAATGTGGGATTTCCTACCAAATACAAAGTGGCTAAGATATTTGGTGAAGGATCTCAATAGGATAATGTTTGACCCAACCAAATCATCCAAATGAGTTGGTTAAGAGGGTCGAGTTGGCTGATAAGGTCTTAAACAAAATTTTAGGGTCTTATTTGCACTATAAAAGCCGACCCATTTCTTTGAAAAAACACAGACCCGAGCATGTGGTTATGTGGTTTGTATTTTGTATGGCCTATGGCCATGGGAGACTGTTATAATCATGTTTGTAGGGTTATTTAGAGGAGTTTATATTTGATACATCATATATATTACTTGTTTTTACTTATGCCATTATTTATGAGTTTTTACACACTCTTATTGGAGAAACTGTTCAATAACCTCAAAGATGAAGTACAAGTACTACAAACATTGAGAAGACATTTTTTTAAGCACATCAGAGTCTTCACATAGTCATTTTTCAAGTACTATTTACAATTCTGAAATCCATTCGATGTAAGTTTGTAAATTGTTAATATTTACATATTTTTAATGGATCGGTTCATTGTTTCATGAACTCAGAGACATAGCCCCAAAAAGGGTGAACTCCATTATCAAGTTTTGTTATTTTCCTTTCGAGGGATGTGTGTGTTTAGTTTTAATTCAGTTGCAAATGAATTATTGAATGCTAAGTCAATTTACGGGAATTTGATAAACAACACTAAACATGAGTTTTAATATGCAGAATTGAGTTTAATAGTTTTGAACACTTGCACTTGATTCTAGAGAAAATCTAGTTTTTATTGATTTAAAGGAAATTGAGAATAATTCTGCATCCAAATCTATTTTATTTGGGATTTGAAAATTTCAATATCCATTTATAAAAAAAAGTTTGATTTATTCTAAGGGGGTAAATCCGGTTTACGGATCAATTTTGGTATCAAAGCAGGATAATGCTCAGTTAGCTTTAGTTGTTGATATACTTCATTTGGGAGTTTTTGGATATCAGATTATTGCTACATTGTATTGTTCTTCTATTTGATTTAACCATGCAGATTTGACTAGTGCAAAGGAGAATTGGAGGATGTTCCAATCTTCGGAAGAAGACAAGCTTCTAACAGCTAAGGTTCTGAAACCACTAGTGTTGCAGGTTCAATTCGGATGATGAACAAAAAATTGTCACTTGTAGATGTGAGATGGTGTTGAGAGAGGATCAACCTTTCTGCCTTGGGCTGCAGTCAGTTAAAATGCTAGGCATTTACAGTGCTCAAATTCAAGAGGAAGCATTTGTTATCCTATTACCATTCTTACACAAGAGGGCAGAATAAGGTATGATTGTGATCTGATTTCTTATTGGTATGGACACAATATTTTGGGTAATTATAACTCTTTGTGTGGCCTTTAGTTTTGGATTACTAATCATACTATGGAATCCTATGTCCTTTAATATAAGGAGCAAGTGAAAAGACTAGTTCCATGGTAAGATATAGAAATGGAAAATAGGGCTTTGTTCACGATATTGAACAAGATTTCGCACTTTATGTTTTGAGTTTTTAATTGGTTGAAGTTGGTTTTATGTCTTCACTTCATCATTTGAGTGTTGTAGGAAGTAAACAAGTAATATGTTTAACATACCAACATTAAGCCAACTAGTACTCAACAGGTGCAGTTTACAGTTTCTACAGAGGTATACGATATTTGTGAATGTAACTATGTTTACACATTTTTGGGTTAAATCCGTGGATTTGGATAGCCTTTGTGTGGGTTACTTTATGATATGCTTTGATTTGAAATTGTTTTAAAGCCTTTTGAAAATTTAAATGGATCATCTAACTCTCGTGAGATAGAGTTTTAAATAAGATGAAACCTCCTATTCAGAATTTTAAAACCATGAAGAGGGAAACAACCCTTGTGTTGATAAAATGGTTTAATGGAATAGTTTTGACTAGCATTACTATAGTATTGAGTAGTATGCTTATAATTTACTTCAAACACTATTTCAGGGAAATTTCTAACTTTTTGGATCAGGAAGGAATTTTGATAACCCTTGTGTTGTGAATGATATATTGAGTTGCCAATGTGAGAAAACTATGAGACAGGTTTATCATGCATAGTTCATCTCACAGTTATGGTATTATCAAGCTCTATGATGTTATATTTTTGCTATCTCGTAATCAATTTTTCCATTGTGATGAAGTGGTTAGAAAACTAACTCAGTTGGATAAGTTTTGGAGGTATGAATCAGGGAGAAGTCAATAGTGAGGAAAACCTCGAGACATGTTTAACATTCTTGGTTTTCATCCCCATGTTTCTGATATTTTCTTACAATACTTGCAGAATTGTGAGTTGGTAAAGAAGCTCTTATTTTTTAAAGTCTTTGAGTTTGACATTAGAGTTTGACAGGTACAATGGGAGGAGTTGATAATCAGTTTCTAGGGACACAATAATTAACTATGTTGTTTTAAAGGATGGTAATCACATCTATTTCCTTTGATTATTCTTTCATGTATTGTGCATATGTATATAGTGCATTGTTTACCTAGGATGTTGCACTCATTTTGCACGTTTAAGTCCCACCTTGTAGCTTGTAAATACTATGTTGTAGTTGTTGTAAGACCCTTAGGGAAGTTTTGTACATGGTGGCCTAGAACACCATTTTGTATGCAACACTTTGTGTTTCCCATTTTTGTGGAGAGATAGTCTCATATTGAGAAAATGTTCCCTTGTAAAGGAGATTTAGCCTTGTTTAGGAGAACTTAACCCCTTGTTAGGAGATTTCCTTTGTGGAGATTTCCTTTGTGGAAAAGATAATTAGACCCTTCTGGGAGAACACCTTAGCCTTCGTGTAGTGCAGGGGTTGAGAGAATTCATCAAGTATGACTATTTCGAGTATTAGGTCATTTTATTTTTGGTAGATTTTGGTAAGAGTTTATTTTACTCTTCATAATCAGGTTCCATTTTCAGTTAGACAGTTAACTTTCTGGATGATATTTTAAATGTCTTATTTTACTGATACAAACATGGTGTATTATAAATGGAGTTGTATTATGTCATCATGGATTGACTAACTTCATAATACCTTCTATCGTATTTAGCTCCTGTATATGTTTATGAGTGCAAGAAGATGTGGATGGAAGAGAATTTCCATTGTTGGAGAATTTTACTCTTGATGAGAGAGTTTTTCCCCTACATGGAGAATACCTTCAGATGTTGTTTTGTGACTCCTGTATATTGTGACCACTGCAGGAAGATGGTTATGGAAGTGAAGAGAAATCATTGAGATATGAATCTTTGTTTTACGGTTCATTGGATTATTATACCTTTTGGAGGCCAAAAGGAATTTGTGGGGAGGTGTGATCTAGAGGAAAAATTTAAGTCCAAGATATTCTCTACTTTTCCCTAAACTATTATAGTGGAGAATATATTTTTGAGAGATTTCGACAACTATGAGAATGTGAAAAAAAGCATTGGGAGCTCCAATTATGTTCGGTCAAAGTTTGTTAATGAGAAATTCAACTCTAGTCAATAGGTCAATATTGGACCAATGGCACTATGACATGTGGTGAAAAGGCCAAATGGAGTCATTTGTGGGTTTTCAACCTCGGTCCTTGACAAATGTGTAAAAGTTGAAGGTCACGATAAGAGGCTCAACTTTTTTAATGGAGGGGAGCCGGTCGCCATGTGGACTAGTTTGTTATCACCGATGTGGTGGGTCCACAAGCCACCACGTGGCTTGACACCACTTAGCCATATTTCATTTTGAATATCATAGTATTATATGGTCAAATTTTATATTATTCACCATGTTACTATGTTATTTCAATTTGTAATGTTTTGAGAATTGACCGAGTTTATTATCCTTACTCAATATTATTTCCACTAGCTCGGAGAGCTTATCATATCGAGTTGATCACATATTAATTTTCCACATGAATTGACCAACATAGGGGATGAAAATTCATAGACCATGACTTGACCTATAACATGGTGATAGACCCAACCGACCCCATAAACTCATGTAGAGCTCGCCGCATGGAATGGCCGACACAGATCCTCCAATGGATCAAACAAACCAATAGAACCCACATGACCCAGTGGGAGAATAATACCCAAACAAGTTCGAAGGGATAAGGCATGTAACCGAGGCCACTTCCATCTTGGGTCGGCGAGCCTAATAAAAACTCAACCCCTTCCATACCATGGAGAATGTGGATTTCCCATTAAATACAAAACAACTAAGATATTTGGCAAAGGAGCTCGATGGGATAATGGTCAACCCAACCAACTTGGCGTGGGTTGGTTAGGAGGGTGATTTGGTGATAAGGTCTTAAAAACAATTTAAGGTCTTATTTTCACTATAAAATCCAACCCATTTCTTTGAAAAAACACACACCTTAGCCTTTGGTTATGTGGTTTCTATTTTGTATGGCCTATGGCCATGGGAGACTATTATAATCATGTTTGCAGGGTTATTTAGAGGATTTTAGATTTGATACATCAAAGATATTCCTTGTTTTTACTTATGCCATTATTTAAGAGTTTTTACACACTCTTATTGGAGAAATCATGCTCGTAACCTTAGAGATGAAGTACAGGTACTAAAGATGTTGAGAAGACATTTTTTTAGCACATCAAAGTCTTCACACAGTCAGTTTTTAGTACTATTTGCAGTTTTGAAATCCATTCGATGTAAGTTTGTAAATTGTTAATATTTACATCTTTTTAATGGATCGGTTTTGTTTCATGAACCGGGAGACGTAGCCCCAAAAAGGGTGAACTTCGTTATCAAGTGTTGTTATTCTCCATTCAAGGGATGTGTGTGTTTAGTTTTAATTGAGTTGCAAATGAATTATAAAATGTTATGTCAAATTATGGGAATTTGATAAAAAATGCTAAAGAAGAGTTTTAATATGCAAAATTGAGTTTAATAATTTTCCAACACTTGCATTTGATTCTAGAGAAAGTCCAATTTTATTTGATTTAAAGGAAATTGAGAATAATTCTACATCTAAATCTATTTTATTTGGGATTTGAAAATTTCAATATCCGTTTATAAAAAAATTGTTTTATTTTAAGGGGGTAAATTTGGTTTACGGATCGATTAAGTTGCAAAGAAAGGATAAGAAAACTTAGTTATTTCACAATTAATCTCAGATTGTGCTTAACTATTGACTAAGTGAACAAATAGGGATAATTATCACATAGAGACTCAAAAAAATGTGTGAGCTGAAAATCTTCCTAGATCGGTGTGTGTGGAAAGGGGTAGAGGTTCCTACGGGCACCCTAGACTTGCTTTAGGAGTCTGTGACTACTTAAACCCCCATGAAACCTCCTTTCTAGGGTCACAAGATGTTTTTTGTCCTTCTCCTTTGGTTGCTCATATGTCACATAATGATCACTGAGGTCATTAATAATTTGAAATGAAATATTGACCTGAAAAACCCTCAAGAGTACATCAAATCCCAAAAATAAAAGAATGCGAACGAGGGGTAGAACTTTCCTCAATTGTCAAATAAGTGATCTTATGACTCGGAGTTGCACAACATTTCAGACCTAATGTATTTTTTAGGGTGTATGTGTGTGGGGAATCGCACCCTAGGTGGATTTTTGAGTGTTGCATGTTGTTGTCCCCCTCAAAATTCCCTCTTTTGAAAGTAAAAAATTTGAAAATTTTGAGTTGGCACCCTTTAGTAGTGTTTTAGTGAAGTAAGAAATTTGAAGAGATGGTGAAAATTTTGTTTCTTGGGGTCATTTTAGTGACTTACAGGTTTGTCAGAAATTTTTGTCCTCATGTCCCAAGTATCGGTGGGCCTCTTGTTCACCGATTGGCTAATTTCCCCACAAGTCCTTATCACCAATCGGACTTATAAAGAATTTTTCAACCCATCTATCCCAAGTACACCTAAGCCTCCTATTCACCGATTCCCCACATCCCTTGTATAGGTTGAATCATCTCTTCGCATCCTTCGCATTTCTATGTCACTGCACCTCCCATGCTCTCTTGGCCCACATCATGCTGAATCGACTCTTCGCATCCCTCATGTCCCAATGTTCCATGGACCATTTGGGCTATTTTTTTCTACTTTTCCTACATTTCACCTTTTTGAGTCAACGCAAGGTATATTTAATACACATTTATGATCTTCTCTCTCTGAATGGATATTTAAAAGGGAAACCATCTATGCACTTGTCACATTGTCTACTCATTATCTCTTGCCTACATTTTTACAAAATCGAGTCATTTGTCCACCTTCCTATATCTCCTTGCAATAATTGTCATGAGTCTATTATTTGAAGGCCATTCCTTTGTTCATTATCAAAATGAAGATCAAATTTCAAGGGCATGAGAATCTTTCCCTTTGGAGAATTCCATGCCCGATATTGGAGATAATGAAGTTCAACATTTGGATTTTGATGATTTCTGGGGTAGATTAGCATGCAAAACCCTACTCCCATGGCTCAAATGATAAATGATAGTGGAATTGCATACGCCATTAGTTTTCCTCTCTTTGTGTAATGTGTCAACACTGTGCTCACTGCGGGGCTAGTTTCAATCCGGACACCAAGGAGGTTGTCAATGTGCATGGTGAATTGATTACAAAATTGGACACTGCTTGCCATCACCACTACCTTGCACATCCCCAAAATAGAAGAATTTGGTGTTCTCACTCTCACTCAAGCTCAAAATTTGTTTGATCAAGAAAGTGAGAGATATAAGGCTCAAGTAGCAAAACCATGGCTGAAGTTCCCTAAGAAGGGAGTGTCTCGACTCTTTAAAGCATTGTTCAGGGTCGACTTCAAGGAAGAACTACCAGATATCATCACCTTGATTTCCTGATTATGGGAATGCCCTCTACTAACGACTTCCATTTTTGGATGTTTCCTTTCATAAATATCATCTGTGAGGGTAAGAAAAATCTGAATTGGGCTGAGATTATCTGTGGAAACCTAACTAAAAATTGTCAAATGTTTAGCAAACCAAAAATTTCTACATGACTTCCTATCTCATGTACACCTTGGTAGCATCTTGTGAGTGGCTCGGCTTCACTTTCATTGAAGACAAGAAGGATGAGCCCATCTACGCATATTTCCCTTAGTTTACCCTCAAGGTCAGTAATCATAATTTCAGAAGGGTAAATGATGCCTTCACCATGTACATTGTGAGGCTCTTGGAGGGTGACACTACCAAAAGGTTCTCTAATGAGGCTAAGGATTTGATAACCAAGTATGGGGCTTTCTTCACTCAGTTCTGAAAGTTCTCATACATCAAGTTGGCTTGTTTTGAAAGCACACCTCTCAAGCTTCCCATGTTCTACAATGAAAAATGGCTTTGGTTGAGGTGTGCAGCACTGGATAAACTTCATAGAACTTGCCAAGATAAGAAGATTATTGGTCTTCATTTCCCTATCACCTTGGGGAATTATACATGTAGGACAACTCTAGATGCCCAAAATATAGAAAGGACTATTGCTCCTCTTATAGTTCATTTCTTCAAGCCTAGGACTTGCTTTGATCTTAAGAGATACATTGATCAAAATCTCAGGATAACTTATCATCACCATCCTGACACTGAGGATTACTGGGCTGATTGTGTTGATGATTTTGAAGCTAGGAGGAGGCATTTTGGTAGATTTTCTCTACAAAAGATCATAGACTTCAACCTCTACCAGGTGCTTGAAGGGATTAAGGATGATGATGAATATTTGCAATCCTTTGAGTACAAAAGATCAATCAAGCACACTCCTCTGGAAACCCTGGATTGGTATGTGAAGGAAAGAGATGACTTGAATGAGGTGATCACCCCTGTCTTTGTCAGAACTAAGATTTGGTTTGACAGAAAAATATGTGACCTCAGGAAGAACAAAGGTAGATCCTCTTCAAGAGATACTTCCACACCTAGGAAGGAATTGGATACGCCTAGACTTGAGGCACTTGAGAAAACTCCTCCTTCTTCAATGAAATAACCTGAGTTTTCTACTCCTTCCTCTTCCACTAAAGTGTATCAGAAGAAGGTCAAAGAATTCAAGCAAGAACCGATCGAGGAAGATAATCTTTTGGAGCAGTCGGAATTGGCTATTAGGCTAGAGAACATTATTTTCTAAGTGAGAATGATGATGATGAGATGAAAGACCCTAGAAGAAACCCCTAAAATCACTGCTAAAGTGGAGAAGGAAGGACCAAGGACTGAACCTCCAAGTTTAATAGACTCCTCTGCAAAGGAAATTCTTGAGGTTGCATTCATTTCCCCACTAGAGACAACAAAGTGGTTCATACTCTAAGTTCCATGAGTTCACTTGCACTCGGGTCCCTTGATTCTTCTATTTCTTCTTCTTCCTTTTCTTGGGTGCAGCTCCTAGTTGATAATAAGAAAAGGAAATATTCCTCCCAATTAACAGTGCCTCACTTTGATGTTGTGGTAGATCTTCTTTGTACTACTCCTACTCCTCCAAAAAAGAAAGCAAATATCACTTCGAGGTTTATAATTGATGCCCAAGGCCATTAGTTCCTAGAGGTTATAAAACAAAAAGATGATAAACAGGAGAAATATATTTTGATTTCTAACTTGGAGCTTTCCAAAATTCCAATGGGAGAATCCACACCTGAGATTGAATTTCATAACCTTCGGGAACATGTGACTAAGGTTATTAAATGGGTGGAGAAAGGAAAGAAAACCATGGAGTAGTTGGAAGAACACAACCAAGTTCTTTCCAAATTTATTAGATCATTATTGGAAAAGGATAAAGTTTTGGATCCAGCCCCATTGGCCGCTCTCCCACCTCCCATAGTTCTTATCCAAGATGAGGTCCAAACCATCAAAGACATCCACAAGTATTCTACTTATGGGAAGGTTGTTGAGGCCATGGTGGATGATATGACTGTAGCAGGTTTAAAATTCATTGAGGAAGCCTTCAAAACTAATGAGAAGGTGATCAAGTTGTCAGCAGAAATTCATTTCCTCAATCAAGGCTATGGACAAGGAATTGAAATTCTAGAGTGGATGTATCGTAGATCTCCATTTGATGGGTCAAACCAATGATAGGATCCTGTTGGCCAACAATGTGTTTGATGATGTCAAGAATAACTTGTCAAGGACATGGATCTTTAGCATCGAGTGGAAAATAAAGGTTCTAGAAGAAGCACTAGGGGAATTGAGGAATGTATGGAAAAAGGGGAGTCTTTTAAAACTTTTGTTTTATCCGCCTTCAAGGATATCCACTGCCATCTTCAGGATGAAACCATGGGTGTATTCTTCTCTCTCCAAGAAATCAAGGCTCAATTTAAAGCCTTTTTCAAGGATGATTTGTTCAAGGAAGAATCAATCACTAAAGAGAAAATGAAGGACGTTTGTTCTCTCCATTCAGCTATAGTTGAGGCTAATAAGGAATATCTGGAGCATACTGAGTTTGAAAAAGATATGGAGAAATGCCTAGGCACGTGGACTCATGCTACTTCCAACACAATGATTCCAAGGGGCATGGAGATAGTGGAAGCATTGAAGAGATTTAGGCACCGGATCCTCAAAATAGTGGGCCCTCCTCAGCCACAACTAGATGTCTCTACTTCTAGCTCTTGACTTTCTTCTATTTTTAGTTCGATCTCCTTGTAATATTAATTAAGGACTTTATATTGTGTATTTCCTTAATTAATATTTTGGTTAAAAGAAATGGTTACTAAATGTAACCACTTTGTAAACTATATATTGGGCTCTCCATGCCATTCCAAAGGGTTGGAACTCTGATAATTTTTGAAAGTGTAAAAGAACTAAAAGCTATCAATACAGAAGATTTCCCTTCCTGTTTCTATCTACATCTATTTATTCTCTCTTGCTTGTCTAAATTTTGTGAATCATTAATCTATTGCATTAAGAAGCTTTGTATTCTTATGGATGTCATTTCTAGAACTTTGTGTCTATGAAATAATATCTAGTGGTTTAATATGAATGATTTTGTTCTATATATCATCCTTGCTCAACATTTATAAGGAAATATTGTGCTATCTATATTTTCTTAGAATGCTATTATGTTTTTCCTTTTCCCTCCTTAGTTCTTCTATTATTTTGTATTGATTATCTACCTTCGCATTAAAAAAATTTCATGATATCAAAATTCCTCATTAAAGTATAAATTTGTACATTTGCAAATAGTTTTGTTGCTTGCTTTCAATAAGAAAACCTCTCACATTAAAGAGGAGGGAATTTCTGTCCCCGATCGCTACTTTCATTAAATTCCTAATTTGACAACCTAAAATTTTTGGCAAGTCCACTTTGGGAATTCATTTCAATGAGCTCTAGTTTTAAAGAACAATTTCTTGATCTTTTCTAATCCGTGACTCGAGATTTACTCAGAAGAAGGGCTCTTGGAATTGAAGATTCTCAATTTCAAATCCTAGAGCAATAAGCTTTCCCCTTCCTTCAACAAGGAGAAATAGAAGAGCTCATTCTACAAGCACACCCCCTATTGAAGACAGAGATTTTGGGAGTGGTATCCCTCAAGAACAACTCAGCCCTAATCTTTGCACTTTAATTCTTGCTGGTGTTTCAGTTCCACTTCAAGAAATTTTTCCAAGGATGGTAGCTCCATTACCTTGGGGCCAATGAGTTGGGCCTCTTTCCCTCCCTCAACCTTTGCATGAGTTACCCAAGGGTAATAGAAAGAACTTTCCCAAGTTCAGAGGTGATGGTAAGGTACATCCTGATGAACACATTATAGCCTTCATAGTTACATGTGGAGTCCTTGGAGTTGAACATGAGGATGTCTCTATGAGGATTTTTGTGGAGACTTTGTAGGACAATGCGGTAGATTGGTTTTACCATCTCCCCGCTAGGACCATCACCAATTGGAATACCATGAGAACTAAATTTGAGAACCATTTCAAACCTGTAGAAGATGTGCATGCTTTGCTAGCCTGATTTCTCAAATCAAGAAAGAACCATAAGAGCCCATGAGAGAATTTGTGGCCAAGTTCAACAAGATGATTAACAAGATCCCACAAAACACCTAGCCTGTGGATCAAATTCAAAAAAATTCTTCCTAAATTCTCAATTTCCTGAAGTAAGCTATGCACTGAGAAGAGCCAATCTTGCAACTTTGGATGATGATCAGAGATTAGTTGTTAGTGTTGAAGATGACCTGATCATGTCTAGAAAATTGAAAAGAGACTCTTCCAAATCCAAAACTTCTTCTTCCTCTTCCTCTACTCCTAGAGCTAATGCAGATTAGTTATTATAGAAGCTTTCTAATCACCTCATTATAATCAAGAAACAATTGACTCAGCATGCTCCTTATCAAGACGTTCCAAGGAAGAACTTTTGCCTAGAAACTATTTTCCTTCTTCTCAGAAAAGGTTGGAAATCAAAGGACCACCCATCAAGGTCCCTATTAATGTAACTTGTGAAGTTGAAGAACCTAATGATGAAGAGGTTAATGAAGACTTTGAAGAACCTAGAGAAGAGGCTGAGGAAGAACTAGAAGAACTTGATGGATCTCGAGTTAATTTCCTCACTATTGAGGGCATTGATGAGGAAGATGATTATGATGAAGTAGTGGCAGAGATGAATGGTGAGTCATATGTTGTTATGACTCAGGAGCAGACAAACAAGAAAGAAAAAGTGATGCATCCCGCTAAAAATCTAAGGAGCATCCCATGACTATTCCAGTGATTACAAGAAGAGGATCTCCTATTCCCACTACATCCACATAAAAGGTGAGTTCTTCTAATTATTCTTCTTCTACTCCTGCTTCTAAAACTTCTTATTCTCTAGCTCCAAAACCTAATAAGCCTAGGATTCCTAGTGATGATACCCCATCCACCTCTGGATCTTTTGATATCATTGACCACCTCAAGAAGACAAAAATCTAGATTTCAGAGGCTGAGTTTTATCAAACCCATCCAAAAGCCTTTACAAAATGGTCCACTTTGTCAATTCCCATTCCAAAACTTCATCCAACACTTCTAAAAGTATTTTTCCCACTCCCTCTTCCACATCCCAACCAAATATTGTGGCTCCAGTCACCTCACCTAATGAGAAAATCAAACCATTCTATGTGACCCTCCTCATAGCTAGCCATAGACTCAAAGAATTGTGTCATAGACTTAGGAGCATCGGATAATGTGATGCCTGCCAAAGTGGCTCATGCTTTGGGTCTTACCCTCACATGTACTTTTGGTTCTTGTTATTCCATGGAGAGTAGGGAGGTGCCTTTGGTTAGAAGAGTTAAGGATGCACAAGTAGCTTTTGTTGCTTTGCAGAGAAAAAGGTCTTAAGCTACTATTTTGGTAGTTGATATTCCTCCTTCATATGGCATGCTATTGAGTAGAAATTTTGTAAGGATGTAGGAGGAGAAATTCAAATGGATTGGTCACATGCCCTTATACCAGTCAATGGAAAGATGAAGAAGTTGCTTCCTGAGAAGCAAACTAAATATATTGTGTAAAAGACAGATGATCCCAAGGCACAAATACTTTATGAAGATATTGGGCATGGAAACTACATGATCATGTCTCAGGATGAGGTGGAACGATCCAAAAGAAGTGCTCCATGATCCTAATAGCATTTGGAATTTGGAATTTGATGGAAGTTGCTCTTTAGCTAGTTCTAGGGCTGGTGTGGTATTGATATCTCCAGAAGGAAAGATTCATCCTTTCTCCTTCAAGTTATAGTTTGAAAATACAAATAACATAGCAGAATATGAAGCTCTCATCCTTGGACTAAAATGTGGAAAAAGAAAGAGGTGTGAGGAACCTCCTGGCTCATGGAGATGTAGAGCTAGTTGTCAAACAAGTCAGAGACCTTTTCCAAGTGAAGAATAGAAGGTTGAAGCACTATAGGAATCTAGTCTAGGATTCTATTGAATTCTTTGATGCCTTCTCCATCAAAGTGGTGCCAAGGGAGAAGAACACTAGAGCTGATTCCCTAGTTGTTTCAGGGTCTTTACTGATACCTCATCCCAATTTCTCTCAGGAAAAATTCACCATTGAAATGATCCATAGACCAAGCGTATCGGATAATGCAAACAACTGAAAAGTTTTCAATGACGACCAATATTTTCTTTCTTTCCTAGAACTTAGGGATAACTTTTATCAATTGTATTTTGAGGGAAGTGACAATATACCTCGAGAGAGTGTCTCTTCCAATGAGGAAGGTGTCAAGGAGGAGATGGATCAAAATGGCTACATCAAACTAAAAGGCAACAAGATCCTGAAGGGTTGATAATTCTAGAAGAATTTTTTGATAAATGTGATAGATATGTCAAGTCCAAGGCTTCCAAAGGAGCTCAACAGTCTATTAAATGTGAAAAGATTAACATTGGGAGCCCTGTTGAACCCAAAATGGTGAATGTTGGAAAGTGTTGCACTTAAGAGGAGAAGAAGAAGGTGGTAAATATTTTGAAGAGGTACGTCGATGTCCTTGCTTATTCTTATGATGATCTGAAATATTTCCAGCCAAAAGAAATGCAACACTTCATTCCCCTCAAACCTGGGATTAAACCTTTCAAGAAAAAGAAAAGGTAGTACAATCCAAAGATTACCGACACCATTTTCCAAGAGATACAAAAGTTGTTGAAAGACAAGATCATCTTCCCCATTCATCATTCAACATGGATTGCTAATATTGTACCTATTAGGAAGAAAAATAGTGAGATTCATATTTGTGTTGACTTCAGGAATCTAAATCAAGCTTCTTTAAAGGAAAATATCCCCTACCCATGATGGACCAGGTGTTACAAGCTATCATAGGTGCGGAAATGTTGTCCATGCTTGATGGTTTCTCAAGATATAACCAAGTGGAAGTTAATACTGCAGATCAGCACAAGACTACCTTTACCACTCCTTGGGGTACTTTTTCCTACAAGAGGATGCCCTTTGGCCTCATTAATGCTAGTGCCACCTTTCAAAGAGCAATGGATTTGGATTTCAAGAGTTTGAAAGGAAAATGTATTGTTGTGTATCTAGATGATTTAACTATGTTTTCTAAAACTAGAGTAGATCACTTTCAGCATCTTGAAACAGTCCTCTTGAAATGTAGAGAACATGGAGTCTCTCTAAATCCCAAGAAATCTATCTTTTGTGTCACAGAGGGAAAATTTTGGGACATGTTCTCTCCAAAGAAGGAATCAAGATTGATCCTAAATGAGTTCAAGCTATCCAGCAGATTCCTCTTCCCACAAGAAAAAAGGAGTGCACTCTTTCTTTGGTAAGATCAACTTCCTGAGAAGATTCATCCCTAATTTTGTAGAGCTAAATTTGAATATTTCCCAAATGATGAAAGGAAATCAGATGTTTGGTTGGTCCTCTGAAGGAAAGGAAGAATTTTAAGGCATTAAGAAAGCTATTGCTAAGACTCCTATCTTAGCATGTCCAAATTTTAGCAAAGATTTTATTATCTATTGCTATGCCACAAAGTACCTTGGCCACTGTGTTGACTCAGAAAGATTCTGAAGACCATGAGCTCCCAATTGTATTCATGAGTTATATTATAAAAACTCATGAGTTGAAGTACACTATGATGGAGAAACATGCTTTTGTAGTAGTTAAAGTTGTTAAGCAGTTTCAATTTTACATTCTTAACTCTCACTCTATTGTGCTTGTGCCCGATACGACTATCAAGTCTATTCTTACACAATAGGATTTTGGAACCAAGAGAGGAAATTGGGTAGAAAAGGTTCATGAGATTATGATCTCGACATCAGACCAATGAAGCTAGTTCGGGGTAAAGGCCTGTGTGAACTCATTGCCGAAGGAGCTAGTCATGAGTTTCCTAAGGATGAAGTTGATGTCCCTATTGTTTTGTTCCTCAGCTTGACAGATGAATGGTATGCTGACATTGCTCACTTCCTCACCTATGGTGAGTGTTCATCTCACTTAACTACTAAGGAGAAGAGAGCTATCAAGTTAAGATCAACACAATACATGTTGTGGGAGAATGCTTTATTCAAGTGAGGAGTGGATGGAAGATTCTTGAAGTGTGTTAACAAAGAGAAATATAAGAAGTTGTTCTCAGCCTTTCATGATCAAGCCTATGGGGGTCATTTCTCATATTTTGTCACTACTACAACATTCTTCATGTGGAGTATTATTGGCCTACTTTTTTTAGAGATGCATCAAAGTGGGTCGACAAGTGTGAAGCTTGTCAAACCTTTGTGGGAAGACCTAAGTTGGTTGCTTTACCACTTAAGCCAGTTGTGATCGAAGAACCCTTTCAACAATGGGGTTTGGATTTCATCGGAACACTCAACCCACCTTCAAGTGTAGGACATACTCATGTGTTGACTGCCATGATTATTTCACCAAGTGGGTGGAAGCCATCCCAGTTAAAAGTACTACTTCTGAGGTAGTATGTAATTTCATCAAAGAAAACATCTTGGTAAGGTTTGGAGTACCAAACAAGATCGTGACTGATAATGCTTCCAATTTTTCTTCTGCTGAGATGATGGATTTCTACTATGGGTATGGAATTTCCCTCACTCATTCTTCAGATTACTACCCTCAAGGGAATGGATAGGAAGAATCAACAAACAAGAATTTGGTGACCATTGTAAGAAAGCTTGTCAATGAATCTCAGAGAAACTGGCACAAGAAGCTTTATGATGCTCTCTAGGTAGATAGGATTACACCTAAAAGAGTAATTGGGATGTCCCCTTTTCAAGTGGTGTATGGTGTGGAAGCTCAACTACCAGTGATAATGGAACTACCAAATTTACATTTGATGAAAGCTATTGAGGACCCCAGTTTTAGTGATTCTTTGGATAAGAGGATCATGTATCTCCATAAGCTAGATGAAGACAGGCTACAAGTTTTTGATAGGATCTCTGCCCATCAGAAGAAGGTAAAATATTTATTTGATAAGAAAACTAGATCTAAAGATTTCAAAGTTGGAGACATTGTTTTACTATGGGACAAAAGACATGAACCTCGAGGAAGCCATGGTAAGTTTGATTCTCTTTGGCTTGGTCCTTTCAGAATCAGGCACTTTGCTAGTGAAAATTCTTTCTATCTTGATTACATGGATGGATCCTCTCTCCCACTCCCTTATAGTGGACAATACTTGAAATTGTTCAAATCCTAGGTGAATAGAAGTCCTTTGTATATTATGTACAATGTGTGTTTTCTTTTCCTTGCCTTTTTTTTTTGTTTTTTACATGTGTTGCCTTATGTATTGATTTGCCTTTTGTTTTCCCAATGGATAAGGAAATGGTCTTCTTCCCCAAAGTTTTTCTTGAATTCTTGTCTTGCCTTGTTCCTATGATCTAGTCAAGTCATCCCCAGAAAGAGCCAGTTGTTGTTCCCCTCAAAATTCCCCTCTTTTGAAAGTAAAAATTTGAAAATTTTGAGTTGGCACCCTTTAGTAGTGTTTTAGTGAAGTAAGAAATTGAAGAGATGGTGAAAATTCTATTTCTTGGGGTCATTTTAGTGACTTGCAGGTCTATCAAACATTTTTGTCCCTCATGTCCCAAGTACTAGTGGGCCTCCTATTCACCGATTGGCCGATTTCCCTACAAGTCCTTGTCCATTGGCTTTTTTAGAATTTTTCAACCCATCTATCCCAAGTCTTCCCTGGGCCTCTTGTTCACCGATTCCCTACATTTCCCACATTGTCTGGATCATCTCTTCATGTCCTTCACATTTATGTGTCCCTCGAACCACTCATGCTCTCTTGGCCCACATTGGCTAAATGGCTCTTCGCACGCTCATGTCCTAATGTTCCATGGACCATCTGGGCCAATTTTTTTCATGTTTCCCAAATTTCACCTTTTTGAGTAGGCACAAGGTATATTTAATATGCATTTATGATCTTATCTCTCCTGAATGGCTATTTAAAGGGGCAACCATCTATGCACTTGTCACATTATCTTGCTCATTATCTCTTGCCCACATTTTTGTAAAATTGAGTCATTTGTCCACCTTCCTGTATCTCCTTGCAATAATTATCATGAGTCTATTCTTTGAAGGCCATTCCTCTATTCACTATCAAAATGAAGATCAAATTTCAAGGGCATGAGCATCTATCCCCTTTGGAGACTTTTGTGCCCGATATTGGAGATAGCGAAGTTTGGCATTTGGATTTCAATGATTTCTAGGGTAGATTAGCATGTGACAACCCTGCTCCCATGGCTCAAATGATAAATGATAGTGGAATTGTGTACACCACTGGTTTTCCTCTCTCTATGCAATGTGCCAACACTGTGCTTCCTGTGGGGCTAGTTTCAATCCAAACACTAAGGAGGTTGTCAATGTGCATGGTGAGTTGATTGCAAAATTAGACACTACCACAATCACCACTGCCCTACACATCCCCAAAATAGAATACTCCAGTGTTCTCACTCTCGCTCAAGCTCAAACTCTATTTGATCAAGACAATGAGAAATATAAGGCTCGGGTAGTAAAATCATGGCTGAAGTGCCCTAAGAAGGGAGCGTCCCAACTCTCTAAGGCATTGTTCAGGGTCGACTTCAAGGAAGAACTACTAGATATCATCACCTTGCTCACCGGATTATGGGAATGCCCTCTACTAACGACTTCCATTTTTGGATGCCCTTTCATAAATATCATTTACGAGGGTAAGCAAAATCTGAATTGGGCTGAGATTATCTGTGGAAACCTGACTGAACAATTGTCAAATGTTTAGCAAACCAAAAAGTTCTACATGAATTCCTATCTCATGTACACCTTGGCAACATCTCGTGAGTGGCTCGACTTCACTTTCATTGAAGACAAGAAGGATGAGCCCATCTATGCATATTTCCCTCAGTTTACTCTCAAGGTCAGTAATCATAATTTTAGAAGGGTAAATGATTTCTTCACCATGTAAATTGTGAGGCTCTTGGAGGATGACATTTTCATAAGGTTATTTGATGAGGCTAAGGCTTTGATAACCAAGTATGGGGCTTTATTCACTCGGTACAAAAGTTCTCATACATAAGGCTGGCTTGTTTTGAAAGAACACTTCTTAAGCTTCCCATGTTCTACAATGACAAAATGGCTTTGGTTGAGGTGTGCAGGTAGCTGGATAAAATTCATAGAACCTACCAAGATAATAAGATTACTAGTCTTCATTTCCCTATCACCTTGGGGAATTATACATGCAGGATAACTCTAGATGCCCAAAATATAGAAAGGACTATTGCTCCTCTTACAATTCATTTCTTCAAGCCTAGGACTTTCTTTGATCTTAAGAGATACATTGATCAAAATCTCAGGATAACTTATCATCACCATCCTGACACTGAGGATTACTGGGCTGATTGTGCTGATGATTTTGAAGCTAGGAGGAGGAATTTTGGCATATTTTCTCTACAATAGATCATAGACTTCAACCTCTACTAGGTGCCTGAAGGGCTTAAGGACAATGATGAAGATTTTTAATCCTTTGAGTATGAAAGATCAATCAAGCACACTCCTCTGGAAACCCTGGATTGGTATGTGAAGGAAAGAGATGACTTGAATGAGGTGATCACCCTGTCATTATCAAAACTAAGATTTGGTTTGACAGAAAAATATGTGACCTCAGGAAGAACAAAGGTAGATCCTCTTCAAGAGAGACTTCCACACCTAGGAAGGAAGTGCATATGCCTAACACTGTGGTACTTGAGGAAACTCCTCCTTCTTCTTCAATGAAAGAACTTGAGTTGTCTACTCCTTCCTCTTCCACTAAAGTGTATCAGAAGAAGGTCAAAGAATTCAAGCAAGAACCGATCGAGGAAGAGACTCTTCTGGAGCAATCAGAATTTCCTATTGGGCAGAGAACATTATTTTTCTATGTGAGAATGATGATGATGAGATGAAAGAAAGAAACCTAGAAGTGGAGAAGGAAGGACCAAGGACTGAACCTCCAAGTTTAACAGACTCCTCTACAAAGGAAATTCCTAAGGTTGCATTCATTTCCCCACTAGAGACAATAATGGTTCATACTATGAGTTTCATGAGTTCACTTGCACTCGGGTCCCTTGATTCTTTCATTTCTTCTTCTTCCTTTTCCTAGGTACAGCCCCTAGTCGACAACAAGAAAAGGAAATCTTCCTCCCGATTAACAGTGCCTAACTTTGATGCTGTAGCAGCTCTGCTTTGTACTACTCCTCCTCCTCTAGAAAAGAAAGTAAAGACCACTTCAAGGTTGGTAACTGATGCCCAAGGCCAGCAGTTCCTAGAGGTTGCAAAACCCAAAGTGGATAAAGAGGAGAAAGATATTTTGATCTCTAACTTGGAGCTTTCCATAATTCCAATGGGAGAATCCACACCTGAGAGTGAAGTTCATAACCTTGGGAAACCATGACTAAGGTTATTGAATGGGTGGAGAAAGGAAAGAAAACCATGGAGCAGTTGGAATAATATAATCAAGTTTTTCCAACTTTATCAGTTATTGTTGGCAAAGGATAAAGTTTGGATCCAACCCCATTGGATTCTATCCCACTTCCCATAGTTCTCAGGCAAGATGAGGTCCAAACCATCATAGAAATCCTCAAGTATTCTACTTATGGGAAGGTTGTTGAGGCCATGGTGGATTATATGACCTCAGCAGATTTAAACTTCTTTGAGGAATCTTCAAAACTAATGAGAAGGTGATCAAGCTGTAGTAGAAATTCATTTCCTCAATCAAGGCTATGGACAAGGAATTGAAAGTCTGGAGTGGATGTATCATAGATCTCCATCTGATGGGTCAAACTGATGATAGGATCTTGTTGGCCAAAAATGTGTTTGATGATGTTAAGAATAACTTGTCAAGGACATGGATCTTTAGCATCGAGTGGAAAATAAAGGTTCTAGAAGAAGACTTTGGGGAATTGAGGAATGTATGGCAAAAAGGGGATTCTTTTAAAACTTTTCTTTTATCCACCTTCAAGGATATCCATTGCCATCTTCAGGATGAAACCACGGGTGTTTTCTTCTCTCTCCAAGAAATCAAGGCTCAATTTAAAGCCTTTGTCAAGGATGATTTGTTCAAGGAAGAGTCAATCACTAAAGAGAAAATGAATGATGTTTTTCTCTCCATTCAGCTATAGCTGAGGCTAATAAGGAATATCTGGAGCATACTGAGTTTGACAAAGATATGGAGAAATGTTTAGGCACATGGACTCATGCTACTTCTAACACAATGATTCTAAGGGGCATGGAGATAATAGAATCATTAAAGAGATTTTGCACCGGATCCTCAAAAATTGTGGGTCCTCTTCTCAGCCACAACTAGATGTCTCTACTTATGGGTCTTGAATTTCTTCTATTTTTATTTTATATCTCCTTGTAATATTAATTAAGGACTTTATATTGTGTATTTCATTAATTAATCTTTTGGATAAAAGAAATGGTTAAATGTAACCACTTTGTATACTATATATTGGGCTCTCCACGCCATTCCAAGGGCTAGAACTCTAATAATTTTTGAAAGTGTAAAAGAACTAAAAGCTATCAATACAGAAGATTTCCCTTCTGTTTCTATCTGCATCTATTTATTCTCTCTTGCTTATCTAAAGTTTGTGAATCATTAATCTATTGCATTAAGAAGCTTTGTATTCTTATGGATGTTATTTCTGGAACTTTGTGTCTATGAAATAATATCTGGTGGTTTAATATGAATGATTATGTTCTATATATCATCCTTGCTCAACATTTATAAGGAACTATTTTTCTATCTATATTTCCTGAGAATGCTATTATGTTCTACCTTTTCCCTCCCTTAGTTCTTCTATTATTTTGTATTGATGATCTACCTTGGCATTAAAACAATTTCATGATATCAAAGTTCCTCATCAAAGTAGAAAGTTGTACATTTGTAAATAGTTTTGCTACTTTGCTTTCAATAAGGGAACCTCTCCCATTAAAGAGGAGGGAATTTCATCCCACTAATCGCTGTTTCTTTCATTAAATTCCTAATTTGACAACCAACACACATGATAGCAAGAAAATAGCTATATGTAAAAATGTAAGTAGATGTTTGTATGGAATAGAAAGAACTTCCCCTCCATGAAGTGTATGAAAATAATGTAGTCCCTTTCCTTGAATGAATGATAAAATGGATTCTTGAATGCTCTTGAATAGAATTTGGATGCAACCATAGGTGATGATAACTAATGTTTAGTGTTTGGTCATTTATTATTGTCACATAACTTTATATTTATATGATTCCCTTTTCTTGAATTTCATAAATAACCCCAAAAAGGCTGACTACCAAAAATATAAGATGCTCAAATGGCTAGAAAGGACCCAAAAGATGCGATCAAAGTACAAAGAGGTCATGTATGCCCATAGGGGATGGGGGCTTGGTGTTGGCATCTTGGATGGGTGTTAGTGTCGGGATGATAATTTTGAGGTGTGAAAAAACATACCGAGCTAAAAAAGTGTAAAAAAATGGAAACAAAAAGAAAACAACGATGGCCAAGGATATGGGTTGATTAGTAATTTTATTAATTAAGAATAATATGAATAATAGTATGTAATTAGGACTAGATAATTACCTAAAGTCATGATTTCTTTTCTACACTTGTCTGACTCCTTGGCCACATCTTCCACATAGTTACAACCACATTTTGATTCTCATGAGATTATTCCCTTAACAAAAATTCTCCAAAATCCGGCTACCTCGCATCATGAATGTGTTTTAGGACATCTTCCGAATTGAATCATACACCCCTAATCCTAGGTATGTAAACATTCACAAACTTATCCAACACCAAACTTATTCAAATGGAAGAGACTCATCAAAGCATGACTAAGAATATGTAAAAGTATCTCAAATATGTACTCAAAGATGACATATTATATTATCAAAATTTGAAGGTACCCTATTCTGATGCATTAATAAGTATGATATTCCCCTTTTCTTAGAAGAAGTGCATGGGGAAACTTGCAGTGGCCATTCTATCAATCACGCTATTGCACACAAATGCCTATTCTATCAGCCACGCTATTGCACACAAATGCCTATGTATGGATACTATTAGCTTACACAAGAATATGATGTTCATGCTTTGAGTAAGAAGTTAAAACCTTTCCATTATAAGTATGATTTGATTCATTCCCCTCCATCTGAGATGTAATCCATTACTCCTCCCCGGACCTTAAGCATATGGGTGTTGGATTAAATCGAAAGCTCCCTTTCTCACAATATGGTCATTTCTTCATCATTTCAGCCATAGAGTGTTTCACCAAGTGGGTTGAAGCCATGCCCCTCACCAACATGTCTGGACTTATTACCTTCAAAATATTCCTCAGCCAAATAATTTTCCACTTTGGAATTCCCCACACCATCATATTGGAAAATTGTGGAAGTATTAAATACAAATAAATGAGATAACTATGTGTTAAGTTTAAAATCAAACATCGATTCTCAACTCCTTATCATCCTCAATGCAACAGATAAGCCAAATCTATGAATAATATCATCAATAAGATCCTCCATAATATGATACATGATTCATGTATAGAATGGAATACCAAGCTATATCCTACACTATAGGAATATCGCACCAGTCTTCATAACACAACTAGAGCAACGCCTTTTATCTTACTTATAGAGCCGAGGATATCCTTCCACCCAAGGTGGATCTTCCTTGAATTTGTATATCCTTTAATGAAATCATTCTAGATGAATCAAATTATAAATATATGAGGCTCACCTCATTAAATTCATATCTTAGAAAAGTGACGTGATCTTTCCTACACTCACAATCAAAAGCAAAAACAATGCATGGTCATGAAACATAATTGACTTGTTCTTCTACGTACTTTCTATGTGGGTGACCTTATCTTTAGGATTGATTATACCCATGAAAAAGAAGGAAAATAAACTCATAAATGGTGGGGTCCTACCTCATTAAGGATATCATCATCCCTAATACATATTTCCTTCAAACCAATGTAAGCCACATCTTTGAAGAACCATCAATGTCCAATTTCTCAAAAAAATCATGCATGACGTAAGTAGGGAGTTTTGGTACTCAACTACAAGCTATCATCTTTTCATTTTAAAATTAACTACTTAATCAACCATCTTTGACATATTCTCATCCCTTTTCACCCTAGCCTCTACTATGGAATCACCAAATTTTTAACATCCTCGCTTAGGCTCCTATTCTTTCTTAGATCTATTTACCTATTTTATTCTTGTAGCATCAACCTCATGGTTTTTTTACACTTTGGAGAATTTTTATTTAACCTTTGGGATAATCATCCATGTTCTATTTATTTTCACCTTTAGGTTTTATGATAGTTCCTCTTTGTAGCTTCTACCATACGGTTTTTTTCTCTTTTCAACGTTATTACTCACCATTTGGATTTAATGCTATGACACCTTACCTTTATGATCCTATGACACAACTTTAATCTCATGGGACCCTAGCTAGGTAATTTATGTATTATTTTACTGATTATCCTCTAGTGTTTCCATTCATTTTTTCTTCTCAAGGGTTTTATCAGCATGGATTGCACCCATACGTACTCAGGATGACCGACACTATAGGTTACGCATTGGTGGGTATTTTTCATTTCAGTGGGTATATCATAATTCATTTCACTTTAGTCTTAGTGTTATGTATTTTTATTTCTACTGAATACCCATGTTTCACTATTGCGACATGTAGTAATCAATGAATGGGGCATATGTATACACCTAATTTTTCATAGTATATTTTCATACTTGTTACTTAAAAATTTCTCTTTTCGGGTTAGAGGTCGCTAATACATCTATTTATGGAATAAGACTCATTAAGGGGGTCATCCCAATATAGGGGTATGGTTATTCAAATAACCACTATGTTAGGGATGATACATTGAGAGATAATGTATTTTGGTCCTAATTATGTCTTTCTTTTTCTCTTATCTTCTTATTTTCCTTTACATTATTGTAATGCCTTTCTTGCTAATAATTGTATTATTTCTATCTTGCATTATATTTATTTCTCATGACACATTACACATGCCCCTTATAATTTCCCTCATTAGCGACATCATTTCCCATGAGTGATTGCGTGCATCGATGTTTTTTCAAATCCCTTATTGATGCCTTCACTAGCGGGAAATGACATCGGTATAAATACCTAAAAGACATTTTCACATAAAAATACAAGAGAGATCATATCAATTTCATAAAGGAACTTGTATCTTCTCACTCAACTCTTGGATTTCTTACATCTACAATCATCATTTGGATTGTTTTCTTGTTGGATTGGTTTGTTTGCACTTTGGGTCACCTATAGTGAGTTAGGATTGGATTTTTTTCCTTATCCACCAAAAAGTTGTCTCTCTCTTGGTGTATGGTCTAGGAGATAGATGCATATGTGACCACCCCCAATAGGTAAGTTCTCTAACTCAACTTGTCATTTTGTATAGAGTAGTCTCTTACATATTTGTTATTACTTTATGTTATCTTAGTATTTTATGCACATGTTAGGTTAGCATATTGTATTTCAGTTCATTATTTCATGTTACATGCTTTACTTCATTTAGCATAGACTTTTCATGTTTATCTTGTTTATCATCACCTCCCATAATGTTGATACCTCAATAGGGTTCCTTCCTCTTCTTTGACCTAGGGCCTTGGAAACCTTAGGTTTTCCTAGTGTAAGGGTTACTTCCCTTTGGGTATGAAATCTTAATGGTACATGTAGTCCCTTTTAATTCTATACATTTTGTTTCGGTCTTGGTGTGTCTCTTACCTGTTTCCTCGATACCCTAGTTGAATGGATGATGAGAGTGCATGGTGTCTAGACACATTTATCCCGCCATACACATTTTCCAATTGAGGTTGTCATATCTATTTTTCTGTAATGTCACTTTTCATTAAGTTAGATCTTAACATAGAGGCAACATTCTAATTCCTATTAATATTCTAAATAATAAATAATCATATATTTGAAAATGAAACATGAGAAATGATGACATAATAAATGTATATGCGGAAAAAATGGATGTTTTCAATTAGGGAATTATGTGCCATTACATTTATTTTGTAGAGAAAATATAGAATTTTGGAAATTTTAGGAGGTATTTTTCAATTTTTTCAATTGAGTCAATTCCCAAAGATACACTAGGTATCTAGTTCCCACTACTAGAAGGTAGATGAGCCCTATGAGTTGCCATAAATGTTTCCAAAATGAGCACCATGATTATTTGTTGGCCTGTAGTTTTAAAAAATAAATATTTTTGGGACTTGATTAATTTTATTTATTCAATTTTACACATTGACGCCTCAAATTTTGTTCAAATTACTTGTGTGATTAAGATCTAGGGTTCCAAAATTCAAAATGCTCAAAGAAAACCATTATTTTGCTTGCTTTCCCAAGGATATGAAAATATGCAAAATGAATTATTTGAAAATATACATAGTGAAGGATTTGAAAATACATAGAATGAAGGGTTTAAAAATTTACACAATGAAGGAATGATAATGTACACATTAAAAGTTTGAAAATCCACACAATAAAGGAATGAAATCCACATAATGAAGGAATGAAACAATGAAAAGAAACATGATGATAGATATAAAATCCACACAATGAAGGATTTGAAATCCACACAATGAAGGAATGAACACATGCACAATGAAGGATTTGAAAATATACACAATAAAGGATTTAAAAATCCACATAATGAAGGAATGAAAATATAGATAATGAAGATTTGAAAATCTACAAAAAGAGGAAATGAAAATCTAAACTATTAATGATTTTAATTTTTTTCAATGAAGGAATTAAAGTTCATGTAATGAATGATTTGAAAATCCACACAATGAAGGATTCGATGATCATGTGTTAACAATTTGGGAATATTCAAGCCGACATAACTTATGATAAGGAAAACCAAAGGAAGTATAATTTATATAATTTGAAAGGTATTGATAATTACTACACATTAAAGGTGGTTTTGTGTTATGATAAATCCCATTTTATTGTAAAAACACTAAATTAAATATCCACAATCGTATGTAGATATGTGTTTATGACTCAAACTTTGGACTAGTGTTTTACTCGTATCATCTGATCTAGAAATTCATTTGAAATGAGATTGGTCACATAAGAACCATTTTCATAGGGATTCACTCAAAGATAAATTTTAAAGGAAATTGTGGAAATATTTGGGAGATTTTAATGAAAAAAATTTGGGTCATTTTAAGATGTTTTCTTTATCGATTGAGCTCAACTCAGTTATATATTATTTTGGATGAATTTTTTGTCTCATGATTCTTCTTGGATGGTATATTATCCTCATGCCCACCCAAAAACATGAATAGATGGAGTTGAACATATTTTTTAACAAGAAATGTGTTGTTACCAATGGTCCAAACTATCATTAGTACAATAATAGTCAATTAGAAGCTCACTTTTATCTATAGCCCCTAATCTCATAGGAAATCATCGATCTAAGTGAGATATCATCTAGACAAAAAATATAATGAGATTATATTGTAATAACACAAACCTCTAGAGTGATGGATAATCATGATACTTGAATATTACCATTTGAGATAGTTTTGGGATGGTTTGGAAAGGTCGAGCGGGTTAAGCATCTCTCATAACCTCTTTAGATCCTTTTTCGTCTATTATCCTTCTATAAATGTAATGAGTTTCATAAGTGAAACTATCCTCTCTTAAATGAAAAGAATCTCTTCCTAATTATTTTTTTAGTGTTATGAGTCTATTTAGACCCTTGTGTTAAATCATGAATTCATTCATTTCCTTCTCAATGATTATGCAAGATTGTGTATTTCTTAAGAAATTATATCTAGTTAATTGAGATTCATGTTTATCCTTTGTCTTTGAGTTATTACATCTTACCTTTAATTTTTTTATTCTATGATGTAAATGAAAAATATTTGCATAACTTCATTCTATAAGAACTCTATAAAAATATAGCAAAGAGCCTATCAAAAAAGTAAAATAAAGAAGTAAAGAAGAGGAGAGGACTAGGACTCCAACCTAAAATATGAGGAATCATGAACTCTCAAGAGGTCTTGTAGATTTAGAATACTACTATCGAGAATAGGAATCAATAATGATTGAATGCCAATCAATAATTCATCTGTTACACCAAAATACTAAGGATAAGATTCAAAGGCCATATGAATAGGTGTATCATATTAGAACTATGATTGTTCTTTCATGTAATCTGATGGGTCAAGAACTCAGATCATCTACATATTGTACTATCTATCATGTCCAAATCAGACTAGGAGTTATAATTTAAGAAGGGAATGATCTAGAAGTCAATGAGGAAGGATGAAGTGGACTTAAATATGGATAATATAGATGATATTATTCTAGCTATGATGTATGATCATGAGAGAAGTGAGGAAGGTCATCATGATTGTCTTAAGCCTTTGAAACATAGAAAAGAAATGAAGGAGGTGATTTCAAAACATTTTTGTCATCATTTGGACTAATATTTAAAGATTCATCATCGATACTATCATCAAATACACTGGAATAAGAACTACAATAGTCTACATAGGTGAATCCAAATCCTTGGACTTATCATCATACACAATGAGTAAAATGTGATTGGAAGTGAAATTTTAGGATTCAAACTCAAAGGTACCTCCTCATCTATAGTGAAATCATCACCAAGAGAAAAGTATGAAAAGAGATAAACCCATGAATGGTGAGTTGGTCTCCACACTTCCATTATAGAATGATTGTGTAGCTACTTATTGAAAAAAATTTAGAGTGAACTCAACCCTATTTCTTTAACCATGGTGTTTGATATGATATACCGATAGGATATTTCTATAAAATGAAGGTATATAAATAAAATCCAAAATTTCCTATCACTTATGTAAACAAACCCTATCCTAAATACCCTAGTATAAGTGTGATCACCCATCAAAATATTTAGCATAAAAAATGGCTCTAAGGAAGTGAAGTAAAATTTTGATGAGTCCATGTAGTGTGAAGAACATTATTCAAGAACCATTTTGGTAAGATGAGATGTACCTACTACAAGTTATCTTAAATTATCTATCACCTTATTGTTGTCGTATCCCTTTGTAAACTCCTAAACTATTGAAATGTGAAGGGACTCTTGACAATTTTATTATCTAGAATGTGTGTTAGGTGATCAATATTTATTTGTGTACATGTATGTTCATCATGTCCATATTTTCTACAATATGCACATTTCACCCTCTCTTTCTTAGGTTTAGCTTCATAAGAAGAGGTCTTCGTGACATAATTTTGATCCTTCATTTTCTCATCATCATCTATGTTTTATTTCTTATATTTTTTTCTTTGAAGCATATATTTATCCTAACTATAAAATAAGGCACGTGACTTAGAATACAATAAGTGTCCATCTGTATGAAATTATCTTTCTCCCTAGTCAAGGAGGAAGAAAAATAATCGAAGGAATTTTCCATGTGGATATGAAAGTACCCCTAGTGGCATGGAAAAAATAAATAAACATTGAATACCTAGGACCCAAAATATAAAGAATATAAATAATCAATTGTCAATATTTTTTTATCACACATTATTTTAAATACACTATGAGAGATTTAAGTTTGTAAATAAGTCCTAAATAGTGATAATTTTCTTTGGACATGATATAATGGTCTCATTATCCAATTCATGACCCATAATCACATCATTGTTCCGAAATATTCATTCCAATAGGGTTGAGACTTCATTAGGTGTACAAGAAGATTCTATATGTAAGAGAAACCTAGGATATACATATAGACGATAGAAAATATGTCTCATACCATCAATGAAACAAGTTAATTTGATTTTTATCTAATGTTGGTTTAGTTTTAAGACCCATTGTAGTGTGGTGTAAACCCTTTCTCCTCAACAAGATTTACATTTTTATTTTCCACACATGATATTTAAATAGTGTGTGAACTAAATTTTGATCCATAATGTACAAACATTATTGGAGAAATGAAAGTGCAATGAATAACCCCTTTAAATCATTAACAATAGCCTCAAAGGATTGGACTTTATAATTTAGTGTGTTTACAATTATTCAAGGGAAAAATATTTATGCTACATGAAAAACAAACAAATAAAAGTAAAACCAATGTAAAGAGATAAATAATACAAAACTTAAATAATGGAAACTCAAAAGGAGTTATTTAGTAGAGAGATATGCCTCTTACAAGTTTCTTCCACTTTCAAAATATTATACTTGTAGACACCCAAAAATAACTCATACATCTCCTAGTATTATCCTAGTACATCCTCTTGTTCAACCATTTCATGATTGATTAATCGATTAATCATACAAATTGCACCCTTTACATTAATTAAATTAGTCCTTAGTACCCCTTTATTTTGTTAATTATAATTTATTAATTATTTAGTGTGCACATCCTAGTCAACTTCCACTCAAATTATCATTCAATAGCCACTTAGACTTCACATGGACTCCACATCCTCATCCTAGTCAACTCCACATGGAATCCACTTCATCAGTTTAGTAAACTACACTTCTAGAATCCTAGAAAGGATGGGGCAATTAACTTGCACGTCTACAACCACCTTTCTAGATGTAACTTCGCTAACTAAATTCATTTATTGCCTCTCAATTGCATTTACCTTCCCGAAACTGCTACAACTTCCTTAATTGTTATTTTTAGCATGTGTATAAAACCATGTTTAAATAATTTCTAACCAACTCATCCTCTATAAAAGCAGGATAATCCTCTTACAAATCTTAGATTTATATCATAATTACTTTTTCAATTTGTATTCCAATATCGATATTGGAGGCTCTAAAAATGTGCTCATATAATTGGTCAATCCACATTTGGAGGTCATTCAAGAGCACCCAAAATTAGTATTCTACAAGGTTACACAAGCTCTAAAGCTTTATAACCTTTCTTGAGGTTGCATTGGAAATCTACGTAGAGGTTTGAAGTGTTTTGTTTGTCTTCCATATTTTTCTTATTTTTCATTGTCTTCATTTTGGAAAACCCGGTGGAGTGCACCAATCTTCTTTAATTTTTGTTTTATTTTTTATTCATGTGTTTCAAAGTAATTTCTTATTTGTGTGCATCTAAATGTATGATTTTTCATTTGTGTGTAACTTTAATAGGAATTTTCAAGTGTCTTTAGGAAATAAAAATTCATTTATAAAATCACAAAAACAAATAAAAACATTCATGCTTTTTTTGCACTATTTACATGTAATTCTAGGAGTGAAAGGAAATATCTTTTTTTTTTTTCTAGTTTTTATCCATAATTTATCTCTTACTAATCTTGTTATTTTCCTGTAGGAGACAAATCACAATAAAATTATATATCAAATTTCAAAAACATAGAAACATAAAAAAATGTGATTTTATTTAAAAATTTATCACAAAAAAATTAGAGGGAAGCAAAAAAAAACCTCCTAAGCTCTACCCATTCTTGCCCCTCCCCAACCATCTTGACCATCTCTCGGCCAAGTTGGTCATCGACCACTTTCCCCATTGAGCCCTAATTATACACCTAATCTTGTTTAAACCCACTCACCCACCTACCCCCTAACTATGCCTACTCTCCTAAACTACCACTCCAACCCAACTCACACATTCCCAAGCTTCGCGACAAGATCTTAACCCTCACCCCGACTCCTAGCTTCCCCTCCGTACCCCTACCCCACCACAAGGAGTACCCTCTAACCCATGGAATCCCTCCCCACCCATGTGGACTATCCCTAGCCATCCATATGAAATACCCCTAGCCCTCCTATGGACTATCTCCATGCCCATGTGGACTACCCTACCCTACCCTGTGGACTACCTTCCCACCCATGTGGACTACCTCTCCTTGCCCACTCCCTACTCTGTCCCTACACACCCAAACCATCACCTATCCATTCATCCAATAGTGCCTCCTACTCCCGCCTGCCTATGCATAGCCTCCCCATCGTTGCACACACACATAGACCCTTTATGCTTTACATCCGTAAATTCTACCTTTTTTTTGCAAGCTCCACCACCACCCCTTCCTCTATACAGCCCGAGATGTCATTTTTGTGCCTTCCACCCTACATACAAACACAACGCTAACCAAGAAGACAAAAAAATAGCCCGCAAAACATATCCCTAAGACCCTTTTTCATTTTTAATATGTTTTTACGGTTTTTGTTTCATGATTCAGATCACTTTGATACGTTTTCAATTAGGTTTAACTTTAAACATCAATTTTTTATTTCTTTGTGAAAATTTAGTTTCACTTTAGGATATGTCTAGTTTCATTTCTTTTTCTATTAATTAATTAAATGCTTCTTACATGTGAATTATCTTTAGCTTATTTTAATTAACATATTCACTTGTGTTAATTACTTTATTATTTTAATTAATTAGCATTAGGATTTTTAACCTAAACTTAGGCTCTTTCATTTCTTTTTTTTCATCATTTTTAATCACTTAGAATAATCATAAAATTTGGTTTTGCAGGTTATTGGATGATAAGAAACCATTTTTTCTCTCTTTAAATTTGTTTATACACATGTACTTGCTTAGACCTTTCTATTATTTTTTTGTCAATTTGCGTTAAACCGGACTAACTATAAAACTCCTCAACTATGGTTATTGGACATTTTGGTCACTTTTTATCCATTTTGAACTGTTTAATCACTTTACGATGTCAACCAAAGTTTTGTGGTGGATTTTTCCAAGCGTATTGTTCTCATTTTTTCTATTCTTGTGAAGTTAGTCACAAAATACTTCACGCGTATACTCTTCTCTCACGCTTGTTACAAGCGATCTTGAGAATCAGAAACGTGATTGTGTTGTGTTTCATTGTTTTCTATTTGTTCTACCTTGGAAAAACTACTAACAATTTTTGGAGGACCTTATTCTGAAGACCATTCAAAACTACTAATTAGAGGTTTCCTTAGTCATGACCTCATTCAAACTACTAATTCATTGTGTGCAAGTAATCTTATTTTTTCAAGATAAAATTAACACTACACACTATTTTTGTAGGTATGGTTGACAAGGCTATTTCCCAACCACCATGACTATGGGAAGTGCTTTTGATTCATCCATAAAACTCACTTGAATATTACCAAAGTGATGCAACCTAAATTGTGATACGAACCTTATGAAACCCTAGATGTTCTGGGACATCACTCGGCCTAAACTAGTGCTCACCCAAAGTGTGTAAAGGTAGCAGGTTCCTCTTTAAGGTTGTTGTAGCAAGATGTGATCATAATGGAGACTTAACATATAGAGTTCTATTGCTAGTTCATCATTCTCTGAGCATACCGGATATATATCTAAGGAAAAGAAGAATTCAAAAGTACTAACCATGATGAGATAAAAAAGATGCTAGATTGAAAGATACACATAGAACTAACACTTTGACTCAGCCAATTTCCTTCATTATATTCAATGGAATAAGTTTACATAAGCCTCATTACAATATCAATAGTATGTGCATAGTAGTTTTAATAGTGCATCTTTGTATATCTCAATCCCCTCTGTGTGTATCTCTATGACACGTTTACTAAATATATATAAGGGTGGGGACTTGCCCTTCATTACTTATGCATTCCAAAAATAGGTCCCACACTTTATTCTTAGCCACACACCTTTACAAAAATAGCCACACATTTAAGTGCGCTAACAATAGACTACTACTAGATAACTAATAGTAGCAGATCTATTTTCGGATTATGTCCATACAAAGTGATTTGTATCCAATCCTCCAAAATTAGCCAATGCATGGTGCCCACATCTTTACCTTTTTTGTGTGCTCTGCACGTCATATCTAAAAATAGACCTTAATGAGTGAAATGCCTAAGTCCAAAAAATCGAACTTTTGTTACGCACACGCGATCTCCTTATCCATTTGTGCCTTTGAATATGACTCACTTCCCTGACAAGAATTCTTATGTGCTTTTTGTCAAGTGTTCTTTGATCAACATTACCCCACACTAATTTCATTGTCGCCCTAACAATGGTCATCTCCAAAAACTTAAGTAAAGAATAGAAGAATGGAAAGAATGGAAGGAATGAAAGAATGTATGAAAGAATATTTTTACCTCAGTCTCTTCTTCACCTAAACAACTAATTCAAGATATTCCTATTTTATTTCAGCCTCCAAGGTCTACCATTCACCAAGTGTGTCCTCTACTTTTTCTAGAATGTCCATAGTAATGGACTCCAATTCATCCCTCACAATCTCCCATTTTTAATTTTACAAGACCATCATAATGTTGGACATTGCAGTCATCCTTCCCTCTAAGTAAATCCATCTTTGCAATGAGCTTCCAAGCTCTTCCATTGAGTCTTGTGTGGTTCTTGTGCTTTTTTTGGGAGGCCTCACGCCACTATTTAACCATTGATAATCTTTTTGCATGACACAATGTTTTATCCTTCATTGCTTTCTGGACCTCATTGTTCTCCTCCAGGTTTTTATGTTGATGAGTGCCTCTAGAGCTGTGTAAATGTTCAAGGCTTGGTCTACTTTATGCAATTCTTCTTGAAGCACTTGTAGTAGTCCATCATAGGATGCAATCTTCCACATCACTGAAGCCTTCTCTCATTCTTCCTCTTGTGTTGGATCCTTTCATTGTGGCATGCGAGTCTCATCTTCAAGCACTAGGTCCACCAAATTTCCTACGTAGTGTATTATGAAGGAAATGTATATGGTGCCTTTGGATCCAAGTGTGGCCCACATCTTATGACATTGTCACTAATCTCTCTATGATGTTGATAAATACAACTTTATTTTTCTACACTAAGTCTCTCTCTTATGTTAGGTGTGTTATTTCCCCATCCTTAGTTTTGATCTCTTCCCCAGCACCCTAATCATGGCATCCTTTTCCATATTCCACCTCACCACCTCTGTTGAGACTTTGACCAATGCATTACTCACCTATTCATCTAACATGATAGTAGGCTTTACTATCATGTGTCTAGCCTAAGGTGTTTTCTTCAACCTCCTTGATACATGACTCCTCACACACATCAAAATCTGGCTCATCCATGTATGTGCATGGACCATGATAATTTTTCCTTGTGTGCACTATGGCCATATCTTCATCCATTAGTTCCCAGCCATATAATTCCTTTTATGATAGAGTGCTCTGGAAACGGGCATGGACAATTTTACCTGCATCCTCTGCATAACCCATGGCTAGTGGAATGTGCTCTCCACTTGTTCTTCTAGACCGAGGCTGCTTAGGAACTTGAGCTTCCAAATTTGGGACTTGTGTCTCCATGTCCTGAGTAGTCTCTATAGTTGTCTCATCTGTTCCCTTTTCCTCCTCTTCTCCTTGCTTCATTTCTTCATCTTTCTGTTCTACATTCTCTAGAGGTGTAGGAGAAGTAGGTGCACTTTCCTCTAACTCTTCTCGCCTCCTCATTCAACTTCAATTTCCTTCTCCTTTGTGTGGTTGTCTCCTTTTGTGGGGATATTCTGGGTGATTTTTGCATTATTTTTGGAGTAGCACCTTGTGTCCTTGTTCTCTTGAATACTCGCTTAAATATGTGCTCTCCTTGGACTACATCCAAGTCCTCATCATCCCCTTCTTGTGGTTGAGGTGGTGTAGTGGTGCACTCAGCTTCATCCTTGTTCGTAGGATGTCTTCTACCTCTATGATCCAAACCACCACTATCCTTGTGCTCATCCTCCTCATCCTCCACTTCTATTGGCTCTGTGGGCTTAGGTACTAGGACGTTCTCCATTATATGCTTTCCCTTTGGTGGTGTTGGAAGTGTGAACTCATCTTCCACATACTTTTTATTCTCCATCTTGGGCTTCAGTTGAAGATACACCAATGTTGCTCCAATATCTCCCATAGCCAAACTTATTGGTTTAATGCTTAATACATCTGAAATGAGCCTTTCAATATATGCACCCCACCCTAGATACACATATTTCTTCCTTAGTGTGTGGTAGTCACAATCTACCTTATCCGCATTGAATAAAATCAGCATCTACGCATTTGTGAACTTGTGTATTAATGCCTAGAAGTACCTTGCTGTGAAGGCATATGGAAACTTACACCAAGGGCTCCATGCTCCATCTTTCATGGTGAACCATGCTATACAAAAATGTTGGTATATAATGAACTGAACTACCTTTCCAACCACCAAAGGAAAGTCCTTGGGGATGTGCCATTCTTCCTCAAAAGCCATGCACAAAGCCTATCATACCACTTCTCAGCCCTTTGCTTGACCTGCTCTGTCATGGATCCCTCACACAAGTACTTCTTGAAGTGTTTTGCAAGTGACTTGTGTTCCATGGGATACTCCCATATCTTCTCCTTTGGTCCATTAGGTACTCCGATCTCCATGAACACCAGTGATAACAGAACAAATCCAAAGCTGATCTTTCCTCTTGCGTGTGCTTCCTCAATGATTGTTTCTACAATATAACATGAAATGTTATAGACTACCCCTTTAGACATCTTTTGGCAATGTGTAGCCACATGGTGTTCACTTGTGACCACCTTTCCTGGTCATTTAGCTTTGTAACAAGATGTGCGGCTGCTTAACCACTTGGATACTTCTTCAGTTTATCAATGTCCATGCCATACATGGACCCTTTGTGTACCCAAACTCCTTTCTAGTCTCCAATATTGGCCTTATCTGTTAAATCATCTTTCAAATCTTCTCCTATGCCTTTCAACCCCATTACCGTGGAGATGAGCACGGCTGAAATTATGGCTCGGCATCCTGCAAAGTAAAAAAATATTTGTGCACTCTTCTCATGAGCCATTGGTACAAGGGCTCATATTTCCTAAAGTAAGGGAGTTCATATAGCTGGTAAACTCCTATCTTCTTTAAGAGCTTCTCGCTAGCAACATCATCATATACCTGGCATGTCTTCCACCTGTACATGTTTTTTTTTCTTCGTGTTTAGCAACATGTCAACATCCTTCTTATTCTCTTTGTGGTATGGTGATTGTACACTCACTCACCTTACTTTTTCCTTGTGTGAGAATCCCACTCTAATCGATAATAATCCCCTCTGGATATTACATTTCTAAAAATTTTATTTTGGGAGCTATCTCCTCTTCTTCTTCTACCACCTTATTCTTTCCTTCACTCTTGTTATAACTACTTTCTTGGGTGCCATTTCTACCTTGTAATCCTTTGTATATCCCTCACCTCTTGAATTCTACAATGTGAATCAAACCCTAGGTTGATTCAAGCATGCCTAGGTGAAATCACATGCCCTAGCTCCTCTCTGTGTTGCCTTACTTCACTCAAACCCTTCACTACCATGAATGGCTCTTTTACATCGAGATCTCTTTGTCACAATTTACACACCTTTCGCACCTCAAAGATCACTTGGTCATCTGTTCACACTTAGATCCTTTTCAAACACTCTTAATCACAATGGTAAAAATGAACTCACATTCCATCCTTATATAGATTTTCAAATTTTGATGCATTCATTGCTCCTTCACCTACCAAATATCCTCTCATTAATTGACCAATTCCATCCTTTCCATGCGTTACATCTTCGTGCCTCAGCTATAACCTTCTAGCATGCCTTCCTACCCTTTGGTCACAGACTTCTCTTCAGTGCGCTTCCTTGCACTCGAGTACCTCATCACTGCACCTTCTACTGGTAGTTGTTATGGCCTCTTCTTACCTTGCATTATATTGTTCCTTCATTCATCTCCATCTTTGGTCACTTTTTAGAGGCAATCCTTTGAATTGAATAACACTTGTAACATCTTATTCCTTTCACCTTTTAGTTCCCACAATCTTGTAGGCTGGATATCGACAACCACCCCACACTAAAAGTATGTGTAGTCCTCTATGCATAAACATGCTTCATATAGTAGCTTCATGTGCATGCAAGGATGCTTATTTCACAACACACCAACTAAATTGAAAAACATAGTGATAAAGAATGAAACACATTAAGGAAATAAGAATTGAAAACCTAATCTAAATGGAAATACTCGCCTTATTAAAAACACAAGAACACTTATTTATAGTAGGGCTTCAACCTAATTCTATTAAATTAACTAGGAAGCCATGTTCCATAAGTACTTCTAATCGAAACCACCCTTTTCAAGGATGTAAGTGATAACATACGGCCCTAACCAATGTACCTTAAGTTTTCTGGATGGTGCAAGAACTTAAGTCATAAAGAAGTACCATTTTTTCCAATCTCAAATTCTTATCCTTTATGTTTTTTGTCATGCCATGCTTTCTTCTTTTGGAATTTTCTTGCTTCTAAATCCAATGTGCTCATCACTCATCCAAATTGAATTATCTTTTCAATCCATTCTTCTAAATATTTCTCATTAGCTAGACCTCTAATGCACACAATACGTAAAGAAGGTAACATAAACTCCATAGGAAGAATGTCTTCTGATCCAAACACTAACTGAAATGGTGTGTCTTTGTTCAAACTTTTATATGTTGTTCTATATGCCCAAAGTATCTGTAGATACTTTATCATCCCAATCCTTTCTTCCAACATCATAGATTTTTATCAATGTGTGGCTCAAAATTTTGTTGAAAGCCTCAGTAGTTCCATTTTCCTGAGGATGATAGGGTGTAGTCTTATGGTGTGCAATCATGAACTCATCTAATAAAATTATGATTGTCTCATTAAGAAAATGTGTGCCCTATCACTGGTCAAACTCAAAGGACATCCATACCTTGTAATAATATTTTCCCATAGAAATCAAGTTATTGTAGCCATTATATGAGTCCTTGGTAGATGTTTCTTCTACCCACCATGTCGTATAGATAGTTATGTGCAAGTGATAATGTAGTGTGATCCAGTTCTGCATGCAGCTTGATGAAATAGGACCCAAAAATCTATAGCCCATTTCTCAAATGGTTCTACACTAGAAAATAGGTCTCGGAGGCATTTCATCTCGCTGACTTGGTCTTCAAGATGTTGACAATGATCACATGCCTTATAAAATTCCTTACAATCTTTATATAAGGTCTCCCACCATAATCCAATGAGTAGAATATCACGTGCTTGTGGCATCACATGCATAGAGGAATCTTGCAATTCCACCATGAGCTTCTTCCATAATGCTTCATGCGCTCATGTTCAATACACAATGATGCAATATTTCATCCCAACCCATTTTGTATAAGTCACCACTAATTAATATATAAGGTCACAGTAGCATGTATATCAAGTTGTTTCTTCTTCAATGATTTCATTCCTTCTGGTGTCATCCTGTGTGTAAAAATACAACAATGTCCTCTAGTTTTGATGTTGCGTGTTATAACATGTATAACTATACATCGGCATGGTATCCTTAATTGCTCGTGCTTCTTTCTCTGACTATATTCTTGATAAATGGTCTCCGGTCCGCAATTAATTTTTCTTGGTTTTACCACAACTGTGAAATAAAACTCTTGAAATAGGAGCACCCATCGACATATGTGCCCTTGTAAAAGAGGCTTATTGACCAAATACTTCAATGCCATGTGATTTTTATAAAGATGAATGGTGTAGCTAGTAGGTATGAGAAATTTATGCAACGCATAGATCATTGAAAAATCTTTTCACTCTGTAGTTGTGTAATTTTGTTCTACAAGAGTTAGCTTTCTACTAGCAAAACATATAGGATGATCTACAATACCTTCTCTAGGTTGAGCCAACACCGTCCAATGGCCATGCTAGAGGCATCAACATGTACATGAAATGGTTTTCCCATGAAGGAAAACATAGAATAGGCATGTAGTAAGTTTCTCCTTTAATGTCTCGAATGCACGCCACTTCTATTTTTCTCCCTAGTAGAATGTACCTTTCCCTTTTAATAACTCTTCTAAGGGTACGAAAACTTTGGCATAGCCTTTGATAATTTTTTGTAATATCTTGTATGTCCCAAAAATCCATGCACCTCACTTTGACTAGTAGGCTCCCCTAGGCCTATAATGACTACAACCTTTCATTGGGTCAACTAACAAACCCTCCTTATAGATTATGTGTCCTAAAAGTATCCCAAATGGTGTAGCAAATATGCACTTCTTAATGTTCAAAGAGATACTCAACTACCTACATCATTCAAACATTAAGTGTAGATTGTCACAGTGGTCCTTAATTAATCCATACACCATCCAATCATCTAAATATACCTGTAAGAAGTTGTGAATAAATTCTTTGAATGCTTGGACAACTATGCACAAAAATACAACATGCACATTTTTCAGACCAAAAGGCATGACAGTATAGGCAAAGTTACCCCATTCAGTAGTAAATGTAGTCTTTTCCTGATCCTCCTAGGAAATCCTGACCTAATGATACCCAGAGAACCCATCTGTAAACAAATATATTTCATGCCACCTGTAACTCCTAGTATTTCCTCAGTAAATGGCGTAGGGAATGGATTTGTTACACATGCAACATTCATCTCCCTGTAGTCCACACATATTCTAATCCATCCATCCTTCTTAATATTGATCACCATTGGACTAACCCATTTTGACTCATCAAGGGGCTTGATAATTCTAGAATTCAACATGTTATCAATCTCTTCTTTGACCTTTTCACACAAATTGGGGTTCATTCTGTAAGGCATCTTTCTAACTAGGCATGAACCTCTTTAATCTTTATCTTCATTTCCCTAAGGATTCATGTATTCATTTGAGTTCATGGTACCCCTCGAGGAAATAGGTCCTAGTAGTCCCTTAGTAACTCTATGATTTTTTCCACTTCAAAGTCCAATCAATAGTCTCCAATTATGGCTTCCTTTAGGCTCAGTCTGCATTCCAATATTCACCTTCTTTGTCTTCATAGGTTGCATGATACGTGCATGCATGGTCCTATCTCGCACTATCCAATACCTTAGGCCTTCTTGTTGAATGGTTTACATCTAGATTATATGCTTCTTCATCATCCACTAGGTAGATAATTTTTCCTCTCTTTCGCAAGGAAAGCGCGTTAAAGTAATGTCATAAAGTGGCCCCTGGTTCTTTATCAAGATGTGATCCCGAGTCCTCTTTATCAAATAATTCCTAGAGGATTTCTTAGCCTTGGCACTATCCCCCATAGTTAATCTTTTTGATAACTATCAATGCTTCTTCTACTAGAGGTTTTGTAGAGAAGAAGTCAAATGTCTAGGCCATTCCTTCAATTAAATTCTGCCAATTTCCAATTTCTCTATGGAGTTTTGCATATACATACCAAGCACGCGCATAACCTTGTATAGTGGAATAAAAATGGTGCACCCATAGTAAAGGTGGTAAAGCTTCCTGCCCTTCTATCCATAGTCTCTCACACTTCTAAACATGGTGTTGAATAGGTTGATCACCATGATAATTGTAGATTTTTGTAGGTGCATTGCTCCTAAAGAACCTAGTAGTAAAAGCAACCCCAATTTCATCCCATTTGACCAGATTATCCCTGTGGACCACCCACTAGTGTGTTGTTGTCCCATGTAGTGTATATGATAGCATATTTCTCCTCTCCAATGGGTCTATCCATTTTTCTTCCATGGCACGTAGGAATACCATGGGATCCCCTTCTCTTGTGTAACAAGGTACCGAGTTGTTACTCATCCTTTTCGACATAACGTAGTTTCTCGCCTCGAGGAATATGCACTTTACTTTGTGCCCTATAAACTCATAAGTGTTATGAGCCCAATTATCACAAGGAAAACTTGTAGTATCACTAATAGATCATGGATCCTCCAACCGAATTAGTCCTCCTTTGGTTGGTTCAATCATCTCTGGATCTCGATGGTGCATACATAAATATTATTCAGATCTTCTTCACGTAAAGGCTCAACATAAGGTGTGGAATTTCCATCCGTTAAAGAGATAATGACCCTTTCCTCTTCATTTTCATAACTGATATATCCCTTGTTAAACCGAAGATCAACATTATTTCATATAAGCACCAAGGACACCCTAGTAGAGCTAGGAAGCTATATGATTCTTCCAGTGCTAAAACTTCAAAGTCTCTAGTAAACTTGGCTCCTCGTATGGTAATGAATGCATCTTTTAAAACTCCTATATGAGTTCGTTAGTCCGATTAGCCATGAATAATACATTATAGGATGGCTGCAATGGGAGTCTCCCTATTTGTACCCTTACATCCAAGGTAATAACATTGATTTATGTGCCCGTATAATTAGTATATTACTCAACATCCACCCATCCATAATAGCATTCATAGTGATTTCCTTTTCATAATCAAGGCTATGAGGAGGGAGATTTGCATGTAGGATTTTTTGTCCAGTCTCAATACTTATGCGTGGAGTGTTCCCTTTCAACCAACTTCCTAAAAGTGGAATGATGTTCTCCTAGCGCAACATTTTACACACTTCTCTTAAGTCATCTATATCAGTTTGGACCATCTCTGACACTTTCTTCTGCTCCTTTAAATATTATATCTCACCCTGAAGATTCCTTACCACTTCTATGGTATCCTGATAAACCTCCTTATGATAGGCAGGATCTGGGTACCATGCATGAAGAACCTCATCCTTAGTGATGGTAGGTTTCTGCTGTAATACCTCCCTAACACATGCTACCTCAGCGTGGGTCATGATCCTCACTTGTAGTGCCTCAGACTTTGCTTCCAATTTGGGCATCCATTGATTGTCCATACATGTTATATCATAACCATTCCGGTGCCTTTGTTTTCTTAATTATGTTGCTTACTCAAATGCTCATATAAGTTTGAGAACTCTTCATAGCTATGGTTCTTTCCATAGAAAGAACATGTAATATTCTGAGGACATTCATGCCTATAATGGTCAGGAGATCCACAAGTATAACATGTTCCATGAGGAAACTCACTTCTTCCACCACTACGGCCTTGTGCTCTGAATCTACCATGGTATCCTTGACCTCTACCATGGCTACCTTCAAAACACCCCTACATTCTAATCATAGTGCACCTAATTGTGATCCCATTCCTAATGCTCATTCTTATCTTTAGAGTTATCTTAAACTCCTGTCTTCCGTACACCAATATCTATAGCATCATGGATTTATCCAATCAGTTGGCGATCTTCGTGTCATGAGTTGTGGACTGTAGATTTTACAGTAGCTTAAAATGTTCTTCCTTATTACACGTTGTAATAATGGGAAATGGCTAGCATCATGGTTTAAGTGGCATATCTCACAATCCATCAACAATGAGCGTATTGTTCTGCAAGGAAAAATATCCTTCGTGTGACCCTCTACTTCACAATCTATACACCAAATTCCCGAGCACATTTCATGGGTTGAATTCATTGATAACCTCTCTAGATTTTTTTCCATAGCTGCAATTTATGCCTCTAATAATGGGTTAATGACGTGTCAATATTCCCAACTTCCTCAACACGTAGGGCTGCTTCCAATGCCTGCACGTGGATCGTTGTATGTCTTATGTGACAAGCACCCTCCTAAATGGTGTAATCAATGCCCCAACAAACCATTGTGCATTGGCTTGTGTAAATATCATAAGAAAGTTCAGAAAGAAGCATTTTAAAATGGGCATCATACTCATGCACACATTCAATAGTGTCTTCCTTAATATCCTTGAGTGCACTTATATTCTTCTGCTCAAATTCAGGGATATGAAATTATTTTAAAAATGCATCCTTTAATTTTGTATAATCCACACAAGTCTGATCAGGTTCAAAAATTTTGTACCAGTTGTGTGTGCACCCTTGTAACGTAGTAGCAAATTGGCTTGCCCTACACTCAGAAGCTGTGATTCCTTTTGCATGCCACAATATTTCACACATATGCACATGTTCAACACCATCTTCTATTCCCCTATACTTTGGAAGATGAAGTGACATTTCCATATAAATATTTTGGGGTTGGTGTGACCTTGCCCACGATTAACCCCAGTGTCCCCCCGATCTTTAAACCTCTAGATCCACCTGAACCAGAACTTCCCATGCCTCTAGATCCCGAACCTATAGCTAGAATAGGTCTTGTAGATGTACTCCCCTGTGCTCCAACAATAGTACTATACTGAACCCCGATGGTCTGTGAAGTAGTTCCACTTCCAGAATGGAATCCAACATTTGGTGCTCTCATATTCTATGTGGATGATGATGCCCGAAAACATGCCTCCTAAAAATTAATGAAGCCATCTACTCTACCATTGATGTACTTTTGTCCTTACTTCCCAAATTTTATTATTGATTACTTTTCATCCTAGATCTGGAAAGCCAAGTGTAAGGGCTAGGTTATTGTTATGATCCTTATGTGTGGATTTCACTAATGCCTCGAGGTTTTGGTGTAATGGTTTGTTACATTTGGTATCAAAGAAACCACCGTGTTCAAAACCCACTCGGTTGGTTATGTCGTGTAGCCGGGGCCCATGGGGCACCTAAACATCGGTGAAGTGGGGCTTATATGTATGGGAGTACGGGTGCAAACCTAGCCCAAGTCGGGATCTACGGAAGTGTGGTGGGATGTTATGATCCTCATGTGTAGATTTTACTAACACCTCGAGGTTTTGGTGTAATGGTTCACATAGGATTACTAGGTGGATTTAGATGTGTGCCTCGTGGCCCAAGTCATCTCTATGGCGTGCTTCCTGTGAGGGCCAAGGAGGGTTCCCTATCATGCTTTCCTAGATGGGGAGTTCCTGATGCTCTAACTCCATGTCTTCTACGTGAGCTCCAAATCCTTCACGAGCCATCTCTCTCCTCAACTCCATCCACACTGCAACATCATGTTACTTCTCTATCTCCCTCTCGCATGCCTCATTATACTTAAGCCACCTTTCTTCTCTCTACCTTACCACTGCTAAGTCTGCCATCCTTCACCAGTCCTATCCCCGCTTTCCCGCATCGTGGTGGGTTTTAGTTAGCCATCAGTTTACTCTCTAGGTTCAAAGTTACCATTAGGATCTTGATCACCAGTGGAATGCCTTGTAGGTAAAATCCCGTGGATGTCATAAGAACTAGAATTCAGCTACCTCTAGACATGAATAAGTGGAAATCAAGTATTCCAAGATACTATTGTTCAAGACACACATGAAACCACGTATCCATATCTCATATCCAAATTAGATCGCATCATAAAGGGCCTAGAATTCTTCCTATGACCAGATAAGTGTGTGATACCTCAAATTTTTTAGATGCATAAGTAATCATCCACTTGTATAATTCTACTAGAAAGATAGTGAAAAATCTCTCATATAGACTGTCATACAGATTATGTTCCACCCAAGTGCGTGCATTAAACTCAAATCCAATGTTGAACCACCAAGCGCATTCTTCTTCCAGATCGTGTATCCATTCTTCAATACTTGCTAAGGTCACTGGTATGTATTCATTGTGAACCATCCTGAAAACAACTGAAAAAGAGGTCCCAACAATGGAACCAATGATGCAACCTAGAATTTAGTGATACGAACCCTATGAAACCCTAGACGCACTGACACATCACTCAACCTAAACTAAGCACTCACCCAAAGCACGCAAAGGTACAAGGTCCCTCTTTAAGGTTGTTGTAGCAGGATGTTAGCGTAATGGAGACATAACATATATAGTTCTACTACTACCTCATCATTCTACAGAGCATACCATATCTATATCTAAGGAAAAGTAGAATTAAGTACTAACCATGATGAGATCAAAAACATACTAGATTAAGATACACATAGAACTAACACTTAGATTCAACTAATGTCCTTCATTATATTAATTGTGCAATAAGTTTACAAAAGCCCCATTATAATATCAATAGTATGCACATAGCAATTTTAACACGGTATCTTTTATATCTCGATCTCCTCTGTGTGTATCTCTATTACATAGTTTACTACATATATATAAGGGTGGGTACTTTCCCTTCACCACTTATCCATTCCAAAAATAGGTCACATGTTATTCTTAGCCACATGCCTTTACAAAACTAGCCACACATGCAAGTGCGCTAACAATAGACTACTACTAGCTAACTAATAGTAGCAGATCTATTTTCAGCTTGTGTCCATGCAAAGTGCTTCATATCCAATCCTCCAAAATAGCCAATGTGTGGTGCACACATCTTCTACTCGCTTTTTGTGCTCGAACGTCATCTCTAAAATAGACCTTAATAAGCAAAATGAATAAGTCTCGAAAACTTAACTTCTATTCCACACGCATGATCTCCCTATCCATTCATGCCTTTGAATATGAATTACTTCCCCACACAAACTTCTTATGTTCTTTTTTTCAAGTGTTCTTTTATCAACACATAGGAACCCATAAGTATTCAACATATTAAGGAATCGGCTAATGAAATGGGTACCTCTATCCTAGCTAACTAATACAACCTTGTAATATTAGAGTCATGGATATCCTTAGTGGTGGCTGCATTGCAATTTATTTGAATAAGATATTTAATCATTGTTTTAAAGGGGTTAAAGAAAATCGATAGCTATAAACAACACCATGCTTTGCTTGTGTATATTGTTAACACGTAGTTGAGTGAACCAGCTAAGGAAGCCACACCTTGTCTAAGCCAATCTAAGGTAGAGGTAAACTTTCACTACATAATTTTTCCATTTTCATCACGTGTTACACACTTTTGTTTCACTCTTGTTATTTGTGTTTTCTATATCATCCACCTTGTCACTTGGTAAACGTGTCTAAGTCTTGGGTTGCGGACATCCATATCCGCACTTGATCATTTTCATTCTTCTTCATCTAAGTTTTGACATCGTGATACTTGCTTTATCATGAAAAGCACCCTATTGATCACCTTGATATCTCTATTCCATAAGTTTTAAGTGTAACATTATCTTGTTGAAATTTTAGCATTTCACATTCTTACGTTGTCATACTTAACATTCACTTTCTTAAATTGATGACATATTCTATATCTCTCTTCTATCATCTTACATCGTCACACTTTACAATCAATTTGTTTCTCGACATCCTTTTCATTATCTTGCTTCACTTCTCTGTTTAACACATTCACTTTGATTTAATTTGAGATCATCTAATCAATCATTTTCCCCTTATCTTTTATCTCCATTTTTGTGATATTTGAACCTTATCCTAATTACTTCACTTCTTGTGATGACATTTACTTTTTCGTTCTTTAGGTGTTCACTCTTATTTGTTGTGGCTCTCTCTTAACAAACATTTTTGTTAGGAATAGATCTATTTTATTATCTTCATAAGTCTCCTCTTTTAAACAATCATCTTGTTAAAAGTTGAGCAAACTCATCACATTTCCTAAGTCTCTTCCCTTAACACATTTTTTAAGCATTGAGCATCTTTCATTGTGTTTTTAAGTCTCCTCTTATTGCATTCATTTTGTCACAAGTTGAGAAAACTAACTTATTTTTCCTCTTCCCTCTTTACATTCACTTTTTAAAGGGTCATGAATATTTTCAAAATGTTCATTTTTTCATAGCTCTCATTTTGCTAAGAGTCATCTACACTACAATTTAAATCACTTCTTCCACCTTAACATCATTGACTTTGTTAAATTTTGTGAATTCCCACTTTTCATTTCTCTTGACACTCATCTTGGTAAGAGTTAACCTTTCAAATCCTCTCTTTTCACTCTTATCATTCATTTTGTTAAGAGTTGATCACATTCAACTTGTTGCGTCTCTTCTCCCTTAACATCCATTTTTTTGGAGTAGAGAGCATCTAACACCTTCTAGTCCCTTTTCTCTTAACTCTCATTTTTCTAAGATTTGGGAAATCAACCGACCCTTTTCATTTCTTCCCTCTTAGAACTCATTTTTACAGGATTAAAATTTTTCATCTCTTTATCTCCTCCATCTTAGCATTCACTTTTCTAAGGGTTGAGATTTCTCACAAACCTCTTCTTGTTCCTCCCCTCTTTCAAAAATGGAGGGAACAAGACATCATGATTATACCCCTTTTCAATGGAAGGAAATAAATCCTTTCTAGATCATCTTTGATGAAGAGGACCTAGACCAACATAAAACCTTTCCATAGATGACACTTTGCAAGAAAACAAATACCAATTCCTTATTTTCCTCCTCGCAATAGGAGAAATATTTCCCTCAATTATTTTAGGATGAATTGAAAACCTTAAAATAATGGCCAAATCCCTATGGGTCCACCACTTGAGTCAAACAAATATGAAAATGTAGAACCAAGTAAAGCACATGTCGATAATAAAGGAAAATCTAATGCTTTGTCCTCTAATCCCAACCAAGCCTTGCTTGATCAAATCAATGCAATGGAGAAACAAATTTCTCTCCTATCCTCTACATTCACTAACAATGATAAAAAAGGTATCGAACACATGAAGAAAATTGATGACACCTTCAAAACCCAATATGAGACTAATAACAAGAACAATAATCATAAGAATGATAAATCACAATTTATTCCATAAACCAATTCACCATTCACTCAAGAGTGGCACATGAGGAAGGACACCATTTCGGGCATGCAAAAACAACGCAAACAATTAAATTTTGATGAATTGTGTCCATACCCTTTTTGACATGGAAAGATTATGCATACCTTGAGGAAGATATCAAAAAGGGAACTCAAATCCTCAAATCTCTCATTTCTAATGGCTTGATCAAGCCTCATTATAAAGATAATGGGCACAATCATAATAGACATAAAAATAACAACCCTAGTATTTTTCACAAAATCCTAGGTACATCAACCGAAACCATAACATTTTCAATGATGGTGTCACAAATAATCATAACATGCACAATTTACAAAATAACCAATTAAAATAGATTAATTCTAAACCATCTGTCACCATTCCAAAAAGAGAAACTTTTCCTCCTCCTCGTGATTACAACCAAATACAATATACGTCTTTGGGGGAATCTCTTTCAAGTATCTTAAAATAGCTAGCAAGTGCCAATATGGTCACTTACCCTATCATGCAACCCTTCCCTAAAGGAGAACCTAATCCAGGTTGGTATAGACCTAACACATATTGTGATTTTCATCACATTGATGGTCATCAAACAGAAAATGCAAACAAATTTGCAACTACATCCAAGACCTCAATGAAAATGGAGACATAATAGCTAGAGACCAACCCCTAACCATGGTACAAAGGGAAAACCTCACAAACCTCACAAACATGGTGAATCCTCAAATAATGTTGATTATAAATCCATCATATCTTGTATTAACGATGTTAGTCCATGCACCTTTATTGTCAATTTACACCTCTCAAAGAGAGTCTATCTAGTGCCTTTCAACAATTATTAAAGGCTAAGATGATTGAATATCCACCTATGAGACCCTTTTCTAATGGGGAACCCGATCCTACATCGTATAATGCATCCAAATCTTGTGAATACCATCGCATGGATGTCCATTATACAGATAATTGTACACCTCTTTGTCATTATTTCCAATACTTAATTTAAAATGGAACCATCTCTATCAAGCTCGACAACGAATGTCTAGCCACCGATGACATGTCAATTTCCACAAATTTTAATGAATACTTGAATTTTATCCACACTCCTATCCATACTAACATTCAATGAGATCACAACAAAAGTCAAGTATCTCGTCCCTTGAAACCAGTCCATCTATTCTCCATATTTTCTTCCATTTTCCCAAACAAACATTGAACCTAGATCATAAAACAATATTCTAACACCTAATAAGAGCTTGAACTTTCTTTGAGACTCCCTTTCAACCCTTGACATAAGAGATAAAGGTCCATCATATAGCACCTTTGATCTTGGTTCTATTCTTTCACTTTCGGCTCCTATGCCTAACATATCTAGTCTTGTTGTGGAAACACCACCACAATAAGATTGGACACTTAGAGACAATGCAACCTTCCATGTTCATTACACCTCACATGATCAATAATGTAGGAATCTCATTAATGATGATTCCTACCTATCAAGACATTTACATGCGTACACTCCATGAGGTACGTATATCCAGAAAATCCTTATAAAACCTTTTTTACGCATTAATTTTAAATATATCATCAAATCAACTAATTCATAGCCTAAAAGCATAACATTGACTATCTGATCTCTATAGCCTATAAGGAACCCTGGTTGTACATCCTTATCTCCTCACACTCTTTCACTCATGGGTGAATATGAATCTCAACATATTCTCTGCATCGATAATATTCTTCTAACATCACATAGGTATTTCAACCTCATCAGAAACTTATCTAATCACAAATTCTTTAACTTGGACCTTTTCCATCCAAGTATCATATTGCATGACTTATCAAATCTTTAGATTTCCTCCTTTGACTTAGAGCTTTTCTACCCAAGTCTTGTCTTTCAGGACCTATCAAATATCCAGATTCCCTCTCTTGACTTGGATTTCTTCCACCCAAGTATAGTATTTTAGGACCATTCAAATTTAATAAACATGTACCTCTCTCTTGGAGTCCATTTCAAATCTTCATCCCCCAAAATCAACAAATTTAAAAAGAGAATAAAACTCCATATTCAATCATTTTATGCAAATTAGAAACGGAAAAATGAGTAAAATAATGTGAAAAATTCCATATATTAGCAGATATATTAATCATACCATTATCACATCTTCGCATTCTTCACCTATTACGAAACATGCTAACCTTGTTCAACTTGGGAATTTTGTGTCTCATTTTTGTTATGGTTTCTACCATCTAAGATCTTTTTACCTACATTTTTGTCTCAAAGATTACTAAAGGTAATCTGCTCATTTCAAATAAGCTATCTCTTTAATAGAAATCTCAAACTTCTTAACCCGGTCCCTTTTACCACCCATATCAATCTATGGTGTTAAACCCTTGTTGCTACTATTCGCACGATGTTGAGACTTGGGGGAAGAATGTTTCATTCTGATAAGCACATTATTGAAATAGAAGGTAAATTAAATTAATCTAAAAATACAAAAATTAAAAATTCATTACACCTTTCATCCTTCACATGATTTAATGATAAGCCCATACTTCTTACTAGTAGTATGAGATTGGGAACGGAGGAAATCCTTACTCACTTATGTTTTATCTTTGATTTTGAGCCCTTGTCTCTTCTTGGTGACATGGGGAAACATGCAGGAGTCCTTCACAAAATAAATTAGCTAATAAATACTTTATCAAATCTAAATCAAATTGATTAATTAAAAATATCCCAAGAAGTTACTTATGTTAAAGAGAGACAACGATTCCTTCAACCGGGATTTTCCCAATCCGTAGGCCATATACAAATCTAAGTTGAATCAAAACCGATAAAGTGGAATCATCTTGGAATCGGTCATCTAATCTTAACTAGAGATGAGTTAGATTTTTCTCATATGGATCATTGTTACACCTTGTGTCTTCACATCCATCATCTTCACATTCATATCAGTATTCATCTCATTGTCACGTCCTTATTGACACTTGGTAAATATATCTCACATATTCCTAGTTTGCATGGAGATACGAGTGGAGTGAAACATCCTATCATTACATCATCCACATTTCTCCCAATGGACTAGAATGCTTATAATTATTTCCACCTCCTTTCAAGTAGTGCATTCCTTTTACCGAGTTGTAAAATATAAAAAAACATTAAAAAAATGTTTCATAAACATTTAAAAATGTTCGAATATGTTTCTCAAAATTATAAAAACAATATATGTTTTTTAAAAATACAAAAAAATAGTATACAATTGTTCCAAAATCCAAAAAATAGTATACAACGGTCACAATCAAAACATTCAAATAATTTTTTAGCAACTTTCAACAACTAGATAACATAGTTAAACAATTTCGCCATTTGATGGCGCTCTTCATGATCATTCAGATCATCTTTTGACAATCATATTTATGGCCTGTGGTGTATATCTATGCTTGAGGAAACCATTTACCATTTCAAATATAACTTTGCTTGGGGCACATTTGGATTTCACATTTTAATCTAATATAGATAAAACTTCAATGTGATCTAACAAGAGTATCTTTTGGAGTATCTAAGTATCACTCTGCTCTTCAACCGATACTGATCCTCTTGTGTTATAAGATATCTCTCGAGGGCATTCAAATTTGTCTAGTTCTTTAATATGGAACACACTTTGTGTCACTAGATGTCTTTATTTCAAGTTGTGTTGTCTTATCGGTTTGAAAACATCATGCGATGCTTTTTCTTTCGTTTGTTATTTTATTGCACTTTCTTTACCTTTGTTGTAGAACATCATGGGATTCACTTAGTAAAAGTATGGTATAGCACTGCAGTTCGAAGGGTATTAAAGAATACCCTTAATTCTAGTTTCTACCTCTAATTATTTGATAATAACGTTATATTATTAGAATGAAAATTACCCCTATTTTTTCCATGTACCTTAGTTACCCATTTTTCAATTACAATTTTATTTAACTTTTTATTTCTACCCCAATATATTAGACAAAAATATATTATATTTCTCACTCAATTTTTTTAATATGCATTTCCTTTGAAAGATAGTTTGAAGCCATTGAATTTTACAAGTCACCTTATATATGTTAAGCTTTATGCATTTATCAATAGTTCTTCGAATTAAGATGGTGAAATAATATCACTTGTGTTGAAAAGCATACTCAATTTAGTTTTCTACCATCTTATTATTTATGGTTAAGAATCTAGATTTATTTATTAAAAAGAGATTATAATTTAATTTTGACCACATTTCATTTTCATTTACGTTTAAAAATTTCAACATTTTTTTTAAAAAAACCTCTATTTCCTTTGGCCCATCTCTCTAAAATATATATTCAAAACATTAATAAAAAATCCAAAAATCAGTTTAATATATTAATTTTAATTACCTCAAATGAACCATCAGGATATTTCTAAAACCCCCGTGAAAATCAGAAATTTATTACATCTTTTTGAACATAAAATTCATTATTATATTGGGTTTGTTTCAATACTTTATTGTGAAAACCACTTCAAGTGTTGTGTTTTCAACATGGTTTATTAAATAAGCCAAGTGTTTTCCTTTTATATATGTATTTTAAATTCATACATTTGTATTTCAAATTTTTCAAAAATAAAAAATACACAAAAACCCAAAAAAAAATCATATATTTATCATTACAATCACTTATTATAGAAATCCTACAATTGGAAAACCCTCAAGTAAACAACATTTAGCTTGTACATTCATAATTTTTATCTACTACCCTAATTATCATTTGCAACTATCATTTGCGATTTTCTCTTAAGGCAAGTCACACAAAATTTTATTCTTCACGATATAACTTCACTTGGGGAAATTTATTTCTAATCCTTTGCACAATGGATCCAACAATATTGTCATAGAAGTCATTTAACTCCACTCTTCTAGTCTGATCCTATTCCCACTTTGGGAGAATTTACATCTACTTAATAATCATTGTGGCACATATTGGGGCATAGTTGATTGTATTCTTTTTCTACTTTGTGTTGCATTTTTTATGTTTAATTTTTGGACCATTTGCAAGTAGTGTGATTACATCCTAGGTCCTTTATAACCATGATTCCTACACCTAATATATATATAGGCATCGTTTTCCATTTTTATGGTTTCTTTATTGCGTGTTTTTTTACATGCATATGGGTTACCCATATTCATTCTTTTATAATCTTGGTGACAACTCTATTGTGTAACAACAATGTCAAAACATATAAGTGTGTCCCACTTTTTTGCATTTTTTTACCTTTATAAACATGAATTTTTAGTTTCATTGAAATTCCAAAGGAAATAGCCACAAAACCATACACATTCATGAAATTCCATGAACTAACAAAATGTTGTGTTTAGAGTGTAGAATACATGTAACTTTTATTTAATTTTTAAGAAAAAAATCTTGTTTTTTGTTTAATTTTCTTCATATGTTGTTTCTTATTTTATAATTAAAGAAACAATCATGTTGTCATCATTTTTGAATGAAAACTTATTTTTTCACCATGAAATTTTAGATATATGTTTTAGATTAAAATATAAAGTTCTGACAAATTTTCATATATTTTTATTTATATATTTTTTTAAATTAATTTTTAGTAAAGATATTTTTATATTAATTGTGTACATATGTTTATGGCAATATATTTGTATATTTATATTGGAATTGAATTTATTTTTCATAAGTACGAAGAAGACTTCAAAAAAATAGTAAAATTATTAATTTTCAAAAAAATTGATATAATTTACTATTTTTAAAATTGTGTTAAAAGTGTACTACTGATTGTCATAAAATATCATACATTGGAAAAAAATTAAAAAAATAGTAAAACATATTTTTTAAAATGAAAATTATATTTTTAGAAAGGTAATTAAAAACTTTATTTTAGTGTAAGTTTTTTGTAATTTAACTAATTAATTTAACCTATATACATGGCATATATGTGGCAAGCACATTTTGACCTATAATTATCCTCAAAATGGATTAAGGGTGAAAATATGCCACATAGGGTCCACATAAGGGGATTCGCCCAAAGGGGTTCTCAAACCCCCTTAAGTATAATTCCTCCAAAGACACTCTCCAAAAAGTGTGGAAGGTAAAATATGGCTTTTGGGGTTCACCCGAACCCACTTCACCGAAAGGGGTGCTTCGGGAAAACCTATTTTTTTATGACATGGCACAATGATAATATGGGGTTTAGGGTGAAGGGGTTTATCTCCCGAACCCCCTTAAAACTCGACCCAACCCAGCCTCATCACTCATGTTTTTCAAAAACCAAGTGGGACACACTATTTTTCTTCCACCCAAAAATAAGGTTTCTCTAAATTTATTCTCCAAATCGCATTCATGCTATGAGCACAATCCTTTCCAATTCTTGTTCCAATCCCTTATCTTAATCCTATCAAGTAGTTGTCAAACCGATTTGCTTCATCATCCACCCGCTTGAGGGGAATTTCTCTTCTATCCTACTTGTTTGGGCATCCTAATGCTTCATTACTCTCTCTCTACTTGCTACTCTGCGTGCATGTGTCTACTATCTTTAAAGCACTATTACTTCACAACAACACTTTATATAGGGGTAAATGTAGACACTCAAAAATCACTCATACACATTCCCGGTATTATCCTAGTGCACCCTATCATTCATCCCTTTCATAATTTATTAATTACATTGATTAATCATACACATTGCACCCTTGGTTTAATTAAATTAGTCCTTAGTACCCCTTTAGTTAGTCAATTATCATTTATTAATTAAATGATTAATTAATTAGTGTGCACAACATAGTCAACTGCCACTCATATTCTCATTCAATAGCCACCTAGACTCCACATGGTTTCCACTTCCTCATCCTAGTCAACTCCACTTGGACTCCACTTCACTAGTCCAATCAACTACACTTCTAGAATCCTAGAAAGGTAGGGCAATTAAATTGCATGTATAACCACCTTTTTGATGCAAGTTCTTCTAATTAAACTCATTTACTTCCCTCTTAATGGCATTTACCTTCCAATGAAACTATGATAAAAACTTCATCAACGACTATTTTTAGCATGTGCATTCAACCATGTTCAACCAATTTCCAACCAATTCAGCCTCTATAAAATGCAAGCTCATCCTTTTACAAATCCTCTTGGATTTACAACACAATTACTTTGTCAATTTGCATTCCAATATCTACATATTGGAATCTCTCAAAATGTGTTCATAGCATTGGTCAATCCATGTTTGGAGGTAATTCAAGACCACCCACAACCAGTCTTCTACAAGGTTACACAAGCTCCAAAGCTTAACACAACCTTACTCGAGGTTTCATTGGAGAGCTATAGAGAGGTTTTTCATTTTTTTCATCTTCCATTTTCTACTTAGTTTTTCACTATCTTCAATACTTTCTCATGATCCTACACAAAATAATCATATGCTCATCTATAAAAATTTTCAACACTTGCTTAAGTACCTTACATTATTTTTTCACCTCTCATGAGTTAACCCCCCTTGGGTTGGGAGATACTGTGGGATAAAATTCATGTGAGTAGAGGCTATGGCTAGGATAAGTGGTTTGATTACCTTCTCCAAATTTGTAAAATTTTACATATAATGGTGTCACCTTTGCAGAGAGTTACACACCTCATTACAAATATCTCAATTTGCTTCTCATACCTATGATTTATCATGCCTAGGGATAGGTTATCCAAATACATACACTTAGGGTATCTACAACAAGGTATAGCTATGACTAGTGCAAAACCTTGAGATGTGTACATGCTAGTGTGATTGATGAAGATAGTGTTGCACACATGAAATATAGTGTTGTGATCACACAAAAAAACAATGCTTCCACAACTATCACACAAAATTAATGCATCCACTAATGCTAATAATATTCCTACCTTGAGCTACGTATAATCTAGTTAAGCTCTTAGAGGAATAGTGCCACCTACTATGTTATGAGAATATGTTCATCGCATATAAAAGTAATAGATAGAGTAAAAGAGTAGGTATGATCATCTACATAAAAGGTACATATTAGTTTGCTATTACAGCAATACATGTAAAACTTTTTGCCATCATAGGTACAACAAAATGTTTAAATACCCATAAAATATCTCGATAAACCTAAAAACAATGTTTTTTAAAAAACTTTCTTGGATATGTGTGAACAAATTTTAATTTTGGATCCCTTTATGGCATAGTTTATACCTCACTTATTAAAGGGGTGGTGTTGGGGGGATCTCCCCACTCTTATCATGAGGGGATCCAAGAGGCCGATGACATGTTATGAAGCACCCCGATCTTCAGGGATTCGGGGTGGAGCCCTAAAAAAAAAAATTAAGGAGTCAATCCCTTGTTTGTAGAAATATGAATTCAACCAAATTCTACATAATTTTAGTTTTAGAAAGGAAAATCATAATGGCATTTTCCACTCTATTTTTAGGAGGAGGAATCCTAAATGTTATTCACCAATTAGGTGTATATATTTTTGTGGAGATCTAATGTTTTTGATAATGAGTTCGGATGTAACTGTTTATCTTGAAGTTAATAAAGCTTGATATCTTGCACCATGGATGTTTCCCTAAGCACTCAGCTGGGGTTTTACCACATAAATTTGGTGTTCGTCTCTTGTATGTTTGGTATTTTGTATATTTTATTTTCTCTATCTTTAAACTATTAATTTTTTATTCTCCTTTTGCGTCATTTTGATTCTTTGCATAATATGTGGTTTCTTAACACATGTTAGCAACAATACAAGTAATATTGTTGCCATCATAGGTACAAAAACATGTTCAAACACCCACAAAATATCTCGATACACCTAGAAACAAGGTTTCTTAAAATGTTTCTATGGTATGGAATACCACTAAATAGCTCATAGATGACTACTGATAAGACCCGAAAAACATGAGATCTAGCCTACTTCAAATTGTATTCAAGTTTTTGATCAATCCTAATATTTTTATATAATCATAACTCAATGGTGTGGTTTATTTCTACTGAGAGAATTAAAAAAATGAATATTTTCTTAAAAAACTAACATATACAAGGATTTTTCTTCTTCTTTTATGATTTTCTGATGTTCAAAAGACTCAACCGGGAGAAGAGCATACTTAAAGAAAAATAATCTAAAATAACAATTTTGAAATAATTCAATTTTCTCACAAAATTAACACACACAAACTAATGTCATTAAACTACGTAACACATTTTCATACCATACAAAAATGTGGGGCACGATTGAGAATCGATAAAATACGAACACACACATGGAGTAATGTTCGAGAGAGAGGTACAAATCATGATCCAAAGGATATCTTGTACATTCAATACCCGAAAAAAAGAGGTTTATAAGAGGTGTATAAATATGAAATGGGGAAGTGCAACTCCCATCTATCGTGTGCCACATCTATTGACAATGAGGTGTTTGACACCTAAGAAAGTTATATACATATATACGAAATACCATGTAATGGAATAAAAATTGTGGCATGGACTAAAAACCTACATTAACATAGACATTCAAATTTTCTATTTTGAGGTAAAAGAATAATGAAGGATTTTTTATCATCTCTTTGAAAAAAATACTAGAGCATTCATGGATTTGGGAAGCGGAGACAATTGATTGATGTGCCGAATGGATTGTTTTCTATATTTCAATCAATCAAAGATATTTGAAGTGCTCAAATATAGTCACTTCTCAATTTCTTGGGAGAATAATGTAGTTATCGATCAATCAAAGCCATTATTTCTCAAAATACAACAAATACATGTCTATTCTAATGAATTCACCTTTTCTATCATACTCATGACCTTATGGAGGATAAAAATTTATTACATTTTGTATAAATGAGTTTTATAAAGAAGGCTAATGAGCTCTTTCAAGTAGTAACTCACACTATCATTACATCTTTAAAACAAATGCCTTATTATAGTGCCTACTTATTTTTAAAGAATGCTTCACTTAAACATAAAAAGTCTTTAGAAGAACATTTTTAGTTTTATGAAATGATATGAAACCATTTTTATAACTCATGATAATTTTTCTTACAATATTTTAAGACATAAACTTGGTTAGAAATTAGCTCATAAATGTTATATTGTGGAGCGATTTCATATGTGGAAGTGTTGAAGGCGTGCGATAGAAGTATTGTACACTCTCCATAGTTTTTTTGGCCTCGAAAAATGTGCTTGATATCTCAGAAATGTACTCTTCTCATATGAGCGAGATTTTTACCCATAGGTTTATGGGGTAGTTTTGGACCATGGTTTTAGTACCCACGGTATTGTAAAACTACTTAGCGAGTTTCTTATTTATGTGCTTTTAGGATTTTGATAGGGTAGATATATCATTGTAGATGTGTGTGAGTTCATGTGTGAATTAGGAGAGTTTGTTGAGCATAGCTCCAAAATAGATTTGGGTATTGTATTGAAAAAAAGAGGTGGCTCGTAATAAAAATTTGAGCAAGTGATTCTGGTGGAACATAGCCCAAATTGTGTTAACCACATGAAATATTGTCTCTATGTTGTGTTGTTTTATTTTTAGCACTTTTATTTCAGATCTATAATATCTTTTTGCATATTAGTTTCTACTATTGTGATTCTATGTGGGATTGTTTCGCATATTTCATCACTTATTTCCTAACAATAAATATAGACAACAAGCTAATAATGCTCTTACACCCTACATTATTGTAATTAGGAATTTGAATATTCTCAACAATATCTCCATATTGACTATCATCTAGACTTTGGATATTTCCAATGCAAATATATAATTCTCAACTTGAGGCTTTCATGTCTAGCTTTCATTCTTTTTGCCACTTTCCATTAAGTTGGATGTTGACATAAAGACAACATTCTAATTTCCCATTAATAGTCTAAATAATAATTAATCATGCCTGAAAAGAAAACAAGAGAAATGATGATGTAGTAAGCATATATGCTGAAAATTTGACATTTTCAATTGGGGCATTCTCCCTATGATGTTGTAGTTGTTTGAACTCTAATAGATATGTACATGTAAAATGTAGAAGCATATAATTGGCATGCATATTATTTGATTAAGTACATGAGATAAATGTAACCTCATGAACTTCATTGATCATGGGATAAAGACAAAATGGGTTTATTTAAAAATCTATCGAACCTTTCTTGAAATTTTTATTAGTAGGTGTAAAGCTATATTCTCAACCTTTTCCAACATCCTCGATATTCGTCCAAAATAGGAGAATCCGAATAGGGCACATGAAATTTTTGATGAAATTATCTTTTATGTATTACGCTATTAGGGAACTCTATATTCATAGTCCACATTCTAGTCACTATTGTATATGAGGGATTCACGAGTCAAAGCATTACCTATCATATGAGTTCATATAAAAAAAATTAATATTAGTCAAAATGGACTCAATATATTACCCCATATAATGGGAATAAGGGGTTAAAGTATAAATGTTTTTAAAAATATATTGAGGCTAAGTTATGTGAAGCATTAGGGAGTTAGGAGGTGTAGTAATTTTGGAGTAGATGAATAAGATCCAAATTTAAATCATCTTCATTGTGTGTTTTTCAATGCGGTGGTCTTTTTATAAAGAAACACACATTTCTAAATAATTGTCACTACATAACTCTCAATAGATGGGAGATCCTTCATAGTATCATTTCTAAGGTAATTATTTTGTCATTCAATTCACTATTTTATGGAGAATGGATGTTTTGAAGATTACTAAATATAACAAACAAGAATGCAACCACATATGACCCTTGACATTACTATAAAAGTCGATTAGTGTGATAAATGTAGATAGAAAAGAAAGAAAGAGAGATACAAAATCATACATAACGAGGGTTTGTACTTTTTGAGTCCAATATAAATTTGATCAAGGTTTTAAGTAGAAATATAATTATCTTTATTAAAATGTTAGACATTGAGCTCAACAATGAAGATGTGGAAATAAAAAAGGGGTATTAAATATGTCAAAGGGAAAATTAGTAGTTTGGGTATACGGTAAAATAAGTGGTATTTTACAATTGTATAGTTGTATTGGTAGAGGCGTATTACTAATAGAATATTGAGATGTAGATTTGGGATTAAGACTATTATAAAGTATCTTACAAATGCACATAATAGGACATACAATTACATAGTGAATCCCCTGTGTTGTTGTATCCTTGAAATAACACATGTTGAGAATGGGGATAATACATTTGAATTCATGTTTCCATTGCAACCTCCTTCTTAACCTTGTGTTTGTGTGGGATAAATTATTTGAATCTCTTCAAATATTTTTTCAGTGTTAGTGATAGAGAGTGGGTTGGGCATACAACTTGGTTTGGGTTCTCTATCGTGCGTACTAAATTGCAAGTTGTAGGTTTGTGTTTATTATAGTATGGATAAATGTTGATGCTCCATTTGTTATGGATAGATAACTATTTCTCGATGATGTTGTGAGTACCTTCATAGACATGTATGTAAAATGGGAAAGCAAGTACATAACACATGAACTATTAAAGAAAAATGTCCTGATGAAATACCTTGTGGATTGCTTTGAATGCAAGATGTACATAAAATCATTTTGGAAACTGTTTCAATAAATCACTTAAAAAAATGGTCTCATTAAATTCATTTTTCATTTATTTTATTGACATCAAAAGAAAATCACAAACTCACTTTGCATCCCTTCCTACTTAACTTGAAACTCATAAACTATTGATAGTAACAATATATTAATGTCATTGTAGTCTCTCCTAAACCGCAGCCACGTGTGGCACGGACTTGATCGCTTGTTTTGTTTAAGAGCCGAAATTTTCTTGGCCTCTTTCGAACCATTTTCCCACTTCTGGTCGGCCACTTCAATGGGGTGGGCCGTCTCTTTTAATCAGCGAGGAATCTTTGACTGTCTTGTTGGTATTGTTGCTTTCTTCCTTGTTAAATCCCATTCACATTCATATGCTTTTCAAACCAATTGGAAGAACGTTCCATGAACTCAAGGGATATATTATTGCCAACCATGGGTTGTGTTTTAAAGGATAAGATTTGACAGCCTACCTCACACGTCAAACAGAATTTTGATGACGGCTAAACATTTAAACTGCCGCTTCTTCCGTAAACATTCCTTTTTTCTTTTGTGGTTGAGTTGCTGTGGCAAGCGGTTCCCTGAACATGGAAATGACATAATTGTCCTGCCAAAACGGTTCACGTGAAATCATGTGTCGATGCTTCAGGCATTTGGTACATACCTGTAAAGAAACCTCTGAACGTTTGACGGTGAGCAATGCGTTCAGAGAAAATATATGGCGATTGACGTCATAAAGACGTCAGCGCCTGCCCAATTTAATTGGGATGTAATACCAACTTAGCCACTGCCTACGTCATGCGTACTAGCCATTACTATGACACGCTATTGTCTGGAATAAGTCTTTTTATTTTCTTTCCTTTTCAAAAACAAGACAACTTTACGCACTCGTTTTGTGAGAAATCTTTTGAAAAGTAGACTGAAAGTCCGATGGTAACGATAGGCAAGTTCATCCACATGGTAAGAATTCGGATAACCTTCAGACGCCCTTTGACAGGGACTGCATCAGTGCGCTCGGAGCGAAAAATATGGGCGTTTGGGTTTAGTGACAAAGACAAGCAACTCAATTTTTCAATCATTATTTCGACTGAAAAACAATCACACAATTATTCAAAAAAATAGAATAATTTACTATAAAATAATAGGTATCTCAAAAAAACGAAGTATAACTCTTCACAGAAAGTTGATTCTTGGTGGTATGGTAACATGGAAACACTATATTAGGTGAGTGACACGACTTCAAAAACATTATAACAACCAATGCAGAGATGATTTTAAAATTATGCTACAAAAGAAATTTTAAAATTAACTTTCAATTTTAAAGATAGCTAAATATATTTAATTTTCATTAGAAAAAGCAACTACTAAATTTTCATCAAGCTAATATTAGCAATTGTAGTAGAAGGGTGCAATGGATATATTGAATGCAAAGTACTATATGATCTTCAAATATAATAAATAAATAGCTCAAACAATAAGTAGATGATAACACGATATGAGATGTTAGTGGGTCAAGATGCCTAATAACTAATATATTTAGAATAATGTCAATACCCTTAAAGTAAGGCAACATGATACCATGCTCCTTAAGGATGGTGTACACCGCACAATCTCTTAATAGGGCATTTCCACTTGACGGGCACACCTTCAATATACTCCTACCAAGTAGAAGACCGAACTCATTTACATTATCCTCATAATGATACTCATTTGATTATATAGGCATACATTACTCTTAATGGGTGGGTAACACCTAATTCCAACCTAAGTCGACTCATTACCAAATATAACTAATTCTCATGTGACCCCATATATTGTAAACATATCATTAACTAAGAAATATGTGTGACACATATCAACCCCTCCATCAATACATGTACATTATACTATCATATCCCAAAGTCCATATAACATGATAATTATGTCAATAGTTGTTACACAATAGACCTACGTCACCCGTGACGAAGAATATTGAGTATAAAATATCTCATGTACATGGGGATGAACATCTAATAAATCTCAACCCTTCATGTTAAACTATATAGAAATTGTTGGTTGTTCAAACTTGCACCCGTGTCTCAAATCTGGAAGAACTAAGTCGTTTGAGTCAACAATGGGACTGTCTCCAAGTTGTGGGACTATGCACGCTTGAGAGGCAGACCTCTGGAGAAGGCCGGTTCCTCTACTTATCATAATGCTAACACTAATCCTAACATTGAAAGAAAATACTAACCTAAACATGCCAAGGGACCGGGGATAGAAGGATATGTGAAAGAGAAATCCTAGGCTAAAAGGAGAGGCGATAACACTAGAAAGAGGGTCAATCACTTTAGGTAAGAGGGTGGGAAAAGGAGAAAGCGTGGGAGAGAAGGCGGAAAGACACGAACCACATACAAGAACCATGTAAACACCTTTTCACAAGAAAACAACACATGAAGCTAGAACCTATAAGGGAAATGCGCCTGACATGCTAAAACGTGAATAGAGAGGAAAGACATAGAAGAAATGAGAAAATGGCATACATAAGTGCCACAAAACCCAATTTTATTGCTTAACAATGCAAAATCATTTACATTCATGGAAAGAATCCATGGGAAGTTGGCCACCATTTTGGCATGGTTCTGTTACAACAAAGAGGGATCAATCATTTTATAAAATGCATAAGTTCCATATTTATAGATGAAGAAGTAAATAAGAGGAGGAGAAAGAGGAGGGAAAATCAGATTCAAACTCTAATCACCAACAACCAACAATAAATTCCTATAAATCTACCTGCAATGATGTCAGATGTGCCTCCCCATATCTGTTTGGCGTGTAGAAGAAGGAAGGAGGCAAAATCTACGAAATGCTGGGTGGTTGGATCGATTGGATCATAAATTAATGATTTGAGAGATGTTTCCTTGTTTCTCACCTACCAAATTTTTCTTGAATCTGATTTTGAAAATTCCAATGTGAAGCCCACATCAGCGGATTTCCAACAAGACTAGGTGTGTGGAAATCGAGCACCTATGTAACAAAATTTATGGTTTATGCGAGATTTACAATGTAAACTAAAATATGCAAAACACATAGCGTGTGTTTATTAAGCGATGGAATCATCCAATTGCTCATTTGTTTTTTCGTTTGTGCCATTTGTCTCACCTTTGGTTTGTTGTCGGGATTTGATGCCCTATTGGCGCGCTTTGATAGGTTACATGTTGAGATCTCAAGTCTAAAATATGATGACGTGGCACAGTGATTGGCGTAGAAGGCAAAAGCATGGGTGAAGCAAGAGGTGGGAAGGGAAAGTAGGCACGTGAAGGTGATGCATAGATAAGAAAGGATGCATACCTATATGAGATAGGTATGTAAGTGGGGGTGCAAACATCAAGATGAATGAGCATGAAACAAAATATATGAAAGAGTATGGAAGGGAAGAAAAGAGGGATGTGCGTGAGAGGATTGTGTGGAAAACTAAGAATAAAAGTAGGTGTGCGGGAGGAAGGTGCAAATGGAGAATGGAAGGAGAGAAGAATACAGATGGAAGAAGCAAGGAAGGCGTGTGAGGGCATACAAAAGGAATGGAGTGTGCTAAGAAAGAGCAAGGGGAAGAAAAGGGTGGAGGAAGCTCAAGGGAGAAGAAAGCGGGGCATGCGAGGGTGCATGGAAGAAATTCAACCACGTGAAATGTTCAAAGGGAACACACTTGAGTGCGTGTAACCTAAAATGTGAAACATTAGAGTCAAAATAAAATATAAGTTGTCTAAATAACTTGGGAGTTATTTGGGAAAATATTTTGATGACTTTCAGGGGCCATTTGTCTACTCTTAGATTAAGAGACCAATAGCCTTAGAAGCATCCATTGGGCATGGAGTCTGGTACTAAACTTTAAGGTCTGATCTATAACTTGAAGAACATCCATAGAGCCACTTGAAACAATGTTTGAACTCGAATTAAACTATTGCTCTCATTTGAAGTTGTTTTGACTTGAATTATGAGAGTGGAAAGATGTGTGCAAATTTTAGAAATGCATATTTTTGAATTTTGAACTACTATCCCAAGTATTAAAAAGGCCGCATGATGTGCAACAGAAATGAAACAATGCCATAAGAAGCACGCGAACAAAAATGCAATAACTATATACAAAATTTGGTAATCATACATGTTTCAAGGGAAACATGGAGAGTGTGTGTGAGAAAATTTTTTACTGAAAGAAAATATAAACTAACCTACACTAGCCAGAGGAAAAGGGTACTTAAGTAAAACCTACAACAGGTAGGAGAAGTAGTTTCCTTTCCTCAGAAATTGCGACCATGTAACTAATTTGGCACAAGACATGGTCGGTGATAAGAGTGAAGAACTTACGACTGTAGATTCTTTCATGTTCCTCAAAGTATTAACAAATAAAACATATACCTCCCTGAAGTTGATCTAATATTGGATATGGGAGGCACTTTGCTATCGACCTTTGGAGCGCGAAGCTCTACCTCATGCTTTCAAGTAAGCATTTATCGTGTGCAACTTTGTTTTTGGCTCTAGAATAGCCATATATCTCATTGGACATGGTCTAATCCTTATGATTTTCCCATTTACTTGAATTTCGATCCAAGATGTGGGATCCCCTTGCAAAATTTTATCCTAAAGGGGAGTGCTTGTAATTTGGGTCATGCACGGTTCTTTATTAATAAGAAAATTTGTTTCCTTTAGAAGTAAACCCTTTGAATCTAACTAATCCACTTCTGAAACATTCACCTTGATGATATCATCTTCCTAATAATAGTTATACCATTATTTGATAGTTACGCATTCATTGAACATGATGACATTGGTTGGGGATGGCGTGTAGGTAGGGTGTTGTTCATTTTTAATACAACTAGGTAGAGGGGACTCGGAATGAGGTGGGAGAATTGGCATGGAAGGTGCACATGTAGAAGGAATGGAAGCGCATGTGGAGGGAGTGTCAAGCATAGGGATGGAGGGAAGAGGGTGAAGCAAAGGAATTCTTAGTGGGAGCAATGCAAGAAAGTTGAGAACATGGGTAGTTTCTTTGAGATGATGTAAGTTAGGGAGAAGGAATGAGAGAGCTATATGATGGTAGTATAGGGTTTCCCCATTAACAAGGGTTACTCAGCACTAGATTTTTGATCCCCCATTTCTTTAGCCTATTGTAATTTGAGGCAAACATCTCAATATTAATGAGCAACTTCTTTGGGTGCTAAACCAACCTCGGCACGGGGCCTATGCATGGACAAAGGACCTTATAAGCCAGCTCTAGCTTCCTTTATGGAGCATTTGACTCGAGATACATCATGGTCATCTCCATTTCTTTCACTTTCCTCTCAAAATCAACATCTTCCCTAGAGTTACCACCATCATCTGCATAAACTTGTACTACAAAAACAATATGGTTAGAAAAACAACCATACGAGATAGTAGGGATTGGGTTATATGCATACTCGGGATGATGGGGTTCATAAAACTGATTTAGAGGAAGATTTTGAAAGGCGAGGTGATGAAGGGAAATAGTTCTACAGTTGTAAATGAGAATTCTAGGAAGGAAAGAATTCATGATTGCACAACTTCAAAAGAGAGGAAAATGGAACAATGAAAAGGAGAAATGAATGAATGGAAGGAGGGAAAAATGGTATGTAAATGAGATAATGGGTGCATTTGGAAGCAGTGCGGTCACCATATGTGTTACAACATGCCTCCAAACTATGAAAATCAATAAGAACATGCCAATCTTGTTGAGATTTAAATGTATAGCTCTTCAAACTGGTCCCACATGGTGTGCTAGAAAATTTTTGTTGTTCAAACTTGCACTCGTGTCTCAGATCTAGAAGAATTGAGTTATTTGAGTCAACAATGAGGACCGTATGAAGTTATGGGACCTTGCATGCTTGAGATAGACCTCTGGATAAGGCTGATTCCTCTACTTTTCCTAATGATAATAGTACTCCTAATATTGAAATAAAATCCTAACCTAAAAATGCCAAGGAGTAAGGATAGAAAGACATGCGAGAAAGATAAATCCTAGAGTAAAATGGGAGGTGATAGTGTAAGAAATAGGGTCGATGACTCTTCATGAGGGAAAGGAAAAGGATACAATATGGGAGAAAGGCAAGACATATCTACGCCATAGATAAGAACCACACAAACATATTTTCACGTGTTGAGAACACACGAAGAAGGAACCTACAAGTAGAAAATGTGCACAACATGCTAAAACATGAGCAGAGAGGGAATATTCAACGTAAATGAGAAAAGGGTAGACAGGAGTGCCAAAAACTTGATTTTTATCATTAAAGAATGCATAGTTATTTACATTCATGGCAGGAGGTGAGAATACATTGTAGAGAAAAGTCCAAGGTCTGAAACCCATTGGAATTTGGACACCATTTTGGCATGGTCTTATTACAACAAAGAGGGATAAATCATTTTTTACAATGCATAAGTTCCATTTTTATAGATGAAGAAGGAGAGAAGAGGAGGAGAAAGAGGACGGGAAATTAGATTCAAAATCTAATCATCAATAACAAACAATAACTTCCTATAAATCCATCTGCAATCTTTGTCAGATTCACCTCCCCATGTTTGTTTGGCATGTAGAAGAAGGAATGAGACCAAATCTGCAAAAATCGGGTGGTTGGATTGATTGGATGCATACATTAATGATCTAAGAGATTTTCCTTATTTCCCACCTACCAAATCCTACTTAGATCTGATTCCAAAAATTCTAACATGTAGCCCAAGTTAGCATCTTTCAAACAAGACTGGCGTGTGGGAATATGAGCAACCGCAATAGAAGTTATGGTGTTAGATATGTATAGTGTAAACCGAACACGTAAGACACGTGGCAAACGCTGATTAACTCAAGGAATCAGCCAATTTTCATGTTTTTATCGTTTCTACCTTGTGTCACACACTAGTTATTTTTCAAGATTTGGTTCCCTATTGGCATGCTTTGATACGTTGTGTGTTGAGAAATAAATTTTGAAAGATGATGACATGGCACGAGTGGAGCCGCGAAGAAGGTGAAAATCGGCATGGAAGCAGGCATGTGAAGGTGATGCATGCGGGAATAAAGGATGCATACCCATATGAGATAGGAATGAAAGTGGGGTGCAAGAATCAAGATGAATGAGTGTGTAAGGAAAGAAAGGAAAGGGTGCATAAGGGAAGGAAAGTCGAGAATGCGCATTCGATGAGTGTGCAATAGCTGGGAATGAAAGAAGGTATGCAAGAGGAATGCGCAAAGGGAAAATGAAAGGAGAGATGAATACAAAGGGAAGAAATAGGGAAGGTGTGTGATGGTGTGAAAAAGGCATGAAGCACACTAAGAAAGTGCAAGGGGAAGCAAAGGGTGGAGGAATCTCAAGGGAGAAGAAATCAAGGTGCGAGAGGGTGTAAAGAAGAACTGCAGTCAAGTGAAATGTTTCAAGGAACAAACTTGAGTGGGCGTAACCTAAAATGTGAAACATCAGTGTGAGAATAAAATATAAGTTGTCCAAATAACTTAGGGATTTATTTAGGAAAACAACAACAATAGCATGACATATTGAGAAACTAATTTCATAATTTTAATTTGACACATTGGTGAGTAAAATTAATTATTCTTATACTTCATTCCAATATGGGTTTCCATTTCTCTTTAACTTAAAATGGGATATCATTTAAACTACATTAGGAGATTCTTTGTTTTAAGTTCTACCTCTCAAACTTGTTAATGATTTTAAACAAAACCCGGTCCCAACATCCCAAAATATCTAGAGCAAGAGGTAATAATTTTTTGTGAAGTAATACTATAACAATTACATCATATATCTTAGATTATGCACCCTCATCCACCCTGGAAAAAACAATTGGAATCCTCCATGGGAGATTCATTATATATGGAATATCCTAGCATATTCATTCATATTCAAGTAATTACAATTGATAAAATCAAAGTCAATATAACGATATACTTAGGGACTAAAAGAGTTTAATTTATTAATATTTTTAATTAGGTATTGAGGATAGGTTAGAGAGGTGGACCAGAAGAGAGGTAGGGTTAATTTTAATATAAAACTAAAAAATTTGAACCCTCATTTTCAAACTAAATACCTTAAATTTGCAATAGGAGTGTGGTAATAAAATACAATTATAATATCTCTTTGAATAAGAAAATCTCAATTAGGAGCTTCTTAACCAAGAAATAATAAGATAGTAGAAAACTAGGATTGAGAATGTTTTTCAACACATGATATTATTTCACCATCTTAATTATTTAAATAACTATTGATAAATGATTAAATATTTACATTAAGGTAATTGGTAATAGGTCTTGAATGGCTTCAAACTCTCTTTATAGAGTAAAGGCGTATTAATAAAATAATAATTGAGTGGGAAACATGATATAATTTATTTTTGATATATCAAGGTAGAAATAAAAAGGGGTAAATAAAATTGTAATGGAAAATAGTTAAGTAAATACATAGAAAAATTATCAGGTATTTTCATTTTAATAATATAATGGGAGGGTGTATTATAAATTGAATAATTAGAGATAAAAAATAACATTAAGGGTATTATTTAGTACCATTCAAATGAATATGCTATACCATACTTTTACTAAATAAACCCCCCCGTGGTGGCTCTTGTGTAAAAGGAAATTCATCTTTACAATTAATTTTAAATATGTGGCCCCATCTTGTTTACATATCTCTACAATGGAGGAATATGTTGGAATGTGTGAGTTTGATTTTTTTATTGATGTAAAATATGCATTAATAACAAAGGGATGATGTTAAGGAGTGTAAAAGAAATATTGTCGTCTTTTGGCATGACCAAAAGGTAGTGACATGATTCCAAGAATGAAAAGGAGAGAATGGATTGGTCTTAGAGATCTATTTAGGAGGCCTAGTTAGCCTAGGTGATGATACATTGAGAACAGAGATACATTATTTCTTGAGAATCTTAGTAGATGCATGGAGAGCATGCAAAGAGTGTATTGAGGCACTCATGTGAGTCTTCAGAAGTACAAGTACATGTTGAGCATGGCTTGGAGGTGTTCATGTAGACCTATTCTAGGTGGTTGGAGGTCTAATGAAGCATGAGGGTGTGTTTCAAAGTAGTGTGGGCTCATGATGTAATGTATAGGTGTGATACATGTTATTTCAAGGGTGTTTGGTCCTTTTAAAGAGGTATAATGGTTTCCTTTTTTATCTAGGACTAAACAAAACCTAACCTGTAAGAACTTTTGGGAAAGTCCTAATGGTTGAGAAGATGCAAATATATTTGTAATTAGGTGAGAATTAGATAATTTGAGATAGGATTTGTAAATATCATAGTCCTATGATGAATATTTTACAAGTTATGAGGTTTTGAGTCCTACCCGGCCCTAAAATGCATGTTTCCTAACTCGATACAAAATGTTTTGTGTTGGTTGGCACATGAAATTTTTCATCGGGACTTGATCTATTCAAGGACAATTTTTCATAGAGATAATAATGTTTTAGAGGTGGAATGAAGTAAAAAAATTCCTTGTGCTTTATAAACAATCTTTAAGAAGGTATGTTGGTAGAAACCCTACATAAACCCTAGTTTACTAGAGATGGAAGAAATATTCTTGGTATGAGCCCATAATGCATTGAATAATCAAATGTGATGATTGGAGGATAGAAAGGAGTCTTCCATATTTCATATGGTTGTGGTTTTAGGTCATGAATCCAAGTGGAGCCCTCTTAATTGTAAGTTTCTAGGAAAGTTTGTTTTTATCTCATGTTTTCCACATTATCTATGAACTAAATTGGTGTTATTAGTTGTATGAAATTTATGATACATGTTTGGAGTGATTTAAAATATTTTTAGTTCATTTCATGATGTGGAAAGGTCAAAACATGAAGGTTAAATTTTAGGGCTAGAAGACAATTTTAGTAGTCGAGGAGAGTGAATGTTCTTTTGCGGTTGTGGTATTTGTGGTGATTATTGATGGAGTTAGGGATTTTGTACACATCCCATATGACATGATTCTAGGATTAGTTGAGCTCCTAATATGAGTTGAGGTGGTATGAATAAGGTCACAATGATACCTAGTTTGACAAAGTTAAAGACAACAATGATTTGGTATGAAGATTGGTGCGGAAAACCACTATTTTTATTGGTTCATGATGCTTATCTATTGGAGAGTGGATAAGGATGAAATATGATAATATTCCATGAATGTAGAAGTATTGAAATTTTCAGAAAAGGTTTAAGAAGGTACTACTTCCAAAACTAGTTTCTGGGTAGTTTAAGTTGCTTGAGAGGAGAAGTAATTCTCTTAACTTTTAGGTTGAATAATAATTTCTAACATGATTATAATTGTTATTCAGGTCATTTTATTTCTAGTGACTTGATTATAATAATAATGTCTAACATGATTATAATTGTTTCATGCCATGGTTTAGGTTATTGGTGAGTGTTTTGTCTTCACCTTTGAAGATTGGTTCGCTAGAGGTGCATGTTGGAGTGGGAAACAATCATACTTGGCAAGTGATATGAGATGAATGAGTGATGTAGTGGTCCTTGAGATTTTAAAGGATGTTGAGTGGATGTTTTTTTATTCTTTTGAATCTTTTGGAATGATTCAAAATGATGGAGCGTGATCTTGGAGTTGATGGTGTGCTCAGTGGAGATGGATTTAGCCATCTTCATCTAGATGTGCTTGATAGAGTGTCTTTATGTATTGCTGACCCGTATGGGTATTCATATGATTTTGTAATTTTTTTTTGATGTTGGTATGAATGACCTTAATGTTATTGGATGAATCGAGACACATTTGGAAGGTAATTCATATACATAAGAGAATTGTAATTTCCTATTATGATTAGTGGTGTGAGAGGGAAACATATGAGCCTAGAGACAATTTGATACCGGTTTGAGGGAATCAAGATAGAAATGAGAGAGAGTATGAAATTTTGAGGAGAACTGAGAAGAAGATCATCAATATTAATAGACAAAATCAGCCCATGAAGAAGAAATATTGAGTGAAGTAGGAGAGATTTTTTTGAAGAGGGTTTTGAAGTGTGTGTATTGAATTTCTGATCACAATTTGTTGTACTAGAAACATACATCGTGGTCAGCATCATCAAGTGGTTGAGTGGGTGTTTGATCACCTTGTGGGTTAGTATACTCCTTATATAGTGGATGTTATACTAAATAGGGGTGGGTGCTCCTTGTGAAAAGGGTGCTTCACTAAAAAATATTGCATGATATGTCATATTCATGCAAGTGTTTATGTTTTTGTAATATAATCAAAATTTTTAGTGGGTTTTCTTCCTATTGAGTATTTACCACATTACATCTTGTGCCCTTGAGTACTCTCTTGATTGGATGTGTTCTTATGAATGATTTTTTCATGTTAATAAGAATGCATTGATGAATGGATGAATGTTAAAGGTTCATATAAGTTAAATTAATTGAAATAAATGTATTTCAAGGACTAATTCAACCCCTTATCAATCCATTGTGCTTTCACAAGAATATTTGGCATTAATGACATGTGTAGTTAACTATAAATTTCATCTTAAAGATTAGATCTGACTGTAAATTTAAATGGTCAACTCACTAAAGAAAAGGAACCTTAAAAAGTGGCATATAGTCTATTTGTTTTTTTGACAATTCAACCTTGTAACCATATATGACATATAATTTTTTAATTTAACATAAGATGGAGAGTCAATCATAAAATTCTTGATTGGCATATATGAAAATGTGGAATACTTACAAAGGGAATGGATCATGTATTTGATGCAGATGATTTTATTCCAAATTTCAATTCTTGTTTCTTTGGTTGGTTTGAGTTATGATAAGGATTAGTTTCTTTAACAACTAACTAAATCAATACCTCACTTTTTATGAATCCAAATTCCCTTGTCATGATGGATACATAACCTTCTGGAGGGCCGTATTATTACAAATTATTTTTATCATCCCTAAATAAATAGATTATATAAGTGTATTTTATCTCATTTTAATTTTTAGGTATACTCCGTAATAGTGATGGCATTCTTAGATGGAAGATAAATTCAATGTTGGCCTTAAAAGGATGTCTCCATTTTAATTTAGCACTAATTTGTCCTTGTATGAGATAATTTCATAAATATATATTTCCTTATTTCATATGGAGGATAGAAAGGAGTCTTCCATATTTCATATGGTTGTGGTTTTAGGTCATGAATCCAAGTGGAGCCCTCTCTGAATTGTAAGTTTCTAGGGAAGTTTGTTTTTATCTCATGTTTTCCACATTATCTATGAACTAAATTGGTGTTATTAGTTGTATGAAATTTATGATACATGTTTGGAGTGATTTAAAATATTTTTAGTTCATTTCATGATGTGGAAAGGTCAAAACATGAAGGTTAAATTTTTAGGGCTAGAAGACAATTTTAGTAGTCAAGGAGACTGAATGTTCTTTTGCGGTTGTGGTATTTGTGGTGATTATTGATGGAGTTAGGGATTTTGTACACATCCCATATGACATGATTCTAGGATTAGTTGAGCTCCTAATATGAGTTGAGGTGGTATGAATAAGGTCACAATGATACCTAGTTTGACAGGTTAAAGACAACAATGATTTGGTATGAAGATTGTCTGGAAAACCACTATTTTTATTGGTTCATGATGCTTATCTATTGGAGAGTGGATAAGGATGAAATATGATAATATTCCATGAATGTAGAAGTATTGAAATTTTCAGAAAAGGTTTAAGAAGGTACTACTTCCAAAACTTGTTTTTGGGTAGTTTAAGTTGCTTGAGAGGAGAAGTAATTCTCTTAACTTTTTAGGTTGAATAATAATTTCTAACATGATTATAATTGTTATTCAGTCATTTTATTTCTAGTGACTTGATTATAATAATAATGTCTAACATGATTATAATTGTTTCATGCCATGGTTTAGGTTATTGGTGAGTGTTTTGTCTTCACCTTTGAAGATTGGTTCGCTAGAGGTGCATGTTGGAGTGGGAAACAATCATACTTGGCAGTGATATGAGATGAATGAGTGATGTAGTGGTCCTTGAGATTTTAAAGGATGTTGAGTGGATGTTTTTATTCTTTTGAATCTTTTGGAATGATTCAAAATGATGGAGCGTGATCTTGGAGTTGATGGTGTGCTCGGTGGAGATGGATTTAGCCATCTTCATCTAGATGTGCTTGATAGAGTGTCTTTATGTATTATTGACCCGTATGGGTATTCATATGATTTTGTAATTTTTTTGATGTTGGTATGAATGACCTTAATGTTATTGGATGAATCAGACACATTTGGAAGGTAATTCATATACATAAGAGAATTGTAATTTCCTATTATGATTAGTGGTGTGAGAGGGAAACATATGAGCCTAGAGACAATTTGATACCGGTTTGAGGGAATCAAGATAGAAATGAGAGAGAGTATGAAATTTTGAGGAGAACTGAGAAGAAGATCATCAATATTAATAGACAAAATCAGCCCATGAAGAAGAAATATTGAGTGAAGTAGGAGAGATTTTTTTTTTTGAAGAGGGTTTTGAAGTGTGTGTATTGAATTTCGATCACAATTTGTTGTACTAGAAACATACATCGGTGGTCAGCATCATCAAGTGGTTGAGTGGGTGTTTGATCACCTTGTGGGTTAGTATACTCCTTATATAGTGGATGTTATACTAAATATGGGTGGGTGCTCCTTTTGAAGAGGGTGCTTCACTAAAAAAATATTGCATGATATGTCATATTCATGCAAGTGTTTATGTTTTTGTAATATAATCAAAATTTTTAGTGGGTTTTCTTCCTATTGAGTATTTACCACATTACATCTTGTGCCCTTGAGTACTCTCTTGATTGGATGTTCTTATGAATGATTTTTTCATGTTAATAAGAATGCATTGATGAATGGATGAATGTTAAAGGTTCATATAAGTTAAATTAATTGAAATAAATGTATTTCAAGGACTAATTCAACCCTTATCAATCCATTGTGCTTTCACAAGAATATTTGGCATTAATGACATGTGTAGTTAACTATAAATTTCATCTTAAAGATTAGATCATTGTAAATTTAAATGGTCAACTCACTAAAGAAAAGGAACCTTAAAAAAGTGGCATATAGTCTATTTGTTTTTGACAATTCAACCTTGTAACCATATATGACATATAATTTTTTAATTTAACAGTATGGAGAGTCAATCATAAAATTCTTGATTGGCATATATGAAAATGTGGAATACTTACAAAGGGAATGGATCATGTATTTGATGCAGATGATTTTATTCCAAATTTCAATTCTTGTTTCTTTGGTTGGTTTGAGTTATAGACAAGGATTAGTTTCTTTAACAACTAACTAAATCAATACCTCACTTTTTATGAATCCAAATTCCTTGTCATGATGGATACATAACATACTGAGAGGGCCGTATTGTTACAAATTATTTTATCATCCCTAAATAAATAGATTATATAAGTGTATTTTATCTCATTTTAATTTTTTAGGTATCGTAATAGTGATGGCATTCTTAGATGGAAGATAAATTCAATGTTGGCCTTAAAAGGATGTCTCCATTTTAATTTAGCACTAATTTGTCCTTGTATGAGATAATTTCATAAATATATATTTCCTTATTTCATATGGAGGATAGAAAGGAGTCTTCCATATTTCATATGGTTGTGGTTTTAGGTCATGAATCCAAGTGGAGCCCTCTCTTAATTGTAAGTTTCTAGGGAAGTTTGTTTTTATCTCATGTTTTCCACATTATCTATGAACTAAATTGGTGTTATTAGTTGTATGAAATTTATGATACATGTTTGGAGTGATTTAAAATATTTTTAGTTCATTTCATGATGTGGAAAGGTCAAAACATGAAGGTTAAATTTTAGGGCTAGAAGACAATTTTAGTAGTCAAGGAGACTCGAATGTTCTTTTTCGAGTTGTGGTATTTGTGGTGATTATTGATGGAGTTAGGGATTTTGTACACATCCCATATGACATGATTCTAGGATTAGTTGAGCTCCTAATATGAGTTGAGGTGGTATGAATAAGGTCCAATGATACCTAGTTTGACAGTTAAAGACAACAATGATTTGGTATGAAGATTGGTCCTGGAAAACCACTATTTTTATTGGTTCATGATGCTTATCTATTGGAGAGTGGATAAGGATGAAATATGATAATATTCCATGAATGTAGAAGTATTGAAATTTTCAGAAAAGGTTTAAGAAGGTACTACTTCCAAAACTTGTTTTTGGGTAGTTTAAGTTGCTTGAGAGGAGAAGTAATTCTCTTAACTTTTAGGTTGAATAATAATTTCTAACATGATTATAATTGTTATTCAGGTCATTTTATTTCTAGTGACTTGATTATAATAATAATGTCTAACATGATTATAATTGTTTCATGCCATGGTTTAGGTTATTGGTGAGTGTTTTGTCTTCACCTTTGAAGATTGGTTCGCTAGAGGTGCATGTTGGAGTGGGAAACAATCATACTTGTGCAGTGATATGAGATGAATGAGTGATGTAGTGGTCCTTGAGATTTTAAAGGATGTTGAGTGGATGTTTTTTTATTCTTTTGAATCTTTTGGAATGATTCAAAATGATGGAGCGTGATCTTGGAGTTGATGGTGTGCTCGGTGGAGATGGATTTAGCCATCTTCATCTAGATGTGCTTGATAGAGTGTCTTTATGTATTGCTGACCCGTATGGGTATTCATATGATTTTGTAATTTTTTTGATGTTGGTATGAATGACCTTAATGTTATTGGATGAATAGACACATTTGGAAGGTAATTCATATACATAAGAGAATTGTAATTTCCTATTATGATTAGTGGTGTGAGAGGGAAACATATGAGCCTAGAGACAATTTGATACGGTTTGAGGGAATCAAGATAGAAATGAGAGAGAGTATGAAATTTTGAGGAGGCGAGAAGAAGATCATCAATATTAATAGACAAAATCAGCCCATGAAGAAGAAATATTGAGTGAAGTAGGAGAGAGTTTGTTTGAAGAGGGTTTTGAAGTGTGTGAGCTGAATTTATGATCACAATTTGTTGTAGGAGAAACATACATCGTGGTCAAAGCATCATCAAGTGGTTGAGTGGGTGTTTGATCATCTTGGGGGGTAGTATACTCCTTATATAGTGGGTGTTATACTAAATAGGGGTGGGTGCTCCTTTTGAAGTGGGTGCTTCACTAAACAAATATTGTATGATGTGTCATATTCATGCAAGTGTTTATGTTTTTGTAATATAATCAAAATTTTTAGTGGGTTTTCTTCCTATTGAGTATTTACCACATTACATCTTGTGCCCTTGAGTACTCTCTTGATTGGATGTTCTTATGAATGATTTTTCATGTTAATAAGAATGCATTGATGAATGGATGAATGTTAAAGGTTCATATAAGTTAAATTAATTGAAATAAATGTATTTCAAGGACTAATTCAACCCTTATCAATCCATTGTGCTTTCACAAGAATATTTGGCATTAATGACATGTGTAGTTAACTATAAATTTCATCTTAAAGATTAGATCATTGTAAATTTAAATGGTCAACTCACTAAAGAAAAGGAACCTTAAAAAAGTGGCATATAGTCTATTTGTTTTTTTGACAATTCAACCTTGTAACCATATATGACATATAATTTTTTAATTTAACAATATGGAGAGTCAATCATAAAATTCTTGATTGGCATATATGAAAATGTGGAATACTTACAAAGGAATGGATCATGTATTTGATGCGGATGATTTTATTCCAAATTTCAATTCTTGTTTCTTTGGTTGGTTTGAGTTATAGACAAGGATTAGTTTCTTTAACAACTAACTAAATCAATACCTCACTTTTTATGAATCCAAATTCCCTTGTCATGATGGATACATAACCTTCTGAGGGCCGTATTATTACAAATTATTTTTATCATCCCTAAATAAATAGATTATATAAGTGTATTTTATCTCATTTTAATTTTTAGGTATACGTAATAGTGATGGCATTCTTAGATGGAAGATAAATTCAATGTTGGCCTTAAAAGGATGTCTCCATTTTAATTTAGCACTAATTTGTCCTTGTATGAGATAATTTCATAAATATATATTTCCTTACATATACATAGTTCAAGAACTAAAAAAATAATTCAAGTGTAATAGATTTAGTAGATTTTTATATATTTTTAGGAGTTCAAGACCCCGAAAAGGATGAAAGAATGAAGATTAAATTTAGAGGAATTGAGATAGATTTCGCACCCTTAGTTATCCATATTTTAATTTTTTTAGTTGTGTCCATTTTGTAACATGATTTCAACTATCCCTAATTGTTTATTTGAAAGCATTATTGTGAATTTTATATTTAGTTATGTTTGACATATATTCATTTACAAATTGAGGATTTTTTTCAAAGGACTAATTTAAATTTTCCATAAGCGAAACTCCATTTCCCTTCCACATGGACATTATTTTTAGTATGTCGTGTATTTATAAAAATGGATGAAGAATTTGGGGTTTGTATTTTAAGGTAATGGATCGTATTCTCCTAATTTCTATTTCTCATTAATTATCTAAAAAAATGCTATATAAGTTGGTGAGGTAATACAATAATATCCTTGATCTTGGATTATTAATTATATTGTTCTTTTGATACTGATGACTACTGATGCTCATCATGATTTGGAAGATATAAAATTATAAGAGGCATATGAAATTAGTATTATAGACACTATGAAATACACCTTACTGAAATAATGTTCCTTATCAAAAATACAAAAACATCATAAAACAAAAAAATGATGAAAAAAATCATAAAAACCATAAAATGGGGATAAAAGACAAATCGTAACCTATTTATTAAAACTCAACTACTCACATTTAATTATGTCCCATCGCACCTACCCATGTTCATTCCCAATGCACTATAAACCCTATCATTACACCCATATGTCTCCCATTCCCCTGTGCACTCAAAAACTATATAATCACCCTCACCACCTTTATTACAACCCCTAACTTTATTTACACTAATGGCTATACTTTTGTTTTCTTTCTCTCTTTTTGGCATAGCTTGGTTTTCCAGGGCTTGCAGAAGTGAAAGAAAAGCATAAAGGAGCACTAAAACCTATTGTAACACCATTTTAATAGAATTCTAACACATGTGGGAAATCACAACTTGGATTGGATTGTGATTTTTGTGTGATTTCTAGTGAATCACAACTACGATTTTCTTGTGATCTTAGTTAGGTATACTTGTCATTTTAATTATATTTTTTCATTTTACATCAATAAAATTTATTTAATATCCTTAAAAGGGTTAAGGATCCACAGTGACGTGAGCCCCTTAACCACTAAAAACAACTAAATTTTTTAAAGTGTGCTTGTATGTAGGTTTAGATTAAGATCTAGAAGAGTTTTTAATTAATTTTATTCGATGAAAAAATCACAATTTTACCTTTATTCAAAATGGAAACATAAGCCAATTTTGTTTTAGTAACATTGATTTGGAAGATTTCATATTATCTTATCTATCTTATAGGTGATCCAAATCTAGGCATACATTTTGGTGACCACGATGTGACCGTTTTGGTTGTGGGTATCTCTTTTAATTTTCTAAATCTAACAATATTATTTTTAGGGTTTTATGTTAGTTTTGATTGTTCTTATCTTCCCTAACATTTTTTTGTAGATCTAACATCTTGTTTTGCAACTCTACTAAATATCCAAAAAAATATCTAAAAAAATAGGTTACTGGGCTAGTCAGTAACTATGACTATGTTGCGATTTCGACAAAAACCTCAAAATCTATTTACATGGAAGTAAGTAAATGTGACAATGTTATAACTTTATTTTTGAAAAACATAAAAAAACACATTTTTTTATTAAAGGATTAAATTGGGAATGAACTATACATTTTAGTGGAAGTATGGATAAGAGGTAAATACCCATCCACATAACTCTAGGAAGTGGATAGGAATAAGCCCATAAAGTCATTATGAGGAGTATGACAGAACCCTAAAATATTTGTCACATTGAGGGAACTAGCCAAAAAAAATTACCACACCTAACTCACTAGTACACTCATGAATATTAGAATCAAGGTTATCCTTAGTGACTGCCCCAATTTGATTGATTGAGTGGAGTAAAATCCAACTTGGTTAATCGAGGGGTTAAACCGTGACTAGGAATTTTCTCGTGTACCACACTTTTTCAAGTAACTCCTTGTATTTAGGAGAGAAAATTTCATAGGAATACAACCGATTGAGGCCCTATTCCACTTTGAGATAAACGAAGAGTATTGTTTCCAAGTTATCCCTACAAATATATTTATTCTACAAAGACCCTTCTCTATTGACACATTTATTTATGTCATTCACTTGGCATTATGTTTTATCTAGTCTCATTCACAACTATGACTATATTTTGTTTCTTCATCACATTTTTCCCCATATATAGTTCATGAATTGTGACTAATTGATCATATTCCACATCATTCATTACATATTTTTTCATGGTTACTATTTTCTTACTAGAGTTAGTTTCAACTATGATTGAACTATAATATGGAAACTCATCTATTCTATCAAAATTACATACTTATCTTGGAGTAATTCACAACTACAACTGGACTATTCTAATTCATCTATTTTATCTTTTCTAATTTCTAATTCTCTGGAACATTTGTAATCTGTGGATGGGCTAGAATTTTTATTTTCCTCTCGTTCATCACATCATTGGTTTTTCATCCATCTCACACATTCATTACTTTGTGGATATTTACAGCTTATCCTTGCATGGTTGCAACCCACACATGTTCATATAGTCCATCTCATACCATGTACTACTCATCTACTTCTCATGATGACATATTTAGCCATAGGAGATTAGTGGGAGATTCTAAATAAAATCCTACATCTACACTCCTCCTCCCCAGAAGATGAGGAATTTTACAAGATTCCACCTTTCAATCCCAAGTTTAAAGAGGCCTTAGATCATAATTTGGAGGCAGAATATGAGAATATATTATTATAAGCTAAATTCCTATAATTTGAATATCTACTCCAGGAACCCCAGAACCTTCTTCATCCACCACCGAAACACCTCATACTACTACCATGTCCATTGGCCCTACAAATTCTATAATTGTCCAAACACATCATATAACTTCTATGAGTGTCACACAACCTCTTAGGTCCCATCCTCAGTATAATACCTACTTTTTCTTATAACATTACACCTTACTCTCATCCTTTCTCATACCTCTTCCTCATTCTCTCATCCTTACAACCATATACCATATCATTACTCTACACACTCATTCACTCAACTACTTCAAAACCATATTGTTGAACATACAATGACGTAAACCAAGCCATAATGGATATAATTGGTAACCTTGATCTTCAAAGTAAGGGTATGGGGACTCCTAAACGCATATACAATCAGCTTTGTAACAAATCTATTCATCCATCAGTTCCTATGAGATCATATCCGCCTCATTTTGAGATGCCTAAATTTGATAAATTCAAGGGTAAAGAAGACCCTCAAAACCATTTGTGCATGTTCAAGTATGATTGTTACCTCATTAGTCATGATGATGCGGTTATGTTATGAACATCAAATTTTCATTAGGTTGTCAAGCTTGAGATTGTTATACCGGCCTTACTCAATATAACATCATCTTATTTGAATAAATATCTAGATTATTCCTTGAGATTTTTTAGTTAATGTTTCCAAATGTATTATCTTATCCGATCTCTATAATATGAAACAATGTGATGATGATCCCATAATGACTATGTATCATGTTAGAGATATGTCATTTATGATATTACTTTCCCCTTTCCTCAACTAGAAAATAATTGATTATTCACCAAAATTTGTACCAAACATATATATCACACTCTTAAAATTCAATAGTTTCATCTATTTGAGGAATCCATACTAATGGCCAAGAGAATCAAATATTTCCATGTTATTACTAGCGAGGTCAAACTCCATAAAATAATGATTTATCTAAGTTAACAAATAAATACTCCTCAAGTAAATAACTCTGTCCTCAAATATAATTCATGATATGTATCGAACACCTCAATAATAGTTCCACAACTCCCAATAACCCACAACTATGGGCCACATAAAGTACATCATGAGATCCATTTCAAACACATCACCAATATAGTCATTTGATTGAATCAATATCTATCATTTTACAAAAATGACTCAATGTTGAACATATATTTCTTCCAACAATACAACAAGAAGATTCTAATGCACCAAGAAAATTATGGCATTATCTATTTACTAATAAATGTGAATACCATAGAATCATAGGCACAATGTTATTTAATACTTAACTAAAAAGGTTATATTCAAGTTGATAATGCCATGTCCTCACAAAATCAAAATTTAGATGTCTTCAAGAATCCACTCCCATCACATATGGCTTCAACCAACCAAGTCACTCACGATGCATTATCTTAATATCATAAGGATTTTTTGGTAGGATTCACATTGTAACAAAAACCAAGCTACTAATACAAATCCTAAGTCTACACCTCTATCGACACACATGATATATCAATCACCAAATGTGGAATCATCTTCACAATTAGTAATTACTCTCAAGAATAATTTGATTAATCAATTGAAGAGTACATCGACTAAGATATCATTGTTCGATCTTCTAATAATCGTGTTGTCATGTGTTTTTTCAAGGGAAAAATTCAATGATGAAACATGACAACTTAACCCTAGTTTCAAAATTTTCTTGAAAACCCTCACGAACACCCCTCTCGATGATTCTATCCTTTGTCTCATGCCTATGATTACCGTGTAGGCCCTCATATGTTTTGTATATACTTTCCCCATTGTTTGAAATTTTGAAACAAGGTGACTCATTCCATTCAAAGTGTAATGCTTCTAAAGATGGATTCTTCAATAGGCCTAGAAAGGCTATTTTTAGCCTTCTTAGGATAGGTGTGCATCCTTTATAGTATATTTGAAAGCTCAAAACAATCCAAGAATGTTTTTTAAGAGTATTGAGAGTTATGGACTATTATTAGGAATATTTAGGAATGTTTTAGAGCTTTAGGAATAAGAACAATGAAAGTGTGTTTTGAGGGTGAAAGAGCTTGTAGTCTATAAAGGAACCTAAGCTTTAAAAAGGATTCAAAGAGCTCCATAAGGAGTTAAAGGTAAAACAATCTCATTAATAAATATGGTTATATTATACACATGATGGAATTTTCACATTCTTTATAAGACCTAAGAGATTTTAAGGCCGCTCAATTTTAGAAGACTCATCTTTTTGTCCCAAATGAAAATGTAGCTTTTTTTGGAGAAGGTTGTAGAGGTTCCAATATTCAAAACCATCCCATTTATTTTTAAATGATCTTAAGAGTCTAAATGATATAGAATTTTTCATGAAAATAGTTAAGGAGCACTTGAAAAAGTGATTTCAAGATTGAGGACCTAGTCATTTTCTCGGTTGGGTGGTGCATTTTATTGTCCCAAATTTCTTCAATATCTCAAATATACCAACAATACTTATAGTAAGGAAAATATAATGTACTCCATACCTCAATTATTTCTCTTGGACCCTCATGTTACCTCTCTTTTGGACAAGGTGCTAAGTTGTTTTGCTTGAAAATTGGCTAAATTCTATCATCTAAAGATGGGTGTGTTTTACCATCCCAATTTTCCCTGGGATAGTGGAACATAAAAATTATCCTCACCCTTATTCCTTTCCCGGAGTTCACCATATTATCAAACCTTTTTCCTTAGGTGCTTAAAAGTCTTTTCTTTTCTCTTCACCATCTCACTTTGCCTCTCTCACTATGCCACTTAGCATACTTAGAGTAGGTGGTTCATTTCACTACCCCAACTGTCCCAAATATCCATGAGATAGTGTAGAAAATAAAATTTTCCCCACCCCAGTGCTTTAAGAACCAAAAAATTTGTTAAGTGTTTTATCTTACTCGTACCTATTTCTTCCTTTCCGGTGAAGTAAAACACTTTCATTGTAAAGTTTTAAAGCACTAAATAAGATTTTACCATCTCATATTTTCATGTGAAATCCTTGATTTCTCTATAAATCCATAGTGTTTGAAGAAAAATGGACTGAAATGAATCATTCCTTCAAAAACCTTTATACAATTTCATACACTATTAGCATTGACCATGTTTTAATGTGATCATAACAATAAGTAACAACCATCCACAATTGCAAAAATAAAGAGTATAAAAAACACAATATGTAAGTGGAAAAACTTCAAGAGGAAGAAATAAACTAATATTTTTATACTACACACAACAAAGAATCAAGTGAGTATTACACATCACAAGAGATTTGTTTAGTGAGGCACTAACCCCATAAGGAACACCAACCCCTAAATCCTTTTTATATTACTCACAACAAGATAATTGTGTGAATATGAATCATCACACAAGATTTTGATAAGAATTTCACTATAGATTTGTTGCAATAAACAAGTTAATTGTGATTACAAATTTCATCTCCAAATTCCTTCAAACCCTTCTTCAAACACACCTTCTAACTCCGTGCAAATGTGGACAAACATGATCTGATCTGATCTCAACCTCTTGAACACAATATCTTTAACATTCCTAAGATTCTTGCATACTTTCTTAGCTCTGGATATAATCCTTAATACATGTTTCACACTCTCCCTTGGGCCACACTTTTCCCTCTTACTTATATAGCTCAAACTTAAACTTGAACATTCACTTTCTACCCTTCTCAACTCACACACATGAAAAAATTATTAGATATACCAATATATCTTAAATACATAAAAATACATTCATAAGGGACCCATTCATGTCGTCCATGCTCGGATACTGATAAACAAGATCAAAACAAGCTCAAAACCCCATCACCTAAATCATCAAAGACCAAAGAAACCATCACCATGATTAGTCAAGCTCCATAATTTCTCACACATGTAAAATATGACATAATAAAATTTTCCATGGTCATTAATTATATATCACCAATAAAATTATTCATAAATCACTCAAAAAGGCTCATATCCTTCATCAAATAACTATTTTTAGGAACTAGTCTTCACCTATCATCCTCTAGATCACACCCTAGCACCTCAAATATGATGTGTAACTTATTATTGGAAAGCCACTGATCTACATATTGCATACATGCTATCTACAAATCATGAAACATTCATAATGTAACACTAGTTTTTGGTAATACTACCCCTCACCTTGTGTTCACTCTCTTTCATCTTTTCACATACATTCCTCTCTTCTCATTAAAATTTCCTTTCTTCCCTCCTAAATTAAATTTATCCCACTTACCATTATTTTCCACCTTGATCATCTATTAATCATCCCTAATCTTCTTTAGTTAATTATAAAGCCTCATTTAATTTATTTCTTCTTCTTAAATCCTCCATTTTATCCTTTCTAGGCCATCATTTAATGATTTCACCTCTTCATGGCCTTTATTTAATTTTTTCACCCTCCACCTACCCATTTATGCATCTAACAAATTAATAATTCATCTTAACCCTTCAATAATCTAATCTCACCTCTTATGGGCTCTTTGTCTCAAGCTCGTCACCTTTCCACTGCCCAAATGGAAGGATCCTTGCATGATTAGCGGTGACCCATTCATGTCATTGTCCACCCTATAGATCCGTTCCTGCCTCTTTCTCAGGATGCAATTTTGGAGTTTTCAGTATTTCTTGTGATCTTGCCTTCATTTTGAATTTTCTCTTGCAGCTGCCATCATCATCTTAGAGATCTTGTGCTTCAACCTTGGAGATTTGGATATATTTTTCACCCTTGCATGCTTAGGTCCTTTGTTGCAATTTTGTCACCATTTTCTTCTGAGGATCTTTTAGAGGTTTAGATATCATCGGGATCCCACTCTTTTCCTTCTAAGTCCTTTATTTTTCATTTGTAGGTCTTCATTTCAGTCCATCAATTTTTATCCTACCCTAGATCAGCTCCAGTCACCGTCGACCCTGTCTAGTCACCATCGACCTAGCTTCCATTTTATTTTCCCATTTTTCATTCGAATCCCAGTCATCATTTCTTTGATTCCACATCCACTTAACCTTCAAATCCTATTATCATTCCTTTTTATCACTTTAGATTTTTATTCTTCCGGTGCCCATTTGCGGCTGACTTCGACCCGATCATCTTAGACTAGATTTGTCTTTGTTGCATTTGTCATTAGATTTCATAATTTTCTTGTATCCTTTTTTAGATCCATTTAAGATATCCTACATTTTCCTGCCATTCCATCTTAGTGTATCATCATTTCTAGATCTACCTCCAGGAGCTTTCTAATCTACAGATTTATGCCACTATTTTATTGATATGGTCTAATCACCATCAAATGACCTATGTAGCCTCAAGTCGCCATCGAATTTTATATGTTTGGTTTGATTTGTTTAAGATTAGATCTCCATCTTATCAATTTTATTACATTTTAGATTATTTTACAATTCAAATCTTACTATATCCAATTTATCAATATTTAATTTTACTTATGTTTATTGAAACATGGGTTGACATCCATCCTAAAAGTTTTCACTTCTTAGGATTGACATCATAAGGAAACCGAGCCATCCTATCTCTTGATCCATTTTCCTATTGAGCTCACTTGATTTATAGGTCATGTAGCTCCCTACGAAGAAGGATCTCTAATGTTGCACTGTGTATACATCGTCATCCCATTTCGAGGTACCTTAAACCATCACATATTTGGAGTTTCATATTTCCTTGTTTTCACATCATTAATCGATTCAGGAGCACAAGAATTTCCTAAACATTCGGGCATGCCAAGTGGGACCCACTATTTCTTGGCGATTCTTATTATTTTTCTTTCATTTTCATCTTCTTTGTTCCATTTTCTACTAACCTCATAGGTAGGAGCGTCCATTTTCTTGCTTACATTGGATCACGTTGCTTGTATTGGATTTTTATTTCTTTTTAAAAAATAAAAAATTAGATAAAAAAGAGAAGCGTTGTCGGGTATTCCTCTTTTTCTTAGTTACACATTTTCCATTGTACTTTCCTTTCTTTCTTGAGTGTCCTCATTGAATCTACAAATTTCTTTTTGGTATCTAAAAATAACTCCTCATAATTTCTTGGAAATCTATTTTTACTAGGTGGTTTAACTAGTTGCATACACTTTCATCACACATCATAAAACACACACATCCAAACTACACATATAAACATCTTCTACCATATGGAATTATTGGGATTTCATCACCTAATAGGAAAGCCACCATGGTGTTCTAGACGTGCTTCTACAATTTATTTTCTACTGGTATATTGGCTAAACACCTGACTCCCTTATCATTGTGGGACAATGAAGTGACGAGGTAGACCCCAATACAAGGCCCGAGTACTAGTAGTCATCAAAAATATTTTCCTCATGTACCTTTGGTATATTGAGGACTCCAAACAAAACTAATTGAAACCATCCATAGATTACCATTTCCTAGGTTTCCTTCAAGCACATTTTTCATTTCCTTTTCACATCCTTAATAATCAAGATAATCAAAAGTATGTTGTATTATTTTATCAAGTTAAGTAAAAATCAGCATAGTTTTGTTGATTTTTTATTTCATGCTACTTATTACAAGATCCCAAAAAAAATATATGGAACATAACATGTCATCAAACAACATTCCTATTTCCATTATTACCTCCCAAAAAACTTCTTTACTTTCCATCGTTACCTCAATTCCTTTGTTCACCTCTTCTGTGGTTACTCAACCACTTGTTTCCATCCCTCCTCTTTAAGAAATTCAATTAATCCAACCTAACACTCATGTCAAAACTAACCCCTTTCTTTCTCATCAATATATTCCATTTAGACAAGAAACAACCCCTTTCTTCCACCACTATCGATGCTTCTGGGAATCCTCCCATCCCTCCTGGGTGTGGGTAATTCTAGGAGCTTCTCAATGTTAATCCAATTTCTCTTGATGACTATCTCCTTCATATGAATACAAACCTACCCATTGATGGACCTCCTTTTAAAAAAATTATGCATACCGTTCTAATCCTGAATCTACATAATTCCTCACATCACAACTTTCCATTTTATTTCCTAGAGCTAGGAGTGAACTTGTTAGGGCCCAACATGAGTGTGATCCTAATCAATCCTCATCATATATTCCTCACAATCACCAAGCCTCTCAATTGGTAGTCTATATACCCCCTAATTTTCCTCGGGTCAACACTACAATAACTTCTTCTCTTCCCATCACCTCATCATCTACTACAATCAATTGTGCCCCTATTCAATCCTATCAAGAATATCACTTTCTTGACCTACATCCAAATAACATAATTCAAATTTACCCTAATCTCCACTTCCCATGTCCATGTAAATGTGATCACATCACAACCTCATCTATCGAATCAACACAAGCCCATCAACCTCCTCCTCAAAGTGTTGATCACTACATATTTTCCACTCAACCAACTCAAATGTCTCAACCACGTATTACTTATATTCCAACTCTTCCCATAGCATACCTCCCCATCTCTCAAAAAAACTCAATCTAACCAATCTTACCACATCCCAATTTCTCAACAACAACATCTATCTCAACCCATCCAATCAAAACCATTCAAATTACATCCCCCTTATCAACTGCTTCCACCAACACCCACACATCCTCAAACATATCAAAATTATCAACAACATAACCCATCCACCTCTTATGCATCACAATCTCGTTGTTTGACTTGCCATCCCCATCGATATAAAATCCATTACAAGCATTATTGAATAGAATGGGTAACAATAAAGATGATACCTTGGGATCCAAAACCACATTCTCATATGAAAAAATCTGCAAGGAACCTATCAATACATCTTTCCTGTAAGGCCCTATCCTCCTCATTGGGAATTACAAAAATTCTCTAAGTTCAATAACAAGGAGGACCCCAAAAAAAAACCTTCACACTTTTAGACATTCATGTTACCTTATCACCCATGATCAATACCTTATGCTTAATACATTCCCGGGTCATTAGTTGGCCACACGTTGGACTAGTATAATGACATCCCACAACGATCGTTATTTTCCTTTACCCAACTAAAAAAATGTTCTAAGAAAATTTCTAATCAATATTCTACGTAATATCACTATCACATACCTCTAGGCCATTAGATAGTATGATGATGAATATATTGTATATTTCATCACAAATGGCATTGAATCATCAACCTACTATATTTCACTCTTCCACAGACTGAATTAATTGAAATTTTCTCATGGTCTTGCGTGAAGCACATCTCCTCCACTCTTCAAATGCAATCATTCCAAACCTTTGAAGATGTGTTTACCATGGCTCAAAAAAATTAACTCCATGCCCTTGAGAAAGGCCATCTTAAACATCAATTAAACAAACCCATGTCTGAGTTCACTAAATCCTCCACGGATGGTGAAAATCCAAGAATGCTGCTAATTCCATCATACTTAAATGTTTCTTCTCATCTACTTCTCAATTGAAGCCTCCAAAAAGAGCACTTAGACAACATCCTAACTATACCCCTCTTACGGAATCTTATAGTTCAATATTTGACAAGTTAATGGCAGTCAATCTCATTCAACTTCCTCTCATCGACCTTATTATGAATCATGACACAAACTAATATGGTATCGTCAAGACATTACTATAAATATCACCAAGTACGTTGTATGACATTGAGAATTATTGCACTCTCAAAGATCTCATTATAAAAATTATAGACTGGAAACCTCCAAGTGGACAATCCTAATGCACCACATAATCATCCTCTTGATGTATTCAAACAACCCTTTCCTAATTATAAACCAATAATCAAAATCCACCCTCTACATCACAGGAACATAATTCCCATATAATTAATACTATAGATTAAAATACAACACCATCACCTATACACATACCCTAATTTCCCAATGGATCCACCCCTATTTAAAATTCTTCCCCACGATTAAAACTTCATTGACATAAACTTTGACCACAATAAAAACATCCCCAACAACCTTAATTATACAAAATTATTCATCCATATCATGTACATCCTCAATTATCGCATCTTTTCCTCCACTAATAAATACCCCAACACCTACTTTAACATCTTCATCTCACACCTCTACACTCACTTCCATACCAAACACATCTACTACCATGACTATACCCACATCAACATCTGAATTTACATCCACATCCATACCACCTCTTGAATCATCCACCATGCAAACACCTATACTCAATACATCTACAAATGACACTCTCACCACATCTACAACTCTAATTACACCTAAACCAAAAATCCTAAACCTACACAACCTACCACCCCTTTAGATCTTATCAATCACATTATACATAAAATCACTTCCACCTTCAATATCCACCCCTACAATGCAACCCACATTATGTAGTTATATAACCACATATTCCCTAGTTGAAATTGTCACCATTCCTCCTAAAGTAAATCCTCGTAATGAAATTCTAAGAACTGGGCATGCATGCACATCAAAAATCCCTCACACATATAAAAAACTGGAGCATCCTTCTCAAAACGCTAACCCTCCTAAGCAACTTAATGTCACATCATCACTCTTAGGAGCATATCCTTCCATCTTAGGGCTAACCCCTTCATCCAAAACCCCCATTATCAATAAGTCAACACAATCTAAACCTTATTCCAAATACAACCTCCCTTCCAAACTGTCCACATCATCCACCATTAAATACAAATCTAAACCATCTAAGTCACCACCAATCAAAACCGAAACCAAAACACAACCATCTTCCTCTTCTTTCAAACCCAAGATACAATCAAAGGGTCCCATGAAACCACCTAAGATAAAACCATCCCTCTTACCTTCATTCCCCATCCTTAAGATCACTTCATCTACAACATTTTCTCTAACCATCCCCATTAGATATTACAAATAAATATTTCATCAATTACTTAAAACATCTGTAATCACAATTCCATCTATCAAACCCTTCGATCCATTTGCCCCAAGACCTTCCTGGTTTGACTCTAACCTCATTTTTTCATACCATCATGCAAAAATACATGACACAAACATTGTATAACCCTCAAACTATAATTCATAATATTATTGATAAAGATGATCTCCTCATTAAAGGGGATCACACTCCATCGAATGATCTCGCATATTCATCTTCATCCACAAAGATTTCTAAATCTCCTCATTCATCCAAGACATCCATTACCATCCCTCCTTTGAATTTGACCTCTCCCAAAGAAGTCCCTCCTCTCATTTTCAATTTTGTTTGGATCATAACCCAATCTCATTCCCATGACATCCAACAACTTACTAAATCCAAATCAAATGTCATTATCAGTAATCCTTCTAATGAGTCTACTTAACCCCCTTCTTCATCAAGACCCACAATATCTATCTTAACTTCCCCTCACTTGCTTTGTCATTCGACAAATAATTACGAACAAATTCATTAGGTACTAGTTAATATGTCACTTTATAATATGATCCAAAGTTACTCCGATCATAGGAAATCTCTCATGGAATCTATAAAATGTATCCCTAATCCTAGTGATGAGGCTCACCCCTTTGGATATCTTATTGGATAACTTTCGCTTCACCCTTCATATCCTTTGAGCTATTGTAATCCCTAACATATCACCTGAAGAGCATGACCTTACCCTCTTCATCAATGTGTGTATTATTAACAAATACATTTTTGTTCTATGATTGATTATTGAGCTATCATAAACATCATCTCATCTCACACCTTTGATCAACTTAAGCTCCCTAATTCCATTTTCTCCCAATCACGCGTGGTCCTTCACACATTCAATGATCTTGTTTCCCACATTTTGGGAAGAGTTATTATTTCCATCCATATTGGTAGAAAAATCCTCCATGAGGTCTACTATATCATAGAAGGGGATTTTCAATACAATATCCTCCTTGGAAGACCATGGATTCCCACCATGAGTTGTGTTCCTTCTACCCTTCATCGATGCATTAAGTATGAAAATTAGGGGAAATTTTAACTCTCCCCATAGAAATTCATCTATTCAAATCAATTCACATGAATTATCATCCTAATGATGTGCTCATTCCCATGCAAGGTTCTTCTGAAGCATCCCCTAACTCATTTGTCTCTACATCCAAGCTTCCTAATGATGACTCCTTAGACAAAGTAATGGATCAGATTAGGCTAGGAGGAAATATCACATCCCCAAGCTTAACTCTCTTCCCATGTCTCATAGACTCGGTAGACTTAAAAATATCCAATGTATCAACCTAATGTCGGTGATATCATTTTTTAGCCAACCTCATCTTCACACTAATCTCATCTATGGTGACATTTATCGCCCTTCTTCCCACATTGACACTCAACCGAACACCAAACCATATACTAATGAATTTGAATTTCTCTACAAGAAATCATTTTACTACACTTATCTCCATTTTTGTGCTAGGAAGGATTTGTAATGGGCTGTTATAAACAAGGCATATATGACCTCTTCATTAATCAATCTCATAAACCCCATGAAAAATTAGGTTGGGCGATAAGAAACAATCTGAAGATGACCTCCCACCATCTTTAGCTCTCATGGATAAAAATCCTCCATCTTCTCCATCCCACAAGGCCATGGATATGGATGATGTAATTTCCACCTCCTCTATATTTTTTTAATCTCCACCATTACTTTAGGATCAATCACTTATCATTGTGGCATTTGAATCTAGGTCCCCCTAAATTATCAAAAATGATAGATAGATTCCCCTACCATTCATGTTATTTAATGAATAGATGAAGATTCCATCCTTTCCTACAAAGGGGAAAAATATTCATATATTCATAATGCCTTACGACTAGACACATCCACCTTCTATATGAATCCACCATCAACATAAACATAGGGACTCCACAAGATCCCCGCATCCTCAAAGTGGGTCAATCCCTTGATCCATAGGAGCTTGAATATTTCATCGCATTCCTTTCTAGACATAACAAGCCATTCATATGGTCATACACAAACATGTTAAGCCTATATCCTTCCATCATTTTACATAACATTATTACCTTTCCTAATGTTATGTGTGCTAAGTTTTATAAAGAGTAGTTCTCGTGCAAACGCCTCCTTTCCACTAATTTAATAATTCCTATTGACTATCACCAATCATTTCTAATATCCTACCTATTTCAAATGCTTCCAAAAAATTTACATTTGTATTGACTTTTGAGATTTGAACCTAATTTTCCCTAAAGATGACTTTCCCTTCCTAAAATTGATTAACTTATGGTCCTTCTTGCAAACCATGGGATATTTTATCTTATGGATGGATTCTTTGGGAATAATTAAATCCTCATTACATCAGAAGGAAAACATAAGACCTCTTTTATCACTTCTTTGGGGAATTTCTACTTTCACATCACGCCCTTTAGTTTGAAAAATGGAGGATCCACCTATCATCAAGACATGACCTACATCTTTCATGATCTCATCCAAAATACTATAGAGGAATACATTGATGAAGTTTTGGGTAAATCCAAGCATCACCGCATCCACCTTCCCATCCTTGAGGTCCTTTTTAAGTGGCATATCCACCTTTTCCTCTGTCTCAATTAAGCCAAGTGTGTGTTAAGAGTGTTTATTAGTAAATTCTCTAGATTTATCATTTCCATTAGGGGTATTGAAGTTTACCCCTCTAAAATAAAAGCCATCCTCAAGATGCCTTCCCCATTTTAACTTAAATTATCTTCATAGTCTTCAAGGATAACTTTAATCAATCTATCATTTCATTTTGCAACTTTTTGTTTGTTTCCAACCCTTTCATCACCTTCTTTGTAAAGACATTGACTTCAAATGGGATGATAACTACCAAAAATCCTTTGACCATCTCAAAAATATCTCCTATCTCCACCTATGCTCACCCCTCCATGTGAGGAGGATCCCTTCTATATCTATGTCTATGCCTCTGATCATGTTATAGGTTCCATGTTGTTGCATCACGATGAGAAAGATAGGGAGTAGGCCATCTATTACATCATTCCTACCCTTCATGATTATGATACTCACTGGAATGAAACTAATTTTTTTTTGTGGTCTTTTTCTTCACTACCTCTAAGCTTCACTATTATATTCTCAATCACATGACCTATGTTGTCACTAGCTTTCATATTATTAATACCATGGATTCCAAGCCTTACCATAGTGATCACATAACTAGATGGATCATGCTCATGAAATATTTTGACCTTAAGTTCATCTTAAAGAAATAAATAAAGGGAAAAGCTATCCTAGATCAATTAGCTAATGGCCATATTGTTGATACCCATCTTGCTCATGAGAAATTTCTAGAAGAATATATCAAAACTCTTAAACATGAATTTTCTCATCTTTAAATGAAACTCTTTATTGACAACTATAAGTGTCGATAAGGGGACGATTTGGGGTAATTATCATTCCTCCATCGAATAATCCTATTCCTATCACCTATAAACCTAATTTTGAATGCACAAACAATATGGCCAAATATGAAGCTCTCATATTAGGCATTCAAACTACCATCTTACTTTGTGTCCATAAATTGACATCTATGGGGATTCTTAGATTATTATTAATCAATTCAAAGGTATATATGAATGTTAAAATGAGATCCTTCAATGGTATAAGAATATAGTTGAATTCCTTCTTGGAGAATTTGATTTTTACACCATTCAAACCTTCCTTGGATCATTCAATTGCTTTGCAAACACTATGGATTATCTCACATATCTTATCACTTAGTCTACAAACATTCTAAACTCTCCATTATCATTAATCACATTGACAAACTAGGTCACCAAAGTGAATTACTTGGTGTCAACCTTATCAAATCTAACTATGTGATCTTTGGCATTCTCAAATCTTCAACTATATTTCTTAATCAATCATCCCCTATGACCTATCTAAAAATTGTAAGAGGTATTTTATTAAATGTACTAACCATTATTTCATCCTTGGAACTCTTCTTTAAAAGTGTGGCTTCAATGGCATCTTTCTTCATTTCCTTAAATCTCATGAATCCACTCATGCTATCCAAGAAGTCCATGATGGTATCTGTGGTGGCCATTTTAGTGGTTTGGATGTTGCCAAGCGCATCCTTCACATGGGTTATTATTGGCCCTCTCTTAATCAAGAATGTTGTGAATACATTAATAAATGTGTTAAATTCCAACAACATTCCAATTGACTTCACATACCTAGTTAGGCCTTGTAGCCGACTCAAATCCTTTGGCCTTTCTCACAATAGGGACTAGACCTCATTGGCCTCATCAATTAGTATTATTCTCAATGCCATCATTCTATCATCATTTATACTAAATACTTCACTAAATTGGTGGAAGAAATTTCACTCCCATCAATCAAAGCTAATCAAATCATTAATTTCATCTATTAGCATATCATTTTCCATTTTGGTGCCCCTCATAAGCTCATTATAGAAAATAGAAAGTACTTCAAAATAAATATCTCAAGAATATTTACGACTCATTTAATATTAAGATTAGATTCTATTCTCCATACTATCTTCAAGCTAAAGATAAGTCGGATCCAATAATACGAATCAAGTCACAACATCCTTTCTAAGACTATTGATAAATCTGGTCGTAAATGACATCTTCATATCCCCTTCACTTTTGGACTTATCGGAATAGCATGTGTACCTCTATAGGAGCTAGTCCATTCTATATTTTTATGGCTCTGAGGTTGTTCTTCCTCTTGAATTAAGAATCCCATCCTTGCTTATTTCCTTTCATGACTTTGTCTTTCACGAAGATTATTGTAAGAGAACTTAACACAACTTTATTTATTACATGAATGTTTCCTTATTTCTCTTGAACATCATCATGTCTATCAAGAGTGCATTAAATGTGCTTATAAAAAACATCTCAAGGAACATGAATTTAACATTAGTGACCTTATCCTTCAATAAAATCAGAATTTCATTACTCTAGAAAGGAGTCAATGTGGAAAGTTTTCTCCCAATTGGATTGGACCATATATCATCACACATAAGTATGGGCTTGAGCCTATCATTTTGATTTCCTTGATGGTAAATTAGAAACATAACCTCTTAATGCATTGCACTTGTAGAATTTCTACTATTAACATACCTACCAACATTAACTTAGTTATCTCAGTGGTCATCTATCCATCATTATCCTCTTCATCCTTCATCGTAATGATTTGGAATTATGTGGTCTACCATCACTTTCCTATCTATGACCTTGAATATGGGCACCATGACTCTTCTCATAGCATATTCCTTATGAATAGGTTCTTCCTTCTTGGTGAGAACTCCATGATCATTACACTCATCACATTCGTATCTACCTATTGGAACCATGGTAAGGTTTCGAAGGTTTCACTTGTATATTTATTATCCCCTCCTAAGTGGTCTACCTAAATATCCATAGCTCTTTCATAAAAATTAAAAATGCCATGGATGCTCATCTTAAAAGCTATTTTATCTAAAATAAAATAGAATGATCCCTCGAAAGATATCTACTCATAAAATCAGAAAAATATCAAAATTATAGATTGGTCCCTTGAAGGATAGCTATCATATACCCTGCCATTTAAAAAAAGCAAAAATCCAAAATCCAAAAGTATAAAGCAAGATGTACACCACTCCCTCAAAGGATGGCTACCATATCATAACATGGAAATGAAGGCTTCCCACAATTATCAACCTTCTATCTATTTCAAAATCAAAAGCATTTTAATCCAATTTTATAGTCCTTACGAATTAGCTAACTTCATAGATTTGGACTTGGGTAGTTTGATGTAGCCTTAGTGAAGAATCCAAAAATAAAGTATTTTTATGTTTTGGGTACTTGAATTATTATGGATTACTTCTCCTTTTTTTCCAAACTCCTCAATTCCATAATTGACCAAAAATTAGAAAAATTTGACAAAAACGGATTTTAGGGTCATTTCTAGAGTAGTACGGAAATGTGGATGACAGGAAGAACTCAAGAACTAGTTCCCATGGGCCAGAGTTCTCACATTTATCTCCCATATGTGAGTCAAATGACTAGTTTATTTTTGATCAAAGTAAAATACAGAACTAGTGGAATAAGTGGAATAGTTCTCACAAGGAAAAAGTTCCCCGTAATGACGTAAGATCCGCATAACAAAGGAAGCAGGGATCCTAGAGTTAGTGTTTTGCAGATAAGCATTATGTGGAGAGAACCTAATGAGTATAACCTTAAGGAGGTGGAATGGTTCCCATGGGTAGTTAGTTCCTCGTAGGGTGGGAAAAACACTATAAAATAGAAGGCATGGTGTTAAAGGCATAGAGTAGTGTGGAGGGAGATCGGTGCGAGAGGAACCTAAGCCCAGAAAAACTAGTTCTGTCAAGGGAATTAGTTCTTGGCACAGGTTGGCAATCCAAAAAGAAAAAGGAGAAGGATTTCAATGTTACGGGTGGGAGGCTTGTCATATGGAAGGAGTGCAAGTGGAATGAGGACCCGAGGAACAAGCTCCCAAAATGGCTTTAGAGCCACAACAAGGAGAAGGTGTCGAGGGTAGAATTTGATGTGAGTGAAAAGTGTTCAGGAGGAAATAAGAATAAATTGAACAAGTTAACTCGGTTCCTCGAGATATTCACACACTTGATCCTTGTGAAAACCAAATGTAAATAAAAAATTAATTAAAGACTATGGAAGTGAATAGGAACTAGTGTTCCTCCTCGACCCCTCCATATCTGCATGGGCATAACATTCACCAAAATTGTCAAAATTTGGAAAACCTAAAATTTTGGAAAGCTATTTTCATGATCTTCATCTTGGATCTAGAAAATCTTTAGTTATTTGAGAGTATGTAGGTAAAAAGAGGAAAACATTTCTAGAATCTAAATATAGAGTTCCAAATTGTTCAACAACTAGATTTAATGAGGTATGGTGCCCATTTCTTCTTCTAAAACCAAGACATCATGGAGGAATGGATTTGGAAGGTTTCTCATGTCCCTTTTCATAAATTTAATGCATATTGTTAGTGGGCGGGAGAAGAATTTTGAATTTCCCTCTTCTCTCTCTCTCTCTCTCATATTCTTCTATATATTATAAAACCTCTCCTTTAGGAGGGAGGATGTTCTAATATGTAAACAAACTCTATCAAAATTGTTTTTGAGAAAATGTGAATTAAATGCCTTCATTTTTAACTTAGTAAGTGTTCATCTACCTTGTTCTTCACATGTAATGGTCTATGCATACTTTTAAAGAAATAAAAATGAGTTTTTTGTGGTGTTTTCATGTCAACCCTAACTTGTGTTTTATTGTGTTTCCTTGCCTCTCCATTATTTTTGTTGTATTTTTGCACTTATTTCTCACTTACATGTTTATCTTGTTGTGTTTCATGGATAATAGATGGTAAATGAAGATTGGTCTACATCACCTCTGTCTGGTCTCTCCCTTCTCCATTTTCCTTCTCCCATTTCCCATGTTAGAGTATACCCACCCCTTTTCTTGGTGCTATCACCTCTCTTTAGTTTAGGATTTATTTTTTCATGCATTTCCCTCTTTGCCTTGTGTCTTATATTGTTAGAATAGGGTTAGATAGTTATATTTCCTTCATTATTAGTTAGTTCAACATTAAGAATAGGTAGACAAACCAACCTTCTCTATAGGTTTTCCTAAAGAATCAAGTCCCATAACTTGAGAGACAATCCCATGCTACCCAAAAACACTGATTTTTCATCCCTATATTCATGTAGATTAGAGGGTGTTATTTTTAGGTTGTAATAGTTATAGCATGCTCGGTGGGACTAGATTTCAAATTTTAAATTTTATAGGTTTGCATCCTAACCACCTTGGTGCCTTAACTTCCAAATAGATCCAGAATTCCAAGTGGGATGAGTTTGAAGATTTTTACAACATCATACAAACATGATTGATGTGTTCTTGATGGTATCCAGCCTTTGGAGGTACGTTTACAATAGATATAATGATGGTAATGATCTAACCAACCCATTATCTCATTTGCAAATCCTTCTTTTCATACATTTCTTTCTTTCCTTTTACCCTTCCATTCATATCATTTTTCCACTTCATTCTTGTCTCTTGATGGAGATCTTTAAATTTCTCATTTAAGTTATTCTCCCCTTCATTTACAATAGTGGGATGATATCCCTAAAAACCCTAATAAACTTATCACTTTTCAATGGAAATGGAGATCAATATCCTATTGATCATATTCAAGACAAAACAAACTAGTATTCCATTCATAATGTCATTGAAGAAAATGTTTGCCTCATACTTGTTCTATTATTCATAAAAACGTAAAATATTTCTTTAGTAGTTTTTCTCCACAATCCATTTCCACTTAGGATTAGCTTAGAGAAATTTTTATAATTGGTTCAATAAGAATGCAAATTCCATTTTCCTCATGGAACATATTAGCAAAATACAATGGTCTTCAATGGAATACATCTTAGATTTCAACATTAGATTTAAGAGGACCTCGTATGGAATTCCTCAAGAATTGAGATCCTCACAAGGTATGGAATTCTTGTTTTATTTGAGGGCCTTTGATTCTAAAATCGATGTATTAATACAAGATCGAGGAGGTAGATCTCTTCCAAAGGAATTTACCATTGCTATAGTAGCTAAGAGGAGTCTCATTCAAGCTGGGAAAAGTAAATCCATTCCCATTGCTCTATTTATTCCATCTTCTTCCATATCCTCTATGCCTAACAATGAAATTAATGAGCTGTCCCTCACTTATGTATCATCCCCAACTAGTCTCATCATGTTCGATGATTGTATAACTATTGAAGAATGGTATGAATCTGATGGAGAAGATGATATTACAAAAAGTGAGAAAAAGAGGATGTCTCCTTCAAAATAGAATTAGTTAGACTCAGAGGAGGAGGATCCACTAGTGGTATAATTTTTTGTGCAGAGGGGAGAACAAAGCACAAACCATTCAGACAAATATTTTCTATCAAAGGAGGTTCTACATGATTATCCCATTCATGGGAGTGACCTTCAAAGAGACAGAAAAATTTACAAGATCAAGCCTTTCCCAATAAGATATCTAGCTATTTTAGAGCCACTTAAGGAGTTCCAACCTATCACACTCATTTCAGAGCATGAGGATGAACTAAAACATTACAAACTTAAAAAATAATGCCTTCGAAATCCAAATGTAGAGCATTTAAATGAGGTAATAATTTTATTTTTTGTTTATACTATGAGAAGAAGGGTGGAAAAAAACTTTGAGTAATTTTTTACTCTTATTATTGACCATGTTCATTTCCAAATCAAACACATGGTCTAAATTTTTGAGGAAGGGAAACTCTTTATCCTTTCCTATTGTAGTTTTTTTTTATAGCTTCCTTTTCCTCTGGTTAGAGTAGGGTAGTTTAGGTTTTCTTTCAGTAAAAGAAGTGCTTATGCACACTTTGCATGTTTCCACTTGGAACATGTATGATTTTATTTTGTATATAGTTTTTGCTAGATGTTTTTGTTGTTTTATAGTCCATTTGGGAAAAGACTTCAAGGTGAAGCAAGGTGTTTGGGATAGTTCCAAGTATAGTCCATTTCCAAAGCAATATGTGATTCATAACTCTATTATATTTCAATCTTTGTTACTTAAATCAATTTTGGGTCCAACTTTGAATAATTTTCTACTCTTATTAGGGACCAAATTTTTCAACTTCTTCAAACTTGGCAAAATCAGATTTTGGGGTAGGTTTGATTTCATTCATTCAACTCCCAAAAGATCGGTTGTAATAATTTAGATCAAGATGGCATGCATTTAATATTTTCATTTCTTTTGTTCAATTTCTTCATTAATTTTGGGGAAATAGGGTGAAAATATCAATTTAAAAAAATTCCACTCTCATAAAATGTTATTAAAAAAATTCATAAAGAGATTCATCATCTAAGCTTTAGATTGGACCAGATCTAGATCCACAAAGTGATTGATTGGATTTAGGGGTATTTTCTTTAAGTTTGGATGAATTTTTAGATTATAAGGATGATTTCTTCCTCAATGGATGTTTCAAGGCCACTAATATTTTTAATTGAGCAGGAATATTACCACATGAGTGACCAAAGTGTTATCCAAATTCACACCCCTTGCAAATTGGCTAACTTTAAGGATCTATACTTGGACAATTTGATAGATAATTTATAAAGAATAAAAAAAATCATTTATTTTCATTTTTAGAAATTTAATGATTTTGGGGAACTTCTCAATTTTTTTCCTAACTCCTCAATTCCATACTTGGCCAAAAACTTAGAAAACATTGATAAAAATGGAATTTTGGTCATTTCTAGTCTTGTGGAAATGCGGATGGAAGGCAGAGGTCATGAACTAGTTCCCTTAGGAAACGAGTTCTCTAAATTTTTCCTCCATCTATAATTCAAGGGGATAGTGTATTTTGGATCAAATTTAAAATGCGGGAACCAATAGAATAATTGGAACAATTCTCGCATGAGGAAAATGTTCCATGTAACAACGTAAGATCCATAAAACAAAGGAAGCAGTGAGCGAGGATTTAGTTTTTATGGATAAGAGCCGCACGGAGAGAACCAAATGCAGAAAAACATTTGGGAGGAGGAATTGTTTTCGTGCAGAGTTAGTTCCCCATAGGGAAAGGTGGGCCACAATATATAGGAAGACATTGTGCTAAGGGAACAAAGTAGTGTAGAGGGATACCATTTTGGAGGAACTTAAGGCTAGAAGAACTAGTTCTTGCTAGGGGAAATAGTTCCCTACATAGGTAAGGGGTTTGCAAATAAAAAGGTGAAGGATTTTAATGTTGTAAAGGGAGGTCATCGAACGGAAGGAGCGGGTAGAATGAGAGCCCAAGGAAGAAGTTCCTTGAAATGGATTTGGAGCCACAACAAAGGAGAAGGTATCGAAGTAGAGTGTGATGTAGGTGGTGATTGTTATGGGGAACCAAGAAATAATAGAGCCATTTCCTTAGTTCCTTAGGTTCTCCACACACCTGATCCACTCATAAACCAAAGACAAAAAGAAAATTAATTTCGGACAATGGAAGTGAATAGGGAACCCGTGTTCTTCCTCGACCTCTCCATATCCACATGGGCATAAAATTCACCTAGATTGTCCAAATTTGGCAAACATGGGATTTTTAGAAAGATATTTTCATGCTCTTTATAATGTAATAATAAATTCTTGATTTAGATGAGAGTAGGTGGGAGAAAATGTGGAATTTTTTTCATAATTTAAAGACTTGGTTCGAAATTGTTCAACCACAAGATTTAATGAGGCATGGTGCCCATTTCTTCTCCTAGAGTAATGGATTTGGCAAGTTGTCCATGTCTATTTTCATAAATTTAATGCATATTATTAGTGGGTGGGAGTATAATTTGGATTTTCCCTTTTCTCTCTCTCACATTCTTCTATATAATGTAAAATATCATTTTGGAGAGGAGGATATTTTAAAATGTAAAGAAACTTTGTCTAAAACATTTCTTAGCAACTATCGTGAGTTGTAAGACTTCATTTTGGAATTAGAAAGTGCTCTTATTCCTTCTACTTCACATGTAATTCTCTGTGCATACTTAGAAATTAATAAAAATTAGTGTTTTGTGGTGTTTTCTCAACCCTAACTTGTGTTTTATTTAATTTCCTTGTCTCTCCATTCTTTCTATTGTATTTTGGGTATGCATTTCTTACTTGTATGTTCATATTTTGTGTTTCATAGAGAATATATGGTAAATAAGGAATTATCACCTCTATCTAGCCTCTCCCTTATCTATTTTTTTGCTCGTTTTCTCTCATTAGAGTATCTCCACCCCTTTTCTTAGTGTTATCACCTCTCTTTATCCTAGGATTTCCCCTTTTCATGCATTTCCCTTTCTCCCTAGTCCTTTGGATTGTTATAATAGGGTTAGATAGATATATTTCCTTCCTTAGAGATAGTTTAACATTAGGAATAGGTAGAGGAACCAACCTTCTCTAGGGTTTTTATCATGTAGCAAGTCCCACAACTTGAGAGAAAATCCCATGTTACCCAAAAAAACTAATTTCTCATCCATACATTCATGCAAATTAAAAGATGTTATTTTCTGATGATAACAAGAATAAAGTTACAAAAAAAGAATCCTAAGAAATCTTCCCGCATAGATCAACTTTATCTTCCAAAAATACTTTCCGCATTAATCGGTTTGCATCATATTGATCAAAGCTGGGGCATAGACCTATGAACACCCACTTATGGAGAAACTATCTTCTTGTGTACAATTTCCATCTAAAACCCTTATTTTGTGCTTACATTAGGTTTATAAGTCCACCTTCCATACTTTTCCTTGTGACCTTGGTATTATTAGCTACAAATGTTTTTATGTTAACAACTACTATTGGTTGTAAGTGTATTTATTTTGTTTGATCCTTTCTTTTTACCTCCAATCTGGTTGAAGCATCATTTCTTCATGCACTCCTTACTACGATCAATTTTAGTTTATCTCCTCTTTCTCATATTTTATAAAATTCAAGGCATTTCTTTCACTTATAATGTGTTCCTATCACATTCTTCTTAATCTAACCATTTTTCCATGCTTATGTGTATATTCTTAATCATGCCATATCACCTATATTTAAACATATTTATAAATCCATCGCATCATTTGAATTCTTTATTTCCACATGCATTAGAGATATCTATCATGTAAAATCACATTTTCATCCATGCATATATTCATCATAACATATCACATCACATTCATATCCTATTCTAATTTCCAAAACATAATCACTATCATGTCATCATAATCAAATTTATAACATCATCATCATGCCATCATAGAAACATATACATCTAATCCATAATCACCATGTAACATCTAAATCTAACATAACATCATCGAAGCCATAAATCAACATATGACATGTTAGTGCTCAAATTGATCTCACCCCTTTTATCAGTGTATGCCACCATAACTATTACTTTGACTTGTTCACTAATATAAAAAGAGTGTATTTGAAGATATAGTCATGATGAATGTGATTGAAAACCTTGTGTTTAGGGTGTAAATCCCATTTTTTGGTTGAGGAATGTAATAGCAATTATTTCTCCTATAAATCCCTATAAAATTTGATCATGAATCGGGTGTAACTTAGAAAAATATCCTTGTATATTATCCTCTCATTGCTGCTTTAAAAATTTCATTTTTTTCCTCCGCCACCCAAAGATACGTGGCAGGTTCTAATTGGTTTGAGTGTTATGGTTTTAATTTGTAAATTTACAATAGTTACATAATAAATACAAAATGAAAACTAGCTCGAGGCTCAAAAATATTCTCGGGAATATCAAAGTCAAAAGATACGAAACAAGAAGTTTCCCCGCTTGTGAAGTGGTATAGGTGTTAAAAGATAATTGGAGTGGGGAATCAAGGCCGATGATGTTCTCTCGACGTTAAATCGATAAATGTGTAAAGTGCAGAAACATTTCCGAGAATTGCCAGGGACACATGGCATTTTCCCAAGCCAAGGTTAGAGAAGAGGTGCCTTAGGTTGAATGGGTAAGATTGTTCTTGGTTAGGAAAATAGACAGATATGCAGAAACATCTTGTAGCTTTGCTATCAATAAGATTTTAACACGTATTTTGATCATAATAAAAGTTATAGGGTGGGATATTGACTTAAATGATAAACATGTTTTGTTTAAAGGTAGTGCAAAAAAAAAAACAAGAATTCCTAAGAGACCACATAACATGGAATTGCTCCATGTTGATGACCCACATTTAAAAAGGGTGGAAGTAGGAAAGATGGCCATGATTCAATGCATTTATGGTTGCTGCAATTTATTTGTTTTTCACAAATCAAGGAAAAGTTTCTCAAAGTATTTGAATTCTTAGAGAATTTTAATTATTTTATGTCAAGAAATAAAGTGCCCTTGCTATCAGAATTGTAGGAATAATGAAGTGAAATTGATTGGGAAGCATCGATTGAGAGTTGAGGATTCAAAAATCTGAGGAGAAAAGGAGAATTACATGGATATTTTCACAAGAAATTGGTAAGGATTGTATTACTCTCATACTTTCATTGTCTTTTACTCCAAATTCTTCGAAGTAATTGAAAGTAAAAGATATGGCATAAAATATGAAGATAATTCCATCATGTTTTCCTGTCACTTCCAGGATTACCAGTGATCTAGACAAGATCACAAACATAGATTTAATGAATGCAGATTTAAATGAGTTCAAACAAAATATTGAATAACCTGGACAAGAGTGAACTCATGCAAGCAATCGAGGCTAGCAACATTTCCTCAGTTGGTGCTATTCACCCTTCTATTCACTACCCTGAATTGGTGAGACTTTGTGCCATGAATTATAATCTAGAGAAGAGGGAAGTTCTAGATGGAAGTGGTGAAGCAGTACTGACTTTGACACCCAAGGCCTTTAGAATAATTTTAAAATTTCAATGATCAAAACTCCAATAACCTTAGGTATTGATTTGGCCCTTCAGGATTATGAAACCAAGAAGAAGGATTATGCAAAAGTTATAAACACCAAGTGGTTGTTGGCAGATAAAAAGGTCACCACCAGGATTCCCAAAAAGTTGGTTAGGGCACAATTTGTAGAAGAGGTGGAGGATGTGATCGTGTTGCTAAGTAGAATGGTTGGTTTAGAAACAACAAATGAGTTCAAAGAGTGGATGTTCCCCTACATGTGGATAGTTTTAGAAAGGAAGGGGAACATTTGTTGGGAAACCCTCATAGAAAATTCAATTCATGAGCACCTTCTAGCATTGAAAGTCAAGATGGGTGGTCCTGGGAATTGGAATTTTACATGATGACATATATGATTTACAACATTGTAGGCCACAGACACTTCCTTGGCCTTGTACCATGTACTCCCTTCAAACAAAACTAGATGCATGATGTTTATCCCCAATTACAATTGAGTAATTGGAAAGGAAATGTAAGGTTGGTGAACGATGCATTTTTGCACCTATTATATATATTTTTAAACTTGAATGGGATAAGTATAGGATATGAGAAGTGGTTAGAAATATAATAATGGATTTTGGTTGTCTCTTTATTCAGTATAGAAAATTCACTTACATAAGAGCTAGTGGATTTGAAGGACAACCTTGCAAATTGCCAAGGTATTTGGATGACAGGATGGATTTATGTGAGTTAGAAAGACAGTTGAATCCTATTCATAAGATGATTTCTGGAAAACATAAAAAAAATATCAAATTCCCCATCAGAATTGGAAAATATTCCTTCCCTTCCATTATAAAATCCAGATTAATGGAGGAAGAAATGGAAAGGTTTGATATGGAAAATTTGAAGCAAGGTCAAATTATGACATTAGGTGGGTGGTAAATACTTTGGAAATTCCTTTGAGCATGAGCCTCTCTTTGATGACTACAGGATGAATTTTAGGGATGAGGAAGAGTTCAGAATTAGGTACTTCTCGAGAATGATCCTCACAAAAATAATTTATTTCAAAATTTTGTGGTACCTAAGGAATTCTAGATGACCAATAAGTTGTGAGTCAATTTTATATTGACCAAGGAATAAAAGGCCAACTAGTGACCCCCATGAAGTGGGATGAGGAAGAATCAAATGATTAGTATGGAAGGATTGTTCATGTAATAAGGAGAACTTTGACTTGGTTGAAAACAAAGAACATTTATTTATCCATTCAGAATACAAGGGTGCTTAACAAGTTGAGAATTAGATATTTTGAAGGAAATATCCCCCATTTAAAGGAGGATCTGATAAGATGGATCCATTAGGAGGAAAATACCTAAGATAGGAATTGTTGATGAGTGAACCACTGCTACTAGTGGGACAGGAACCTCCATGTCTTCTTTGATGCAAAAAAGTTGAAATTCTTCTAAAAAAATCTTGCAAAATGCTCCTATCATTTTTCAAAGTACTAATACAAACAAAAGGAAAGGGATTAGCTACATAAAGGGTCCTTCATAGGTTTTCCCAAAATCATAGAGTACTAAAAATTTGATGAGAGGAGCCATGAAAAGTTCCAATATCCAATTGAAGTCATAAAGTACTAAGGGAAGGATAACATCATATATCAAACAATTTGAAAGGGAAAAGAAAATGTATGACATTGAATTTGAACAACCCTTGGTAAGATAAGGTGATCCTAAATTTAAGAAACACAAGCATAAGAAGGATGAAGTAATTGATCCTCCCATGCTCACTAAGGAACAAGAAGGATTAGTTTATTCCATGGTTCATCAAGCAACTCCACCACCAGAACAAAAATATGTTCAAGTAAGTCCAAGTACACAACCAATGTTTCTAGCTTCATCTCTATCTCTAGGAGGAGTAATGGCTGATATTACTCAAGAAAAAGTGTCCTCGGTAATGTCCCACCTAATCCACTAGATAGTTCTATGTTAGAACAAGAATTGAAGGAATTTGATACAACACCAGTTGAAGGTGTGAGTATACCTCTTTTTGATCAATTACATGAATCAAAAAATCCCAATTGACATAATAGACATAGACACAAATGATTAAATTCCTATACTGAGGCATTTGAAGTATCAGTTGAAGGAAAAGTGGTGGAAGATGCAGGTATTCTCCAGTCGGGTGAAGGAGTGAAGGAGTACATCCATGTGCTAATTGTTGAGTAAGAAATTTCAATGTTAGAAGTATATTCTTAAGGCTAAACTACTTCAAAAATGAGCAAGTCATAAGTTCAAGGAATTTCTGGTGGAGAGATTATGGATACTATGGTACCAGGTGATAAAAATCCCCAAGAGGAAACCAAGGTTATCAAAGGTAGTGGATCACCTCAAAGGGAAAAGTCTACTGAAGAAAAGGTGATTGAAATTGCAAAAGAAACCATTACAAAGGAAGAGATTGATGACAATCAAAATATGCAAGTTATTTATAAAGGTAAAGCATCAACTACTAAGAGAGCTATCACACCATGATACAAAAGGAGGTATGAAAAAACAAAATGAAATTGGTATACCAATTCATAAGAAAACTTCCATCAAACAACAACCTCTAAAGGAGAAAGAAATTGCACAAGGAAAAGGATTGCCTAAGGAAACAACATTAACTCAAGAAGCCCTCCCAAAAAAGTAAAAGATGTGACTGTAGCAAGTGGGAAGATGAATAGAGAAAATATTCCAACTATTGATATGACTCCAAAATAGGTTGGTCAATCCAGTCCAAGAACAAGGTAAAGAGAAATTAGGTGAAAAGATAGCACAAAATAAAGCTAAGGTGTTGAAAATGGAAGAAGAAAAGGAACAACACAAGGATTCATCAGTGCTGAAAAATATTTAAGAAGTATCCAAACAATTGGTGGTTGTTCTAGAAAAACCTCAACAAACACTACAAGAGACAAAGGTGAAAACTACTCTTGCAAAAGGCTGGATAGGAGAATTGATCTCTAAAGAAGAAGAAGAAGAAGTGGTTCCTGTGAAGGCTATAGAACTTACAACATTATCTTTCCCAAAACCTACCAAGACTCCTAAGAAGGCTAGGGTCATCACAAAGACTCATACTGATCCATTTGGATCCAATACTTTGGAGGTAGCAATCCCACATGAGGGGAAGACAAGGAGTGATATAACAACTGAGGATTATAATGTTCAATTCATTCCTCTAGGAAAACCTTCAAGAGATGCACTGAAGCAAGGAGTTTCAGAAGCATTCAGTGACTTGTTACACAAAGTGGATGAGGATATGATAACAAAGGTACAACAAAGGAATGAGTTAAATCACCGATTTCATGCCTACAAAAATTAGTTTCCCAATCTAGTGTGAGCCAAGAAGAAATCTCCACAGCTACTCATGAAGTATAGGACATGTTGAAAAAGTTGTTAAGAAGGTTAAATCTATTGATACTTGGGTAGAAAATATAATTAAAAATGGAAAAGAAGACATTGGAAAATCCATAACAAAATATGAAGAGATCAAAAACAAACTCAATGAAATTGATGAGTTAATTGAACAATGTGATAATGAGATGTTCTATTTTGAAGGAATTCTCCCCAAACTGAACTGTATTACTCATCTCGATGAAGATTTGGTTGAAAGGGAAGGAATTTTATCACTTGAGCATATAGGAACTCAATATCCTATTCAAGAATTGGCTACAATCAGGATTGAGGTTTTGAAGTAGATTAGGGAGAAAATGGAGACAGAAAAGAAATGGCTGGATAAGACTATATACACCATTTACTTGAAATTGGAGGACATGGTATTTTACAAGTTCAAAATGAGTTATGGTGATCTGAAAATGACTTCTTATTTGGTTCCTTTGAGAAAAAAATCCAAAAATAAAACTTCTCCTATAAAGTCATCAAAACATTGATAAGGATCAAAACTAGGATTTTAGAATTAAAAGCAAGACCATGGGAGTATAAACAGAGGATGGATCAATGTGTGAATGCACAAAGCAAGAATTAACTCATATTCCAACATCACTTAGGGCTAGATGAGGATGATATAAAAGTGTTTTTCCAAGAAATATGATGCATATATAGAGAGATGACCAAAGGAAGAAGAAGGTGATGAAAATAAAGATGCGAGACATAAGGACCGAGGAACAAGATTAGGCTTTTTTCTTTAAACTCACTTTTCATAACTTTTCGATAACTACTCTTGTTTCATAAAACTAAATATTACTTTGAAGTTTTATTTTCACACATGAATGTAATTTGATACAATTCATTATATTTTTATATTGTTTGGATAATATTTCAAATCTATTATGAAGCATATGAACTAATGTAAATGTTGTGTTATCTTTTGTATTGTGGAAAAAGAAAAATGGGGATCTATAGGGGCCCTTGCCCATGAGAAGAACATACATTTTTCAAAATATTATATCAAAAAGGGGAATCAGGAGAAGAAAAATATTCAATAATTCTTTACTTTGACCTTAAGATCTTCTCCAAAAGAGGCTATTTTTCTCAATAGCCTATTCTTTCTTGGTATAAACTCCCTTAACCTCGAGGTGATAGAAAAATAATGACTACCCTAGAAAAATTATGAGACATCCCCATGTCCCTTAATGTGTTCATGTCCATCTTGGGACCATCAAAATCCTCCCCAATTCTATCTTCTTCTGAAGGGAAGATACCCAATCCAAGAGATCTAAACCACCACCAGGAAATGTTGTTTTCCCTTTCACCTTATAAGGAGTAGAAGCATGTTGAGCATGAGCAATTGAAGTGGCTAGAAGAGCAAGCACTATGGGTCTTGGACCCAATGGGACAAAATACCTAGAGCTAGACTCACCTTTGCACCTTCTTGTGAAAGGTGGATGTTCCCTTGGAAGGGGAACAGGTTGAGGTCTTGACAACTTGTGCTCCATCAAAGAAGATTGTTTTTCTGAATGGATTGAGGGTTGTAAAATGGACTTTCCTTTAGAATTTGATGCCCTGGGGTGCTAAAGAAATGAAGGCCTTGATTCCTCTTCATCTAAAATTATAATGAGAGGCTGAGAAATGGATTCTCTCCTTTTCTTTCTTGTTGATAGTGGTGGTGTTGCAAATGGTTAAGATGACATAGGTCATATTGGACCTTTTTCAAAGAAGAAAGACATTGCTCTAATTCACCTATCTTATAAGAAATGATAGGCACAACATCAATTTGAGTCTTATCATAAATCAAATAATAATAATACGGAATCTATTTTTGAACAAAGATTTCATCACACAAGAAAGGTATTCATATTGGTTGTTCTCGCTTAGAGTAGACCTTCTATCAATACAAAAAAATTCAACACCTAAGTTTTTTTCTGATTCTCCCTTCAAAAGAGGTGATAATAAATAGATTTAAATGCTGAAAAATAGGATTAATATTGATTAACCTTAGCATGAGAGAAATCCAAACTTCTGGTGTGTCAAAATCCCTTTGTTGTCCCCTAGGTCAACTATCTTAAACAAAGCCCCGACGAATGCTTCATCTAGGCATTACAAGTCAAAAATATGATTCAATTCCTTTGAAGATATTTCCTTCAAGCTTGCTGCTACCAACTACCCTTAATCGCACCAACAAATACGCCTACAAAAATCTATCACATTCATAGATAAATAAAACATGTATTTTACAGGGAGATGCAGATAAGTAAAAATTTATAGAAAGAACTATACATGCGAGTTGAATTGGATAAATGTTGCCATGAATGAGAAAAGATTTCTTTCACATCTCGCACAAGGGAGATAAATTTAAAGCAAGACAATATCTTGCGAATGGATGATAATCGGATTGTTATAATAGTAAATAGGTAGAAAACATCCAATTTTGAGAAATGCAAAGAATAGTGTGTGTACCATGAGGGAAATATGTGAAAATTAAGAACTATAAATAGTCACATCAAGACATTCTAGAGGTGTTATCAACATTAAAATTTTCCTCCATAATTTCTATTTTCTTATGTATGTATTAGGAATAGGATGTTGTTGAGTATAATTAGTAGTGGTGTCGATAGAAGATAACGGTGCCATCAGTACGGTGCCACCAATAAAGTAGAGTACAATAATAGTCAAAGTACAATAGGAATGTTGTGGTAAAAAGTAAATATTTGTCGTAAGTGGTCCGGTAATGTTAAAATGTCAAAGTTGGGGTAAGTAGAGAAGTAGGGTCTACATGATTAGGAATTAGAAATATTATATTTGTAATAAGGAAAAAGAGTGATGTCATAAATATTTTGTGTATTTTATTTGTGGAAAAGACTAAAAAGGTGGAACCCATGTGAGATGATAAGGTTTATCTTATCTTAGAAGATAAGCCTACATGTAAAGGCAAGAGTTTAGGCATGGAATATGATTGGCCGGAAGAGATTTCCTATCCTATCTTATAGATAGGGTGGATAAGCCCGAATTCCTATAAATAAAGAGGTCACCTTCCCTCATTTCAGCATAAAGGGAAGAAGTGAGAAATATTGTATGAGTAAGTGTGTAAAGGAAGCCATCATTTAGAAGGTGTGTTAAAGAATCCATTATGAAGTTTCTCCCATAGATATTATTGGAAGGCAAGTGAAGTCAAGTAACACTTGAAGTACCTCATGGTGAGATTGTAAAAATTTCATGTTGATATTATAATTTACACCTATATTTTTAGATTTGTCAACATTCCTTCATATCATAGTCTATGGTATTCTTGTGTTATGTTTGTTGTTGTGTTTCCAGATTACATCCACCAAAACTAAAGGCCATGCTTTAGTAAATAATCATAGCACGAGGAGTTCCCATGGAGAATTATCATAGTGCTAGATTGGTGATGACATTTGGTTCCATTCTTGGGACCATTCCTCGTTGGTGGATTTTCGGAGAGATATTCCCACTTAGTCGAAATCATTTGGAGGGTAACCTTGTTTTTACTATGTGTATAGTAGTTACCATGGTAAAGTCAATTTTACCGTGAATAGTATTTACGCAGTAAAGTAACTTAGGTTTTTACCGTGAATAGTGTTTACCACAGAAAAGTCAGTTTTTACTGTAATAAGTCAAGTTTTACCGTGGTCATTCCTATTTTACTGTAGAAAGGTGTAAATTCACTTTCTATTATATTGATTCCAATTATTTGTGCACATAAGTCTTGTTGATTGTACTTGTGGGTTGGTAATTCACTATGGTTACTTTTGAAAATGGGGAAGATTCTTGTTTTTTCAGCCCAATCTAATGAAGATGCTTCCTCTTTCATTCAAGAGTTTAAACAATCTTGTATTTGTAATGGCCTCATAAGAAGGGAACAATGGACTAAATTTTTCCTACCTTTTTAGATGGTTCATCCCTTAGGTGGTTTGAAACACTAGGTGATAATGTTAAAAACTCATGGGATTTATTAACTGAAAGTTTTATTGAAGAATTTGGTGAACAATAGAAATATGCAGATCTCATGATCGATATCACAAAGCTATCACAAGGAGAGAGAGAAGATAAGGGATTATCATGCTCATGTTCTAGAGCTAAGGAGGAAGCTCGATGCCCAGATCCGAAAGGAAGGATTAGCAGATGGGTTGATGAATGGCATGGATAATCTCCTCTGTAAGCACTTCATTCTTGGGATGAAGCCAGAGATAAGACAATGAGTGAAGTATGACTATCCAAGCAACCCTTGAACAAGCAAAGGAGATTGCAAGAAGAAAGCATGGAAGAAGAGCCCAAAGAAATTGTTGCTAAGGTAGAGCCTACACCAACACCTTTGGTCCATAATCCACAACCACTCTCGGTGAGCACAAATATTTCTCCTAGTACATCTACTGAGTATGAAGATCTACTCAGGAAGATGGGCCAGTTAACTATTAATCTTCTTCAAGGAAAATAATTTAGTTCTCAGGGAGGAGATAGAGGTCCAAAAAGAAATATTTCTGAAGTTGTATGTTATGGTTGTCATAAAAAGGGTCATTATAAGTATAATTGTCTAGATAGAGCTTCTACATTTGGTACAAGAGATAATGATAAAGGAAAAGCACCTGTGAATTCTTTTGATGTAGTAGATAGGAGCATAAATAATGAAGTAGATGTGTTTGTAACAAAAAGAAAGAAAGAAAAAGATAACCAAGATGGAAATGATCCTAAGAATATGAAAGAGAAACTAGTAAGAAACATAGGAGAAGAAAGTTGGGTGTGCGGATTTTTGATTTCACAGGGGCAAGGACCATACTCCATCTTAGAAGATCTATCCAAAAGGCCTGCAAATATTACATATGGTCAACTTCTGGCTATGTCTTCTGAGAAGAGGCGGGAGTTGCGAAGTGGACTCAATGCTCGACGAAGTAAGGAGGTTGAGGTACCTATTTTAGAGGAAGAGGCAAATCCTTACGCTCCACAAGCCGAGGTATTATGTAATGGTATTTCAATTCATGATGTGATGTTGATGGAGGTGTTTGCGATTAATGTAATGATGAGTAATGAATATGTTGGGTTTAAAATTGATCAGCCCTCAACACTTATGTTAAGGTCATTAAATAAGGGAAAACTAAACTAGAAGGTGTTGTTTCAAATGTGGCAATATCTGTTATGGGTGTTGTATGTGTGGTAGACTTTCAGGTGATGAAAAATGGTATTGTTGTGTACCCAATGTTGTTGGGAAGGCCATGGCTAAGGAGAGTTCATGCAAGAAACTACTGGAATGAAGGATTCATGACACTTGGACATGGTAGAGAGAGGGTGAAGATAAACATGATCCCTCGGCATCATAAGACAGAACCTGTGGATTCAAGTGATGAAACTGATGATTAGACATCCTCTGATTACTCTAGTACCAGTGAAGTGGACACAAAAGATGAAGAAAGTGAGGTTGATGTTTTGGTCATGGATATCTTCTAATCACACCGACTCATGAACCCATAAGATTATCGAAGAAGAAATTGTTGATCATATCCAAAAATAAAGATTGGTGATGTTGTGATGGAGAGTGAGAAGGAATCCTACCTCCGGCTCTTTCAAAGGTACATACACCTATTCACTTTTGATTACAAGAAACTCCATCAAGTAAGTTGGGTAGAACATTCTATTGACCTGGTAGATGGTGCTAAGCCCATAAAGCAAATGCAATATAGAATGAATCCTAATTTTTCCAAGACTGTAAAAGAAGAAATAGATAAGTTGTTTGATGCAAGATTCATATTTGTTGTGGAGAATTCAGAATGGGTTTCTCCATTGTGATCTCAATAAAAAATAATGGGAAGCTATACATTTGTGTTGATTATAGGAAGCTCAACAAGGCAACAAAGAAGGATCATTACCCTCTTCCATTCTTAGATCAGATCTTGGATGAAGTAGCTGGCCAGGAGTGCTATAGTTTTGTTGATGGATATAGCGGATACAACCAAGTTCGTATAGCAGAGAAAGATCAGCTGAAGACCACATTCACCACTCCTTGGGGAATTTTTTCTTATAGAGTTATGCCTTTTGGGTTGTGTAATGCTCCGAAATGTTCCAACACTTGATGAATAGGGTGTTTGAACCCTACATTGGAAACTTCATTAGAGTATTTTTGGATGATTTTTGCATCTATGGGAGCAAGATGGACCACTTGCACTAGATGGAGACAACATTTCAAAGGTTAGATGAAGCACAAAGCCTCACTAAACCCTACAAAGTGTGTCTTTGGATGTTCTAAAGGCGTTTTGTTAGGGCATGTTGTATCCAGAGATGGTATTGGTACTGATCTTGATAAAGTTTCAAAAATCAAAGAGTTACCATTTCCTATGAATAGAAGTAAGTTGAGATCATTTTTAGGCCATGTGGGTTACTATAGAAGGTTCATCAAGAATTTCTCAAAGATTGCATAGCCACTAACCCAGTTCTTGAAGAAGGATGTTACTTATGAACTAGAAATAAGGCGCATGAAGATTTTGAACAACTGAAGGAAGCCCTGGTGTCTTCACCTATTTTAAAGAATCTAGATTGGAGCAAGCCATTCATTGTGTATACTGATGCCTCAGATGCAACACTAGGAAGTACTCTAAGCCAAAAGGATGAAAATGGGAATGATCATCTAGTTTACTTTGGGAGCAGACAAATGAGTAGTGCTGAGGTAAATTATACTATAATAGAAAAAGAGGCTCTAGCTATCATTTTTGTTGTAAAGAAGTTTAGAAATTACTTGCTAGGGAAAAAATTTATAGTTGTAACAAATCATTAGGCTCTAAAATATATTGTAAATAAGCCTAATCCATTAGGGAGGATAGCAAGATGGATAATTTTGCTACAAGAATTTGAATTTGATATTATAGATAGGCCAAGAAAGAAGCATGTCAATGCAGATGCACTCTCTCGAGCCTATGATGGTTTAGGTTCATCTTGTGATGATGATGATTTCCCAGATGCAACATTGTTATCCCTTGACATGATCCCTAGTGAATACATAGATATTTGGAATTATCTGAATGAATTCAAGTTTCCTGATGGTGCCAATGCAAAGACTAAGAGGAAGATTACTCTGCCACCATCCATATTCTATTCTGCATGGAGTATTATTTCGAATAGGACTTGATGGATAGTACAAGAGGGTAGTTGGACGTGATCAAGGGAAGGAGATGATAGAAGAATTCCACAATGGTACATGTGGAGGACACTTCTCTAGACAACTTACAATAAGAAGGATCTTGGATGCAGGTTATCACTGGCCCACTCTTTTTAGAGATTGTTATAATTATTGTAAGACATGTAATATTTGTCAAACACATGGTAACCGTAAGACTTCATCAACTCCATTATGCCCTATTCTTCCACTTGGTCCCTTTGAAAAGTGGGAATAGATATTGTAGGTCCACTTCCAACCACCCCATGCCAAAATAATTATATTGTAGTTGCCATAGATTATTTAACCAAGTGGGTTCAAGCTAGGCCATTGAAAACAACTTCCATGGATGAAGTGGAAAGGTTCATATATGAATGCATTATCACAGATTTGGTTTCCCATTAGAAATTATAATAGATCAAGGAAGCCACTTCATTAATGAGGTGGTAGAATTCCTAGTCAACAAGTTTTCTATTAACCACGGGAAGGAAACAACATACAAGCCAAGCACAAATGGATAGGTGGAATGAAATTTTTTTGTGTTGTGTCAAATTCTAGAAAAAGATGCAGCCTTGTAGATACATAAGTGGGAGAAATGGATTCATGCAGCATTGTGGGAATATAGGGCAACATCAAAGTCGTGAACAAGATACTCCCATTTAGTTGGCTTATGACATTGATCTAGTTCTTCCTATTGAGTTTGATATTCCCACTATGAGAGTTATGAAAAATGAAAGGATGGATGAAAGTGATTTAGTAAAAGAAAGGTTGGTGCATCTTCATTTGCTAGAGGAAATGAGGGAAATAGCGAAGGATACAAGCTATAAGAAGAAAATGAAGCAGAAGGAATACTTTGATCAAAAGATCCGTTGGTCTCCATTTCATGTGAATGACTTGGTTCTAGTATATGATTCCAGATATAAAAAAAGAAGGTAGATAAAATTTCTTCCCAAATGGATGGGGCCCTACAAAATAGTAGTTGTGCATGAAAATGGTACATATCAACTGGAGGAATTGGATGGCACTCCCATTACAAAATGGGTCAACCACGACAAGTTAAAGATTTTCCAAGCACTAGAATAGTCTACTCCGAGGACGGAGTAGAAGCTAGGAAGGGGAAAATGTCGACATTAAAATTTTCCTCTATAATTTCTATTTTATTATGTATGTATTAGGAATAGGATGTTGTTAAGTATAATTAGTAGTGGCATATGATATAAGATAACAGCGTTATCAATACGGTGCTGCCAATAAAGTAGAGTATGGTAACAATCAAAATACAATAGGAATGTTGTGGTAAAAAGTAAATATTTGTCATAAGTGGTCCGGTAATGTTAAAATGTCAAAGTTGGGGTAAGTAGAGAAGTAGGGTCTACATGATTAGGAATTAGAAATATTATATTTGTAATAAGGAAAAGAGTGATTTCATAAATATTTTGTGTATTTTATTTGTGGAAAAGACTAAAAAGGTGGAACCCATGTGAGATGATAAAGTTTATCTTATCTTAGAAGATAAGCCTACATGTAAAGGAAAGAGTTTAGGCATGGAATATGATTGGCCGGAAGAGATTTCCTATCCTATCTTATAGATAGGGTGGATAAGCCTAAATTCCTATAAATAAAGAGGTCACCTTACCTCATTTAGCATAAAGGGAAGTAGTGAGAAATATTGTATGAGTAAGTATGTAAAGGAAGCCATCATTTAGAAGGTGTGTTAAAGAATCCATTGTGAAGTTTCTCCCATAGTTATTGTTAGAAGGCAAGTGAAGTCAGTAACACTTGAAGTACCTCATGGGTAAGATTGTAAAAATTTCATGTTGATATTATAATTTACACCTATATTTTTAGATTTGTCATCATTCCTTTATATCATAGTCTATGGTATTCTTGTGTTATGTTTGTTGTTGTGTTTCAGATTACATCCACCAAACTAAATGTTGTGCATTAGTAAATAATCATAGCACGAGGAGTTCCCGTGGAGAATTATCATAGTTCGGATTGGTGATGACGGTGCCCATGAGTTATGGAAAGGAATTTCCAAACCAACCCAGAAGAAGCCAAAATTGATGATGTTAGGATAAATGATGTAAGCATTTAATTCGCCACATAAAAATAAAATACACGCCTGACAATATTTGTGATGTTTTTCTCCACTTGGCAAAATAAAGGATAAGATACTCTAATTAAGGAATCAAAACATATTCCTAGCAAATATCCGATGGAAAATTTTAGATTTTAGGGGGAAAAAATGAGGAATATAAAAGAGAAGATGTATGAAAATGAGAGGCATGTTCTCATATCGAGGGGGGTTAAAATTTTCTGAAATTGTCTAGAGAAAGGCATAAAATGAGAGAAACCATTTTTCCAAGACCTTATCTAGGAAACGTTTTAATTTACTTATCCTTTAAATAAAATCATGTCAAAATGGATGCGAGCATACAACCATTGACAAGCATTGATACTTAAAATGAAACTTTTCTCTTGCTACTAAATTTGATGAGTCCCAAGTTAATTGTGTTAATCGTGAGCATTGTTGTGTCTTCTTTTCAAGTTGAGTTGTTTCAAGTATCTATTCATGTTCCTGTTGTAATATTTTGTTAGGAATTACTATAAATCACAAAACTCTTATGCTTCTTGTAGTATTGTGGTAATTACAATTATGTTGTGAGAAGAGATTTCATTTCATCATGCAATAAACAATTTTAAATTCACTTTACTTACATTTTTTTGATACAGTTGTTTGTTTGTCTAGTATATCTTAGGTGTGATAGATATGGGATTATTTATGTTTAATTGAGTCTTTGACATGAGATTTTATTTTTAAATTATCAAATAAGTTGTGAAACCATGTATCTTTGGGCTTCTACGGGTGCACATATTTTGGTTGAAGGTTCATTATTAGTTATTTGAAGTGTTTTCATCATCTTATTTGGTATATTTTCCATCCTTTGTTAATAACTCCCATAAATTTGGTATAATCAACTTTATCTTGCTCAATTCCCAAAAAATTACATCTAAAATCTGATAAATCCTATATGAACTACCCATGCTTGTTCTATGTATACTCATGTGCTAGAATTTAACAAAAATATGCAAAAGCAAGTAGGTTTTATTTTTGTCTCTAGTAACCTAAACCTCGTCTAGAAGGAATTTATATTTTCTAGGGTGACAACTTGTGAGAGTTAGATTATGTTACATTGACCATGTCTTCTCAAGGTTGTTTTTCAAATGCCCTAAAAGGAGAGTCAAATATTGTCAATCCATTCCTTTCCCTTTCAAATAAAAGTTACAAAAAGGGTCAACTCACCTGGTTGAAGGTAGAACCTAATGTAGTAGGATAGGTCAAACCATGAGCACGGTGCTATCTAACTTCTCCAAGCTCAAGTGACAAAGATCTTGTTAGACCCTTCCCCAACAACAAATTGACTAAAAATATGATCTATCTATCTCAAAGCATCTTTCTCATCCGTTGATCCTTCTTGGCTTAAAAGGAGAACCGATTTGGGTACTAACATGACACATGATAAATCATGAAAAATAGTATATATATCACATAATCATCTCGATACATCTATACATCCATGACATGCTTTGCTAAGGGTCCTGTCTCAAAGCTAATAGACCATCAAAATAAGTAAAATTTACATCAAATAATCTCAAGTCTTGTCCCCTTGGGATAACTTCTGGGAATCTTCTGGGTCTCATCCTCTCCACCATGTCCTAGCTTTTCTTAGCTAGGCCGGACATTTTATGCTCCCAAATGGTGTTAATCATGTTGCAGCTCCCTACTCCTTGCTTCTCCTCTAAAGTATGGGACATATTTTAGCATTTAGGATAGCCTCAAACTTAGTATGCACTAAGAAGAGTGTGCCTTTGTAGCTAATTCAATGTACTACTCTATGGGAAAAGTACCTAGTGGGGCCATCCTCCCGGCCCCTTACGATGCCACCGGTGTAGTACTCTATGACCGTATACTTCCAATATAGGGTAGAGGTCTCATATCATGCTCTGAAAGCTTCCATATATCTCTTATATTTTTCTTACCACTACCTCGCAAATTCCCTCTACTTGGCGTAAGACTATTTCCTTTCGAATCAATGCCTCCCTCTCTTGGCGTGCCATGTGCCTCTCTTGGTGGGATAAATCACGCTCGCACATAAGAAAACTATCTCGTAATGGCCCCCATCATCATCCTCATCACCCTTAGGTGCTACATCCTCCTCCTCCTCTCCTCCCTCGATACTTCTACTACCATCTGGGCTTCCCATGTCTTTTCATCAAATCAACAAACCTATCTCTCGACTCCCATATCATCATCATCATCATCCAATGATTCTCCGGCCTTCTCTAGTGGGTATGCCATCTGGGACTAGGAATTTTCCTCTTTGTCTCATCATGATTAAATTTTATAGGCTCCCTAGGTACTTTCTATACCACTCCAAAGTACCACCTGACCCATTCAAACTATACGACCTCTATTATAATGGGTCTCCACCCCTACACCAATCTCATCCTCCTCATCCCAATCAGCTTTCCATATACTCCTAGCCATACATGATAATCACAATATGGCCGCTATCTAACCTAGTCCACATATAACTTGTCTAGTCTATCAAAGCATACCACTACACTCTCTCTCTCTCTCTCTCTCTCTCTCTCTCTCTCTCTCTCCTATCGCCATGAGCCTAATTGACTTTCCATTTAAGGATTCTAATGACCAGCTCAATGTGATCCCCTGTGACCCATAGGACCCCTAGTGGTTTGACCCACAATATGCTCACATTCCTAGTAATGGAGAAAGAACCCCACATTCAACCATATCGTCCTTTCAGTTTACATAAAAAAATATTTATATACCTAGGACAATAGTGTTTTTCCAAATGAAAACACCACCCTATGATCCAAAATATCTACTAGTACTCAAGCTAATTCCCATGGAAACCTCGCACCACCAGAATTTGGAAGTGCGTACCATGAAATGGCCATCATCACTACACATTATAAAACTTCTTTGTGCCACTCCCAGCTCATATCTAAACTTATATGAAAATGCACAATATTGAAGGTACTCTATGGGGTATCGAATCCAAACAACTATGTTAGTACCCTTGATCTACTATCTCTTGTGATAGGTTGTATGGTCTCACCCTAGATTGACATCCTCAAGATGTGGTATACATCCTAGAGTTTCAAATTCATCTCACCTTTCTTACACCAAAATGTGTCTATACGCATATCCCATACCTCGCACTAAATCAATCATCAACCCAACATCTCATGGAATATTTTGGTAATGATAAAATCCACCCAATCCCATTACAACAAGATGGTCCAAATCAGCACCCATCACACCTCCCCGATTTGATCATATAAGGCTAATACTATGTCTCGAATATATAACACATCCATGGCCTACAAAACCTAATGAAACGAGTAATAATTAATAACTCATCATTTAAACATCCAAAATTCAACATCCTAGCCCAAGTCAATACCGACCTGAGTTCATGTGATGCCTTTTAGCATGGCTCGACACCCTGACAGAATAGTCAATGGTGATCGTATCAAGTCACTGGAGACCACCCTTACTGTAATAACCCAAAAATTTGAAAAAATGAAAATAAAATATATTAGAAAAACAAAAATGCTTAAAAACAAGGCTAAGGTTTTGGCACTTACCATCATGTGGGTCCTCTAGCACTTCCTCACTTCTCCAACCACCTCCATATTGTTATGGATGCATCCTTCAACACTCCAATGGGAAAATCCATTTTCCTATTCACCATATATAACAGATTTGAAGATGGTTGTAACAAGGGACTCCCCATCGTATTCCATGCTTCTAAAGTGAGAACATTGACCTCTACACCCATCTCAACCAAAATGTTTCTCAAGATCCATCCATTAACAACTGCATTCAATGTGATCTCTTTATCATTATCAATACTATGAGGGGGAATATTATCATAAAATACCTACCTCTCACATTCAATACTTTTTATGTTAGCCACTCTCCTAACAAAGGGATGATATTCTCTTGACACATTATCCTACACTATTCTCCAACTGTTGGTGCTCAAAATAGTCTCACCCCTATTATTCCATTGGAAATCCATCAAGTTAGGGTCTTTGTCACATGTTATCTTCCTCCGAAAAGTCTCCACCTTCCTTTTTTGCTGTAATCAATCCTTTCCTGGATCGAGGATCATGTATAGATCCAAATTTGTTCCCTTGTTTCTCTATTCATTTGAAAAGATCTATATTTGGGTATAAAAACTTAGGCTGTCCCATTCTTTCCATGTTCCACATTCAAGATTTTTTGTCCTTGTCATTTTTATCAAAAATACCTATTAAAAAACGAATGGATGTAGCTCAGAGGAATGTATTTGAGCCTTGTAACATTTCTAAGTCTCTGTCCTTAGAGAAAATTTCATCTCCGGGATCAAACAGTTGTCTTCCTGCATTTTACGGTTTGATGGGTGAGTTTTCCCCATCAAATTTTCATCTTTGCATCAGTGGAAACATGGCCCCTTTTGGTTGGATGTAGCTCAACGGGGCACTCTAAAATTCTATGGATCACCTCGACCCAAAATTGGTCCACGTGGAGGAATGACACTCATTTGAAAGTTCACTTTTGGTTTGGCCTTGGAGTTGTGTCCAGAGGACATGTGGAGGTTTCCACTGCTTTTCCTAGACTTAGAAATTTTTTTATGCTGCTGGTATAGTTTGGCGTGAATAGGGACATGTGGTGATCCCACGCTCATTTAGGGTCTATGTTCTTGGGCACCATTTTGAAATTGTGCAATCAAGACACGTGGAGGCTTCTGTCGGGTCTTCCCATACTTAGTCTTCTTTCAAAATGTTTTGAGGGGCCTGGGACATGTGGAGGGACTGCGCATGTTTGAGGACCAGCCCTTGAATTTTATTTTAAAATAATTGCTGTGGGGGCACTTGGAGGCCTCCACTCACTTTTCATTTTACTTGGACTTTTCAACGGCCAAAGGAGATTGCTCATACCCTGACACATGGCGCCTTCTATTGAGCTTTAAGCCTTCAAACAAATTTTTTTGGGCCAGGACACATGGTGAGCCTACGCTCATTCAAGGTCTCAACTTTTGGGGACCATCTCAAGATGTGCCATTGTGATGCATGATAGTTTGAAAATTCAAGGAGCGGGAAGTGGACCATCGGAGGTAACTTGGATTTTTGCCTCTTGTCATCAAAAGGATTAAAACATCAAAATGGATCGTAAACCCAACAAAGGATAGTCAAAATTTTCTCCAGTCAATAGTGGAGGTGCAAAATTTCACGAAAAATTTGGAAAATTTTCCTTTTGTGGAAAAAGAGTTAAAAGTAAAGGGGAAGCGTGGTTCTGCAGGACCCACATCGAGAGATTAAAGCGGAAGGATGGAGCTCATGGGGAAAACTTGGAAAATTTTCCTTTTCCAAAAAGGAGGTGAAATAATAGAATTTAGCTATGGTTCCTTTGGGACCCACCTTAGGACACGTGTTAGGCTCATTTCTCAAGGGCAGAGGTGCGGAGCAAAATGTGAAAATTTTACATTTTTCCAAAAGTTGTAAAAGGAAAAAGGAACTCGTAATCCTATTTTAAAGTGGGTCTCCCATGTGGATGGTCCTAATTCAAAATAGAAATCAATGACAGATGTGCATATGTATCTAATTTTTGGCCATTTTCACTCCAGAGCTCGGGATGTGTATTCTTATGGTTTTTTAATCATTTCTTGGAGTCTCCTGCACTCTAAATGAAGAGGAACATTAATCTGGTAGCCTGGTTTGGTGGGGAAGGTCTGTAAATGTCTCTCATCATTAAATATGGAATCTAACTACCAAATTTGGCCTGATTTTTCTTTCCTTGGCATGCGAAAGACTTGTTGATATCTTGGTTTGGTGAGGAAAATCCAGGGACCAATTTTACAAATAAGGTGAGATCCGATCCACCGGGCTCAATCTTATTTTCCATTTTCTCTTCTCGGGCATGTAAAGAACTAGATTTCATATATTAGGGGCCAAAGTGGTTAGGGAAGTAAAAGGAAGAGTGATCTACCAGAGGAAGGAGTTGAATGTAGGAGATATTCGATGAGATCCACCCACTAATAACCTAACAACTTTTTACAGATCTGATTTTAGGAATCGCGACCAAGATCATGGCAAGCACTGGTGCACTCAATGTTTGGATTTTTTGGGAGAAAAATCTGTTGTAAAATGTTATAAATTACATGAATTTGTCATGCAAATGATTGGAATGTTGGAAGGTTAGAGTGTTAGAGGTAAGAACTGATTTTCTAAGAGAAAAGCTTGATAGAGCCCATCTCTCTGAGGGAATGTTTGAGAAACTTGTATATCTCTTTTGTGTTAAACTTGATTGTGTCAAGGTGGTTACGAGTGTACAACCATTGACAAGCTCTAAGATTGTTCTAGAAAATTTCCCCTACTGATAAGTTTAATCAAATTTGAGTCATCTTGTGTTGACTATGGGCAAATAGTGTATTCTTTGTTTTAGAAATTCTACAAATAGTTCTATTCATTTCTATTGCAATCTTATACTGAATTTTTTGTTAAATCAAATAGGATCTCATCCCTGTGATAATTTAATGGTATTTGTAATTTTATTTCAATAAGATCCTTCATCTTGGATGAGATAAACAAATTTCAAATCAATTCACTATCATTTGTTGATAAATATTGTCTATAAGTCTTTGGGTGTACCTTAGGCATGGTTAATAAAAAACTATAGTGTTTAATTGAGTCTTCTAATTCAAGCCTTTGTATTGGAGTCTTAAAGATTATGTGAAAATGTGTTGATTTGGGCCTCCATTGAAGCACACCTTCTAGTTGAAGGAACGTCTTGACTGCTGAAGCTTTCTGTTGTGAAGTTGCTCATTATTGTAAAGTCCCTCCAAAGATCTGGTATAATCAACTTTATCTTGCTTCACCTCCCACCAAAAATTCATTTAAAAACAACCAATCATACCCATACTACCCATGTTTGTCATGTGTGTATACAAATGCATAATTTTTACTACCAAAACATGCAGAAACAATTAGGTTTTCATTGTCTTTAGTGGCCTGAACCTTGCTTAGAAAATATCTCCATTATCTATAGTGAAAATCGTGAGAGTTAAGTTTTGTTGCATTGATCATATCTTCTTCAAGGTCTTCTTAATAATTTCACAAGGAGGGATATCCCCATCTCCTCCAAAAACAACGGAGCTACAAAAGGGGTCCTCTCACCTTGGTTGAAGGAAAACCAAAAGGTAGTGAGGATAGGTCAAATATCTCCACATATTTCTCCATTTCTCCACATCCGAGTGACAAGGAGAAAGTTGCATTTCATCCCAGTTGTAAAATGCCACACCACATACTCTTCTTGTCTCTAAGCTTCCTACCAAACCTATGATGTTGCTTAGATTATGAGGGAGAACCAATTTAGGTACTAACACGACCTCATCCATGTCCTTCTGAGGGACCTCAACATTCTTTTCCTATTCCAACTTCCGTGATTGCTTTTCAAACACTGAATCTCCCCTTGCAGGTTTCTAATCACCTCCATGGTCTCTTGGTAGACCTATTTCGATGAGTTGGATCAGGATATTTCCCATGTAATACCTCTTCTCTTGTAATGAGAGGCCTTTACTTCAGCATTTCCCTAGTGCATGTAGCCTCATCTCACGTAGTCACCAAGATAAGTTTTAATTCAAGGTTATGTGCTACCCTAGGCATCTACTGTGGATCATCTTGCATCACACACAACATCCTACATCCTTTTCCTTCCTTTAGTTTTGGCTTATGTGTTCATAAAACTCGGGAACTCCTCATACTTATGGTTCTTTCGGACCATGAGAAAAGTATAAAATCCAATTACTCAAGCTTGTAGTGTTCAATAGATCCACAATTGTAGAAATATCCATGGAGAAATTCACTTCGCCTCCTTGACAACCAAGGCCTCTAAATCCTCTACAAAAACCTCTTCCTCAAGCACCTCCATCTCTGCGCCATTCATATCGATGAAATTCATTCTTATAACTTCTTCCAATGTTGGTTTGTTGCACACCAATATCAATGACATCATGGATTTTGTCTATCAATTGAAAATCCTTTGTTTCATGAGTAGTGGATGTTCAAATCTTACAATAAGAAGACACATTATTATGGATCGCGTGTTGCAACAATGGGAATCTACTTGGATCATGATCTGTGTGGAAAATTTCACCATCTAATGACATGTCGTGCACCAAATTATGTGGAAACTATCCTTTGTGTGTCCTTCTACTTCACAATCCATGCACCATAGTCCACTGTGAGTCTCATGAGATGAGTTCATAGAAAATTTCTCTAGCTACTTCACCATGGTAGTGATCTCGTACTTCTAGAAAATGGCTTACTCAAGTATCAATGCTTTAATGGCCTTAGTGTGTAAATAATCTTGCAAGGCCTTGAGTGGGTCCGCGAAAGTCTTATGGGAGAGTGCACACCTAAACGGTTTTATCAATCCTCTAAAAATTATGAGCATGCTACGAGGGATGGATATAATAAGCTAGATTTGACATAAGAGTCTTAAATTGTGCCTCATACTCCTACACACTCTCTACCATTCCTTGTTGAATCTCCTTCAAAGCACTGATGGTCTTCTTCTCAAACTTAGGAATAGGGCTCTCCAAAAAGGCATCACGCAAAGGCAAGTATAATCCACCACCATATGATGTAGGTCATACTTTCAAGACCAGCCTATGCGTGCACCCTGTAATGTAGTTGCAAACTAAGTTTTATTCTACTACTGGGGAAGTGATACCCTTAGTGCGCTATATAAATTTACACTTATGTACATGCTCTAAAACATCTTCAACACCCATGTAAATAGGAAACCGTATAGACATCTCAAAAACATTTCTTTGAGGTGGTTGAGGCCCCTGTCTACGAGGTCAGTACCTTGGCATCCTCCTATATTTCCCCCACCACCAGTACAACTAGATCCACTAGCCCATATCCCTTGGATCCACCATATCCTCCTCTTATAATAGGTAAGGGGCCTAAAATAGTTGCACTTTGATGTCCCCACCATCACGCTAACCTTGTACCAATAGTTTGTGACGTGGAACCCTTAGGACGTGTCACCCAAACTCTACCTACCATAAACTTACCCAAATGATGTTCCAGATAGGATGCCTCCAAATAAAAGAAATTTTGTGTGGAAATGGATGAACTATATGAAAATTTATATCTACTAGGTGCTTCTCAAATACCAATGCCAACACAACCCGTATTAACCGTAGTCACTTGTAGTTTGGTCAATGCACTATTAGTCCTAATATTATACCCCCTATTCTTCCCTTTGTAAATTGATGGCACACTGCCAGTTAGACCTATCTAACTCCCTTCTCACGACATATTTTTGGTCATATTTCCTCTTATAAACCACTTAAACAGGCCATCATAGCCTTGTTCTGACTACATTAGCTTCTTATTCCTTTCTAGTTTTCTTCTTTTAGCTCCCTGGACTATTAATCGATTTCATTAGATTGATTAGACCTTCCATAACCCCTCCGAAACCCTTCTAAAACCCTAATTACTCTCTAAACAAGATTAATTAGTCTAACCTAGGTTAATTACCCTAAACATAGTCAAAACACACTTTGACTTGCTAAAAGTGCTTTTTGGACTTTAGCATTTGTCCCACATGCACCCAAATCTCCCATTTTCCCAAATAGAAAACTATAAATAGGGCTATACCCCCTCCCTCATTTCCTAAGAATTCTCTCTTCTTCCTAGCACAAATTATAGTATTTTGTTTAGGCTTTAGATTGTATTTCATCTTCTTCCATTGAGCTAGTAGCATTTTCTTTTGTATTTCATAGCACCAATATGGAGTAAAAGGGAAGATCCATTGGCCTTGAAGCCATTAATGGGGAGATCTCTTTCTCTTAAAACACATAACTGAATGCTTAGATCCTCTTAGGTTCATTATTTCAAGCTTTCAAAGAATAGAGGTTAACTTCATTTGTTTAGTTTGCATGTTTACTTCAAATTAATGTATGTAAAGAAGAAAACCTTGCTCATTTCTTATCAGATGGTCCCTTGATTAGTTTGCTAAAATCCTTTGGGGTTTCTTTAGAGATTCTTACCCCAAATCCATGGCTTTTACAACTTTTCATTGAACACATTTGGCACACCCGATGGGACACTTATGTCCATCCTCCATTAATGGTGGTCTTTCGAGTTCTTCAAAGATCATTCTCAAGTTTTTGGTCAAATCACTTGTTATTTCCAAATTTCTATTTCTAACACTAGCTAAATGACCTTCATTTACATGTATTTTGTGGGTTTGATATAGAAATAGGACACTTTGACTAACCACTAACTTGTTTTCTCTTGAAAATTTGAAAATCCATGAGTTTTGTAGGTTTTTCACAGGGTGCGTGTAGGTGTTAACAAGGGGTGTGTACATGTTGAAACCCCAAGATCTCCATCAGAATAGGCACATACCTATATAATAGTCCTTATTATTTACAAATTTCACCTCTGTGAGGGACGCACACATGTCTCTGTCATCTAGGCCGCGTATGCATAAAATGGTTTGACTGTGTAAAAATTTGAAAATTCTATTTTATGCTTGGGTGCGTACTTGTCAAAACCTAAGTATCCATGTTAATATGCAAGCGTCCTATCTAGTTACAAGCGTTTGTGTTTTGATATATTGGCTTTCACTAATTTTTGTCTGTAGGCATATACATTGAGTTGGGCGCGTACCCACCGTTGGTTTGAGAGCACCGGTGTCAGTTTGAGTGCGCAGTATCTATGTACAAATTGAAAATTTTCTATAATCTGTAAAATCTATTTTTCTGATCTTTTCTGCAAAATTTCTAAGACTAACAAGTTAAAAATAGAGTTCTTCTTTGATCTTTTAGTTTGCATAGTTAAGTTTTTTGGTTTTAGCCTAAAACTAAATTTGTAAAAGTGTTTATGCTCTCTCCTCGCACCTTAAAAAGAGATCTTAGATATCAGAAACAATTATACCAAACTTATATCAAATGCTCAAAAACACTTATTTTATAAAGGAAAAAGTAAACTTTCATATGATTTCAGTAGGACTTGTTCACATTGCATATGCTCTTCCTTCGCGCCTTTTGGTGATCTTAGGAATCAAAAGCAAAGTGTAAAGTTCTCTTTCTTGACATCAATCTACAAACTGGGAAATTACTAAAACTTGTTGTCTGCAGGACCCAAAAACTTGTCAAAGAAAGGTGTCGAAAAAAAAACACAAACTTCTAATACACGTGTTCTCACAGGTTACCAAATGGTGTGCTACTTAAAACCACATTAAGTTAAGCAAGATAAAAAACACACCATATTCAGAACATTATATTGCAGGTTTTAGAAAAGGGTATGTCCCTATCCGCTCAATTAGAACATAACCCCTTTGGCATAACACCTTAAGCTATAATAATGGGGGTGGTTCAAGAACCCTAAAGTAATCCACCGTTGAGTAACCTCGTGGATGAAATAGGAAGTGCTCCACTTACCCACTTGACTAGTACACCTTGTGAGATAGAGTTACCGGTTGTTCGTATGACAACCCTAGGGAGAGCACACGTGGATGCACTAGTTTCCCTTTATGCTCAAAGGGGGTAAAGTAAAGCCGAGATACTCCCAAGATAGGTAAGGGACTATTTGGGTAAATCACGCTTGCTTAAGATAGCTTTGTAACACCTAGTTGAGAGAACTTATTAAGGAGGCCATTCTATCTTGGAGCCCACTTTACTAGTCCATTTTTACGTCAAGCCATCACGAGGTGACAACTCATCTAGAATCTGAACCTTGTTTTTCGAACAAGGAAAAGAACCCTTGTGAGTTTGATCTAAGTGTCTTTCACCACGAAACTAAACTACGTCCCACTTTCGCTTAGTTTTATTCTTGTCTTCAGATGAGGTGAAACTCTACCCAAGTGGCACTTGGTTTGTTTTCAGCTTTTGATCTATACCCTTGCATTCTCACCACCCACTTTTTGGGGTGAGAAAGATGCATACCTTGCGTGTTCTTTATCAGAGATAGTGCTCACCACTTTTTTGTCCATTTACACCCATCCATGTTTACGGATGGGTTGTTAAATGTCTAAAGTGTGCAAGTACATTTTTTAATCTTTGATAAAAGTCCTTCCATCTTGATTTCAAGATCGTATTCACCACTATGGGTCTAGCTCATCTCTTGTCTCTTCTTGATTTGATAGTTTTTTTCACATCCTAGATGCACAATCTTGGTACTTACATCGTATTCTCATTTCTTTGAGAAAATGGTATAAGTCCCTTTATTGTGTGGTTACACTGCTCACACGATTTGAAACTCCTTGTTATACTTATCATTTGGTTTCAGTTTTGATATCATCTGAGTCTTCTTGAAAAGTGTCGATAATGCCTTATATATATCATAATAATTTTTCATGGTGCTAACACCTTGCTTTCTTGGTTAATGTATCATGGTGACGTTGTTACGCTATATCTATTCGTGACTTCCATTTTTCAAAAGGTTTGGATTTCATCGGCATTCAAACTAGTTTTAAGTATACCTTGTCGAGGGACTGCGACAACATCACATCAGTGCTTAGGCCTTGTTAGGGTTCTAACTTGACCTACATATTGATACAATAGTGTCACTATCTATTTTTAGGGCATAGGCTTGGTAACAAAAATTGAGTGATCATTACATTTAGGTGTGCATATGTGTGTTCCTTAATAAAAATGACTGCATAACACCGTGGTATAGTTCAAACATTATCTTGAGTGGCTTGTAAAAACCATACACTTAGGGGTCACACTAGCTACATACAAACGTCTGCTAGTAATGCCTAAAATCATAAAAATGGCAACCAAATCAAACAAGCATGATATAGGAGAAAACCCTTTCAAAACCTTCCCATTTAGTGGCAATAATTTAGCACCTCTCTTTTCTCAAGTCAAAGATATGGAGGCATTAATTGACCATAGTGGAGAAGAGTCAGACTCTTCGAATAAAACACAAGGTTAGACCTAAATAGATTTGATGAACTCCTATATTATAATAAATATCAAGTACTTGCAAGAGTCTTAGCATTAGGAGCTAAACTTCCACATGAGCACGAAGAAGAAACAAAGGTCATTAATCCTAACCTAGGAGAATAAAGATTCATCTTAGACACAGATAACCCTTTCGATGTGGGATATGCTTCCACTTCTAGGAAACATAAGGCCACTGTTGAAGGAGAACCATCATGAAAACCTCACTATAAAGCTTCACGTAAAGTGAAAATTGAGCGTAAAGCTTCCTCCAAAATTTGATGAAGAAGAGGACCCCTTGGTTGAGGAGGAGATCCTCCAAAAATAGATCTTGAAGTTGAGCCAGAAACTAGCAAACCTAGGCTCTTCAAGAAGAAACATATACAAAGACAAAGACAAAAACAAACTTAGCGAGTTTCAATTTGATCCACACACAGACTATACCTTTAAAGCGACTTAGGTACAAAGACCAATGTCACCTACTAAGGAGAAACTCATTCAGGAAGAGTTAAAATCTATGAAAGATACGCTTACTACATTACAATAGGGAAATGTAGGCCAAAATAGGAAATATTCGTATGAAGAACTATGCCCTTACCCCTTTGATAAGGACATGTTACAATAACCTTTCCCAAAACACTTTACCGTTCCCAAGTTTGATAAGTATAAGTGCAAAAGTGATCCTCGTGATCATATAAAATAATTTTACATGGCTTGCCAAGAGGTTGCATATAGCGATAATTTCTTAATACAAATTTTTCCTTGCAGCCTAGGAGCCATGGGATTGGAATGGTTCTATAGCATAACCAAGGGCTCCATTACAATGTGGCCCACATTAGCAAATTTTTTTAAGGCATTACTCCTATAATATGGAAAGTGACATCACAATGAACGATCTATGCAATACAAAACAAAAACCCAATGAGACATTTGCAGGATTTTTACAATGATGGCATGGGTTAGCCAGTTGTTTTCCTTGTGCATTACCAGAAAAATAGTTAGTGAGCATATTTGTTCCTAACTTGAACCCTGAAATAGCCTTTCACTTACAAATGCATTGTGGCTCAAACTTTGAAGAAGTCATAGAGAAAGGCAGTCAAATTGAGAAATCCCTCATTGCCAAGGGAATGCTTAGATCTTTTGTTAAGAACAAACATGAAGCCAAATCCACAGAAAAACCTAAATTCTTCAATAAGAATAAACATGTTGTTGGTGATGGCATTACGAACTCTAAGAGAGTCCAAGCCATGTAGACAGGCCCACTTTTAAAGCTTTCACAGGGACCTCATCCCAAAGCACCTACAAAACATACATTTACATCCTTAACTGGAGTCCTTATCTACCATCCTAAAATAATTGGATGATGCAAAAATGGTGGAATATCCAACTACAATGGTACCATACCCAGAGGATGCTCCAAAACTGGTTTGGTTCAAAGATCATGAATATTGTGACTTCCACCATGTTAAAGGACACAAAATGGATAGGTGTTTAAGACTACGCCATTATATACAAGACCTCATCGAGGAAGGAAAGATTGTTATGGATTCTCCCCCTGAGTCTAGGAAAGGCCCAAATGAAAAAATGGGTATTTACAAGGAACCTTTTCCTAACCATGCAGATAAAAAGAAAAGGAAACCAGATCAAGGGAAAACCTCCAACGACTATAGGACTGTTGCCTATGTTTACCCTATAAATGATAGTCCTTATGATTCCCTCATTTGGATGTATTAGCTCATCTAACTAATGAACAGATCAACACCATCAGGATTTTAGAGAAGAGCATGTGCAAAGAGGGACAAGATGTGCCCACTTAGTTATACCAGATCATGTACCTATTCCTCAGGAAAGTCAATATAATTTAATAGAATAGTTAGAGATAACACCTTTAGGATATCTATTCTTGATCTCCTCAAGATCTCTAATGCCCATAAGAACATATTGTATAAAACTTTGCAAAACTCAGGGGTTTCCATAGATGTAGACCCCACAAATCTTCAAGCTATGATTGCATGCCTAGATGCCAATGATCATATTACTTTTGATCATACTGCAATCCCACATAACAACCTAGAATATAACTTACCCTTGTATCTCAAAGTGGTGGTTACCCAAGATCAAGAGAGTACTTGTAGATGGTGGATCAGGTCTAAATATTTGCAGTTTGAAGCTGGTTAAGCAGTTAGGCCATTCAAAAACAGAGTTGGGAGCTAAGACTATCACAATCATGGCTTATGAAAATGAAGAAAGAGAATCAGCGGGGACTATAGTGGTTCCCATGGAGGTAGGGCCAATGTGTCATGACACAACGTTCCATGTCCTTGACTTGGACCTTCCATATAACATGCTCCTGAGGCACCCATGGATCCATGCCATGCAAGCCATTCCATCAAATTTTCATCAATGCATCAAGTTATGTCATGAAGGTTAGGTGGTTACCATTTTAGGAGACCCAGAACCATTCACACATTGTAGGGCATTGCATAGTTTTTCTTGTGCCGCTTATAAATGTCCTTTATGTAGTTGTCCCCTTATAGACAAGATATGAAAAAATAGGTAGATCTAGAGTCCCTCATGCCTTGCAATCAAGAATTTCCTTCATTGGTCAACCCATTCACTTCATGGGAGGAAACATCAACAAAATATGGCCTAGACAAGCCATTCACTCTTGAATAGGCTCTGTTGATATCAGACTTATCAGTATCCCCCAGGACAAGGGGTAAGCCTTATTTTAGTTCAAGAGCACTTGTAAGAAATGCCCTAAACCATTGGAAAAATTTGTCCACAGTAATCTCCTATCTGAGGAGAAAATGTTAGAAGACCCTACTAGTAGAGTGCTAGAAGGCACCATGGATTCATGCAATCAAGCACCTCAGTACATCAAAGGTCCCCGCATGATGTTTTTCATGGGCTATAACGGGTTTGGATGTGGCATTAATGCACAAGGCCGGTTAGAGCCTATTCCCATCCCTCATTTTAAGTTAGATAAACATGGCCTTGGGATAAATCCTCATAACGCTCTACCTTCTAAGAATGATGCCACCTCTTCTGAATGTGAGGACATTTCATCTCATTCTAATAGTGACGCAGATTCCCAATATAGCCTCTACGAGGATCTTGCCTCCATGAACCTATTCCCAAATTCATCGAGTCCTTACCTTATTTGAGTCCATTCCCTTAAAAAATATCTAGTAGCCCTTATATATCCTGAACTCATAGATTGGGATCAACAACTTCACGTGCCCTTGGATTTCTTTGAAAATGATGAGGCATTTGCAGAGTTCATGGGACTCAAGGATTTTATTCTAGCTAGAGACCACAAGAAAGGATTTAAGATTCAACTAGACACTTGTGCCTACTTTGGGGAAGAAGTAGAGATGTGTGGATGGTTGAATAAGAAGGCTATAAATAAAGGTACAACCACTTCTAAGAAACCTAGCAAAAAGGATAAACAAAAATCTCATAGTGACAAACTCTTTGATAAACTTGTAGACAAACAAAACAAAGAGTCTAAAGATAAAGTGATTTATCCATTTAAAGATGATCATGAACTACCACAGGAGGTCGATCTTACTCTTCCCCCTGATCCTACATGGATGGAAGATACTTCTAAAATGTTTGTTGAGGAAATAATCAACGTCAACATTGGCTCAAAGGAGCAACCTAGAATACTAAATTTGGGAGCTTCACTCTCAGCTCAGGAACAAAATATCTTTGTAGAGCTCTTAAAAGAATACGGACATATTTACATGGACATATGCAGATATGCCTGGTTTAGACCCAGAGCTAGTTGTGCACAACCTTGTTGTGCACCCAGATGCCAAGCCAATCAAGAAAAAGTTGAGAAAGATGCATCCTAAAGTGGCACTCCTTGTCAAAGAAGAATTGGAAAAGTTGTTAGCTACTGATTTTATTAAACCTATTGACTATTCAGAATGGATCTCTAACATAGTCCCAGTACAGAAAAATCCTGTTGGCATAAGAATCTGTACTGATTTCCATGACATTAACAAGGTGTGCCCAAAGGATGATTTTCCCCTACCTAACATTGACATGATAGTTGATTCCATAGCGGTTATGAAATGTTGTCCTTAATGGATGGCTTTTCAGGTTATAACCAGATATGAATTGCAGAGGAAGATCAACATAAAACAACATTCATCACCCCTTGGGAAAATTTTGCTACAAATTTATGCCTTCGGGCTCAAGAACACTGGGGCTACTTACCAGTGGGCCATGATAGTTATATTCCATGATATGATAAGTGACATCATGGAAGACTATGTTGATGACATCCTAGCGAAATCCAAGAGTAGAAGAGAACACCCTAGAGTATTGAGGCGTATTTTTCAGCGTCGTGAGACTATAAGGTTTGCTTGAACCCTAAGAAATGTGTCTTCGGTGTCTTATCAGGAAAACTCCTAGGGTTCATTGTTTCACAAAGAGGGATTGAAGTGAACCCTACAAAGGTTACAGCTATCATAGAAATGCCACCACCTACCACTCTCAAGAAACTAAGGAGTCTACAAGGAAAATTTAGGCAATCCGTCGCTTTATTTCACAACTTGCGGATAAGTGCCACCCCTTTACCCATTTTCTCAAGAAAGATGTCACATTCAATTGGGGACCTGACTGTTAGAAAGCCTTTGCATTACTCAAACAATACTTGGCCAACCCACCTGTACTCATGCCGCCTACCCCAGGTGAACCTCTCCTCTTATACATTTAGCTACCCAGTTTGCTATTGGTGCATTACTTTCCCAATACAACTTAGACCATAAGGAGAGAGTAGTTTACTATCTCAACCACACCTTGATCACATACAAGTTGAATTACCCCCAAATAGAAAAGGCCTGCTTGGTAGTTGTCTTCACATTCCAAAAGCTTCGTCATTATCTCCTGAACAATAAAACCAAACTCATATCTAAAGTTGACCCTCTCAATTACCTTTTATCCAAACCCTCCTTAACAGGATGAATGGCTAATTAGATCATTCTCCTGAGTGAATTTGATATCAAGTTTGTGAATCATAAGTCTTTAAAAGGATAGGTACTGGCTGATCAGTTGGCGAAGCTCCTCTCCCAGGAATGGAACCTTTGTGCTTAGATTTACTAGATGCATCTATGATGTATATTGAAGAATCCATAGAATGGCAGGTCCATTTTGATGGATCTTTCACCTTCCATGGATCTAGAGTAGGAGTGGTCCTCATCACTCCAACCAGCGATGTCATACCACAGAGCATTCGACTGGGATTCCCATGCACAAATAACATTGCAGAGTATGAGGCACTCATCGCTGGCCTCAAGCTAGCTATTACATGGAACATCAGACAACTACGAGTCATTGGGGACTCTCAACTTATCATAAAATAGGTTAATGATGAGTACAAGGTTAAAGATGAAAAGCTTATTTCGTATAAAAAGATGGTTGAAACCTTGAAGGAATATTTCACATAGGTCATATTTGAGCAAAAACCAAGGTCACATAATAGATCCATAGATGCTATGGCTACTATTGGGTCTCTCTTACGCATAAGCACCTAAAGAAAGTAAGATCCTTTCTTCGTAGAGCATTTACAAGTGCCTGCATATGATATGCCAGAGTCATGTTTGGCATGTGAAGTTGTTGGTCCTTTATCCCCTTGGTATGACCCTATCTTTCAATACCTACAAGATGGCACTCTTCCACTAGACATCACCCATTCTGAAAAGAAATCCCTTATCTGCCACATAGCCCATTATACCCTCCTAGGAGGCACCCTTTATTGTTGTGGCTACAACGGGAATCTGCTTCACTGTTTGGATGTTATTGATTCTATCCACGCCATTAAAGAAGTACATGGTGGTATTTGTGGAGTGCATACTAGCGGCATGGTCTTAGCTAAAAAGCTATTGAGGGTAGGCTATTATTGGCCTACCATGGAATCTAATTGTTGCAACTTTGTAAAGAAGTGTGAACTATGCCAAAAATATGGGAACTTAATACATGCACTAGCATAGGCCTTATAACCTATTGCAATGCCTTGGCCATTCTCTAAATGGGGCCTAGATCTCATAGGGAAGCTCCATCCTTCTTCTTCAGATGGTCATACTCACATCATCACTGCCACCGAATACTTTACCAAATGGGTAGAGGCTGTCCCTCTTACCTATGTCATCGTGCATAGATTTAAAAATTCATCATGAACCATCTCATATGCCGTTACGGGATCCCTTCGGCCATTGTCACTGATAATGGTAAATCCTTCAAAAAAAAATGGTTAAAACCTTGTGTCAATGCTTCCATATCCAACTCAAGTGGTCTACCCCCTATTACCCTCAAGGTAATGGACAAGCAGAAGCCACTAATAAAACCCTTGTATGGATTATGGAGAAAATGGTCAGTAAAACCGGCCATAATTGGCATCTACAGATACATCCCGCCCTCTGGGCCTATCATACCTCCATTTGCACTCCTACTGGTGTGACCCCATATTCACTTGTCTATGGTTTGAAGCCATTGTACCTTTAGAAATGGAGCTTCCCTCCCTGAGAATATCTCTCAGAGACTATCTTGATAAAGACGAAGAATACAGAGTTTCTCGCCTGGTGGAGTTAGAACTATTAGATGAAAAGTGTATCAGAGTGCTCAATCACCTAAAATTATATCAGAACAAAGTGTCCAGAGGATATAATAAATGCATCATTCATTGTGAATCTGATGTATGGGATCTAGTTCTTAAAGAAAATCAGAAGAACACTATCAAAGACAGAGAAAAGAAAAAGGAAATTTAATGGCTAACTAGTTAGGTTGTTATGTAGTGATTGCAAAATATGGATCGGGAGCCTAAAACTTACATATTCGGATGGCGAAGAGATTAGAACCTATGAACACCATGTACCTCAAGTGGTTCTATGCTTAGGCATGACGAGAATATCAGATAAGAACTAAAAATTGGAAAAACAAAAAAAAAACAAGCAAAAAAATGGAAAAATGAGAAAATAGTAAAGAAAAAATAGGTCGTCCTCATGTGAAAACCACACAATTGTGGCGCAATGGACAAGTCTTTGAGTGAAAACTAGTTTTGGCACTCAGAGGAATATTTTCTACTCACAAGTTACTCTTACGGAAGGATGGGTAACCATCACCACTTTCTAGGTATGACTTCTTCTGCTAGGTCTAGGGATCCTGCTAGAGCCACCTTTGCCATACCATGATCTGGTTTATTTTCTCTTATATCTGCATGGAGGACATTACCTTTGTATACTCCCATCTAATGTTGAGCATGAAAACTCCATTGCCACTTTCTTGTACATACACGCGTGGCATTTTGCCTTTTTATATTCCCACATCATGCTGAGGGCATCCACGCTTCTTTGTTCTTGTACATTGCTTTCAGAACATGACCTTGGAAAATGTAAAAATATTTGGAAAAAGATACACAAAAATATAAACATCTGGAAATTTTTCCCTTTTCAGGGATAAAGCTACATCTTTTCACAACGTTATCTTGCAAAACCTAGACAACAATGAAGACTGTAGTTGTGAAAACTTATCTTTTTAGATAAACCTAAAAAGCATTAGAAAATATATCAATACTGTCCTACAAAAACAAGGTAAAGTTTTAATTGATTTTAGTTGTTGGTTTGTATAGTTTTGATGTGCTTAGTCTGTTGAATTGTTTTTATTTGAGTGGATCATTTTTCTTACCTTATATTAAGTCTTGTTTGATTTAATTGTGTATGGAATTGTATTCATTTAGGCACTCTCATGCTTGTAAAAAAATTTGTAGATTTCTTTGTTTGTTATGTATGTCTATTAGAAATTGTTTTACTTGCTTAGATTAGTTACCATTTTTAGTCTCTTGTTGGCATTTGCATGTGTTTGTTTATTTGTATTTCATGGAATTATTTGAATATGTATATTTTTTAGTTTTTCAACTTTTGCTTGTGTATTTTGTACATTTTTTTGTTATCACATCTATCATCTATCATTTCATCACATTTTAACATCATTCACTACATCATATATATCAAGAAAATCTATGTATTACATCATGCATGTATGCTAAGCTAATCATCACATATCGTATCATCAATGGGGGAAAGAGGGGTTGCACATAATCACAAATCTATCCCCCCCCACACCAATATCATCCCAAGTGCTAGAGTAAAAACTTGGAAAAAACTCATAAATCTAAAAACATGTGGTGTTATCTTGTAGATACATCATCAATATGAAAGCATGAAACATACACATCTCTAAATCTAAGGTATGTCACATACATAAAGGAAAGAGAAATCATACATCATAATCAATGTTCGTACAAAGCATAAATCATAGTATGGTATATCAAAATGTCCATATATACATGTATAACTATCCAGGTCAATGCTCAAAATATACATCATCGATATAATATGCCATCTAAAAGGGGCATGCATAAAAAATAATCAAGCCTTCATCAAGAGGCATCATCAAAAAAATGGTACATACAACTATACATAAAAATTGGCCTTCATAAGAGGCATGTATACAATACATCTATACAAAGAAAGATAAGGAGTGAAACCATAGCTCTCGCCCTCTCGGGGCTCTCGGGTCCATGACCTAGTCGACAGAAGAGTGGTGGATGTGATGGATCTACACCATGGGTATCACCCTGTTGTTTGCATGGCTTATGTCTAGTCGGTCAGCTGCTTTTGCAGTGGGATGCCTAACTAATATAACCGAATGACCCGATCACCATGACCTGGAGCTTGTCGCACTTGCATCTAACTACTGGAACAGAACCCACTCACTATGCTGTCAGGACTACCTTGAAATAGGTAGTCCTATAGTACAAAGCCTCACCTCCGGATCCCATAGCATCTCATATCAAATTTGCATCTCCCAAGGAAATGGTTGCCTATAGGGCAGCATTGTGCTCATCTGTCACCCCGTCTATATCAGCTGAGCATATCTAGAGGCAACAACCTATCGATCTCTTTCTATAGTGATAGCCCCACCTAGAACCTAGTCCCGATCCCTCTATATAATGTAGCCATGTGATCGTGCTGTACATGGTCCCTCTAGGTGAAACCGTGCCTACACGAGTCTGAATCTTTGGTGTAAAAGGATTAATATCTCGAGCCTCTTGTGCATCCATCTCATGAATATGACTCTTCATAAAGTACTATCATTTCCCTGGGTGGCTTGTGCTCTAACCCGATCTCTCTCAGATGTCAAATTGTGCACCTGAGTATGTACATAATCTTTCTTTTTGTAAGGTCCTACATCTATGCCCTTGTTGCATCTCTCTCCAGCCACTTGTAACTACACAAAAATCATTTCCTATAAATGTTGCTAAAGGGTAGCCAACTATCAACCACCACCCTCTGGAACATCAGGTGGTGGGTCCTACTCTAGAAGTACTTGCTGGAGAGGGGTGTAGATCCCTGCTGGAATGCCTACTGGGGGAAACTCTATATCAACTACCCTATAAACCTATCTCATCCTAGGTCTAAGACCCTATCCCCGAGGCTGCTACAATGCTAGACCCTATCTCCTATCCCCGACATACCGGGGGTGTGTGCCCAACCCCATCATCATCATCATCATATCAGCTCCACCAATAGCTCCACCCTCATCACCACTAGGAGGCCCCACTGGAGGGGCTCTCACGCCGGTGTTATACGCCACCTTGGAAATAGTCAAATGGTGTGGAAGCACACTATGATACCATGGCCCATACTTAGGTGTGGTGCCTGAGATCTCTAATCTGTCTTAGTGGCACCCACATAGTAGGTACCACCTGTCGAAAAGCCAATGCTCTATCACGAGCAATCTATGGACCCATATCAAAATGCTCTCAAGCCCTACGAGCATACCATCTATCTGGCCCAAGAACATCCTAGGTAATGCCAAACTACCTTTAACACCGATCCACCCTATATAGCTCTCACATATAGCTGTGATTGCCTAAGATAAAGTGCTCTATGATGGCAGTGTCAAGCTCTAAACCATCCTCAGGCCACTGGAAGTGTCTGTAGGGTCTCCAAACCATGGAAATCTGTCATAGCTCATCTAGCTCACATTGATAGTGATAAGCATCTCCCATGTAAGGCTGCACATCATCCCTTATCAGGACCCAACCCATCGTAGAAGGCTCCTCGAGAGCCCAAACTCTCAAAACACCTAAGGGGCGACCAATGGCAATGTGGTCCCATGCCCAAATCTAAAGCAAGTAAGTGCGTTGGTCCTACCATATTTTGACTATAGTAGGTAATCAAGTGGAGGTCCCAGTATAAATGCGCTAAAATGCACTGACCCCAGCAATAGGTCTCTCCCTCTATCAAACCACGTATCACCCTAAGGAGGCCGAGTGGAAAAGAAGCACTAGTCTTGTCAGGGAGAAAGACTCCACTGAAAAATGCCATCATATAGACCACTACTCGGTCTAGCTCTGGATCATCAATGCATCGTGATAATCTAATAGACATCCCACACGTGGTATCATTGGGATGCTAAATAACTCTACGATATAGCATCGAATATTAATCCAATGGCTCATACTCTCGATAAGCTTACCCTAAATAGAAACTCACCTAATGCGCCATACGTCCTCTCTAGTGTAATGTTAATCTCCTCGGTCGGAGGCAAAAGTACGACTCTCGTTGTGCCATCGCTCTGCTATAGCTTGTCAAGAGGCCATGGTCCAATGTAATCTGTGGCATCTCAGCCACATGAGTCAATCCGTCACATATATGAGGCTCTCAGTCGCTCTATCATTGTCATCAAACCGGGCCTCTATCATTTGTTAACCGCCCATAACACTCATAAGTCTGAAGGATAGGTAATATATGTTGTAAAATCAACACATGTGTTAGGAACTTTATTATTTTTATCTATTTTTCTAAGGAAAAATGCTTCTTTAAAATCATCTAACTTACTAATTATTCTTTTCTTCTAAATCTAGGCTCACGTATTTTTCTCTATACTTGGCTATTTTACTAGCTAGTTGTTTTTCCCCCTTCTTCAAAAGTGCTCGTGCCTTTTCAATGCATACGTGCCCCTATTGATGCGTACGTGCCCCCTTAACATTTTATCCATTCACACGCAGCCACATAGAGCGCTTTATGCACCCAATGTGATGCCCGTGTGCTTTCATTAATGCATACACATGCGCGTGTGTTTCCTATCCCTAATTTGACAGACGCGACCCTCTAAACACTGCTTGCCCCCCTGATTTGACACACACACATATAAGTCCACAACTTTCCCTCCCGATGGGTGTGCATGTGCATATCTACTATCAACGGATGCACGTGCATGTCCCTGTTTGTTTTGACACATATGCATGCGCGTACCCATCAAATCGACACATACACCCACACACATGCATCAAATTGGTCCTACCTACCCTAGAAAATCCCTTAAAAAGTACAATAAATGCGTAAATTGACTAGGAGGGATAGGCCACTCATGTAAGGTCCATCTCGTTGGGTCCCGCATGAACTCTCGGATGTGATCTACGCATCTCCTCCTACTCAGTATTCTTGCCATCTCACTCCAGGGCTGTCACTCTCACTGCAGTAAAAAATTACAAGAGCTTTGGTAGAAATGAATTGGTCGTGATTGATTTACTGACCCGGGTGGGTATATTAACCCATCGCGATGCCCCTAGGGCATGTTTTCTCTGTCGTGATCATTCTAACCTTCTTCTATCCATTTGTGATAATTTTTTTGTAAGAAAATAATTTTTTTACTAATTTTCACACACTGGGGCACTTCGTGCTACCCTATGGTCACTTTTTCGCATCGCACTAAAATAATTTACGAACCTTTCAAGCATCTTTTCCCACCTTTTCCTCTATTTTTCATCTATTTTTCCCCCGTTGTGATAATTATTTATTAATTTATTTTAAATAAATTATTCTTGACCCATCTTTCTTCTTGTGGGAATATATTTTGGCTTTCTAATAGCCTTACCTTCCCACTATCACCCTTGCATGTACTTTTAGAAGATCTTTGATCTTTTGAAATTCTTCTTACCAATCAAAAAATCAAAAATTCACAAAAATAAAAAATTCAAAAATCAAAAATCAAAAAAATTGAAAATTCAAAAATTCTAAAATTCTAAAATTCAAAAAGTCAAAAATTAAAAATGAAAAATCAAAAATTTAGAACATTGAAAAATAAAAATAAAAATTTATAAAACCATTTAAAAACCAAAAACATTGAAATACTTTGAAAATGGCTCAAAATCGGTTAAACCAATCATCTACGGCTGAAATTTGTGTCTATTACATGGCACTCATCCTAGATCTCATTGACGTTTTCAAATATTTTGAAACAACGACTCGCGCATCATCTAAATCTTCAATCACCTACACAAGCTATGTTGCTTACTTTGTTTGTACTTTGGGGCACTATCGTTTCCCGTACTATTTTCATCGTGCACATTGCTTTTTCATGGGACCCAAGTGTCCCTCTGTCTTCCCCTTACATAATACACCTTGCTTGGGGCATCATTCTTCACCCTTGTCATTTATCAGAACATTTGGGACTACATCTTGATAACAAAATATTTGTGCAACTATCTTGAACATTGTTGGTTTAAGTGTGTGTGATTGTACTTATTTCCCTGTTAGGTGATATTGTTTATTTCTCGTATTGCATTGCATTCATGTATGTTGCATGGAGTTGGTCATTTTTAGCACAAGACAGTTGTTTGTATCTTGGATTTTCATGTCATTTTACGCTTCCGTCGCATGCTCACATTTTAATAAGGACCCATGAGGAGGATTCTAAGCATTATGATGATTATATATTAATAGTAATTGATTTGTGGATAGCTCAATATCCCTCTTTCTTCTTGATTCTCATCTTCTCGGTACACTTCTTTCTTTTGTTTTCTTTTTCGATCGCCGATCGAATTTCTTCGTCACCCCATCAACACTTGAGGGGCATCTATCATCCTTCATCCTATTAATTTTTCTTCTACCCCTCAAAAATTTTCTACTCATTTGTGTTTGTCTACTTTATTTGAAGTGACGTAGCTTACGTCACCCCAAAGAGGGGAAAATGTAGACACTTGTAGTTTGATCAATGCACTATTATTCCTAATATTGCACCCCTATTCTTCCCTTTGTAAATTGATGGCACACCGCTAGTTAGACCTATCTAACTCCCTTCTCATGACATCTTTTTGGTCATATTTCCTCTTATAAACCACTTAAACAGGTTGTCATAGCCTCATTCTGACTACATTAGCTTCTTATTCCTTTCTAGTTTTGCTTCTTTTAGCTCCTTGGACTATCAATCCATTTCATTGGATTGATTAGACCTTCCAGAACCCCTCTGGAACCCTTCTAAAACCCTAATTACTCTCTAAATGGGATTAATTAGTCTAACCTAGGTTAATTACCCTAAACATAGTCAAAACACACTTTGACTTGCTAAAAGTTCTTTTTGGACTTTAGCATTTGTCCCACATGCACCCAAATCTCCCATTTTCCCAAATAGAAAACTATAAATAGGGCTATACCCCCTCCCTCATTTCCTAAGAATTCTCTCTTCTTCCTAGCATAGATTATAGTATTTTGTTTAGGCTTTAGATTGTATTTCATCTTCTTCCATTGAGCTAGTAGCATTTTCTTTTGTATTTCATAGCACCAATATGGAGTAAGAGGGAAGATCCATGGCCTGAAGCCATTAATGGGGAGATCTCTTTCTCTTAAAACACATAATCGAATGCTTAGATCCTCTTAGGTTCATTATTTCAATATTTCAAAGAATAGAGGTTAACTTCATTTGTTTAGTTTGCATGTTTACTTCAAATTAATGTATGCAAAGAATAAAACCTTTCTCATTTCTTATCGATGGTCCCTTGATCTAATGGTCCTTTGGGGTTTTTAGAGATTCTTACCCAAATCCATGGCTTTTACAACTTTTCATTGAACACATTAACAATACTTATCTCAGGAATTGGAAAATTAAGCACCATGGTTTGGTCACAAGGTGTGCTAAGATGCACCCGAGGCTCTCCTCCTTTCTCTATATAATGAGTTCTCACCAAAACGAGGGGTTTCTCTCCCATTCTTCCCAAATGGGGTAGTATAGACTTTAGGTTCCACGTTCTCGTGCGAACCTCAAATACTTCCCGTAACATCTACCTCCATAAGTGTATCACTCATACAACCTCATGTTGTCTCTTCAATTCCATCTAGATGATTCATTATACTTAATCCACCTCTCTTTCTCTCCGCTTCTATTGTAGGATATTCCATCTTTCACCGCACTAGCTTCCATGCCCCGCACCTAGTTGGATTTTAGATAGGCATAGGAAATTCTTCCAAACTAATAATGATAATCAAGATCTTAATGGCTAATGGTATAACGTAAAACAATGATCCTCTTGGCTCCTACAAGAATTCACTCCACCTTCGATCAATAGCAAAAATCTAAGGTCATATCAAGATCATGCAATCGCCTGATACTCTTCATGTGTCCAAAAAGGAGATCTATAATACCAACTTGACCTTGATGCATATGTTGCTGATAACCACTCATAAAAATCTATTGGGAAACAACTAAAGAAAGTTTTCATAGAGATCATGATATAGGTGATCCTCTTCCCTTTACGTGCATTAAAATCAGATCAAGTATTGAACCTCTGTATAAATTTTCCTCCATGTTCTTAAGCCAAGTATCGATGTTATCCAAGGTCAAGTGTTTCGTTATCACACACCATTCTTAGAAAAAATTCAAAAGAGTTCCCAAACATAAGAAAAATATAGTCACATTTCCCTACTCGCTTTAAAGCCCAAGCATGTAACATATCACCTAATCCAAGGTCACTAATCCGAGGCACGCCCAAGCACCAATCCTCCTTTATGTGATCTTTACAAGAATGTTCACCATTAATGGAGGAATATTTATAGACATCTGGAGATACATGCATCCATCCTTTAGACAATGACAAATAACTAGAGGCAAACACATATGCACCATAACATGAAAGTAACATTATAGTAACACAGAAGAACTAGATATGAACCATAAGTAGTATCAATAACACAAGGGTTTGAATCCATAAACATAGATATACAAAACAACACCATCATATATTGATTCACAATTGTTTACAGTAGCCAAATACATCAAGAGATCCATAACTAGACCAGATACATCAAAGAGAGTCTTAGTATTATCCTCTAATGGATTCATTATAGAAGTTATAACAGTGATCACACACATCTCTCCCAGCTCTCTTTACCTTCTTTCTCACACATTTCATAGATTACCCATACCCCCTTGTTCTTCTTCCATACCAACTAACTCTCTCTCCTATTTCGTGAAAATCAATACATAACAAGGGACTCTAAGGAATATTCCCTTACCATCTACTCATCACTCAAAGTGATCCACCTGCCAAATGTCATCATGTTCTTCCATACTCAAGTATTCTTAGCATGCAAGTGCCAACTAACCATAACTAACTCCAATTTACAACTCCTAATCCTATCATGATAACCATTATGATGCCCTGTTATATTATTCCCTTGAGTTGTAAGTCTCTATGTCCTAACATTATCCATAGCCAATTTTGGTCACATCTCCATGTGTTCTTTTATCAAGACTTTAACCATGATCCACAATGTAATTAAGTCCTTACCTTGTTCTACATGGGTGTGGACCTCCACACTTTTCTAAAAGTTACTTCCATGCTAACCTCTAGGCCCCGCTGGCACACGACAAAACCTTCCATACCTTAGGTGCATAGCTTCATTAGGGGCCCAACAAACTCCAAGCGAAGGCCTTCAACAAGGTCCATTTATAAAACTTCCCGAAATTGCCTTAAGACCAATATTCATAAATAGGGATCACTTTGTCTTCTAGAATCTCAACCATGATATGAAACCACCATTTACATCAAGTAAAGCTCCAAGCTAAAAATGTTAATTTATTTGATACCTTCTTTGGAAAATGTTTTCCAAAAATGAACATCCTCATAAATGTACAAGTTTGAGTGGAGTCCACTCATCACGGCATTCTCTACCATAACTTTTTAGAAATATTGAGGAGTCATATACAACCTAAAATCATTATAATAGCACAACAAATCAATTCTAGGCACTTACACATAAAATCTCTCCTACCACTTTTGATCTGGGGTTTTATGTACATAAAAGGTAGTTTTCCATCTTAACCTTTCATTAATAAAAGTTTGAGCCTTATTTGACCTTATTATAACTATGATATATTCTTAACTCCATGTTTAATGATACCTAAAAGTCTCGGGGCCCATAAAAAAGGTACACATGTCATCAATCAAGTATTTCCCTTCTCAAGGTGGAAAACATGCTCTTAGGAACTTTGTTTTGGTCTAAACCTCATGTCTTGCACAATATTCATCATGGATACTTGAAATTTTACCTACAAAATGATAATACATTATACTAACATATCCAATGCTCATGAATTCATAAATGTCTCTAAATATTCATCTCCCATATCATTTGAATGATTAAACATTGGGGATTTGCATGTTCTACACTATAACATACTGAACAAACACTAAAAATCATCATGAATCATTTAAAATATATCTATACATGATGAAAACAATCTGAAATACCTTCATGTATGATCTCAAGATCACACACATATGTGTAAGTGACTAACATGCCTAATTAGGCCTTTAAGCAATAGGATTAGACCTAGTTTACACCATGACAAAGTAGACCAACCACATGAATATCCTTCCAAGATCTCATAAAGGACCCAAAAGACCTGACACACACATGTATTACACCTCTTCATGCTTCTATGAGCTCATATTCCTCTGCACCTCACTCTCATGCTCCATTTGGTCTTTAAGTATCTAGACTAGGTGTAGATGAACACTTGCAAACCATGCTAAACTATGTACTTGTACTCCTTCAACTCACTATGCAACTACTTGACATTCATCACATGTCAAAATAACATTATCAAAATCTTTGGTCATACTCTAGAGAAATCGGTGTAGACATATAGAAGCAAATAGTTCATACTTAGAAGCATATAGAGATTACTTAGGACTAACTTTCAAGCAACCTAAATGCTATCTTTTGAGATGGCATACACTTATGGCACATCATAATAACCATGATAGACCTCGTGACAACCCATAATTAACTAGGAAAAATCAATTTATGAAAATGCACACTAGATCATGATCAATAACACCATAGGACTTCACGAAACATTACATTACCAATCGACCTCCATCTTTGACCTTTGGTGAAAATTCATGGAGAATAATATGACACCATGACACACTTTTCCATAAATGGACTTGACATAAAAAGAACACTAAGAAATATTGGACAAGACATATAATTTTAAATTAAATAGAAACCCTATCAAAAATACTTTAAAAACTATGTGTATCAAAACTAAAAAAACTCATATCTTACAAACTAGTGAACAAAATCGTGAAATTTTATAACTTGCTCTTCATCCCAGGAGCCTTCAAGAACAATATAAAAGTATATAAGATGGTGAAATAGTTTATTAATGATATAAAACCCTATTTTAATTCCATTGATAATTCTTTTTCCATTTCATAAAGCATCCCAATGGGCATATTCAAGTGAAATGTGGAACACGAGGTCCCTACAAGGTAAAAACAAATCTAGTGATGATATTTTCATGGAAATATAAGGTGGATAAGTGTAGTTTATAAAAATAGTAAGTAATTGGTTCCCTCTCCTACTAATAATAGAAATTTAATAGGAATAGTAACTACCCTAATATCAGTGCACTTAGGGAACCATGAAAATGATAAACTAGCTAACCTTTCCAAAAATAGAAAAAAAAGAAAAAAAAGAAAAAAGAGAAAAAGAAAATTTCCAAAATAGTAAGTTTCTAAAAAAGTAAGAATTTTCAATGGATTTGAATTGAGTATGAAAGATGATCATGAAGTTCAAATTTTAGAAAACTAATTGAAAAATCCCAAAATAAATAAGTCATGGTTCCACTTACTTAAAATAGAAAGTCTCCATTATGGGTGAAGAAAGTTGCGTAGCTTGGCTCCGTATTCATTCATATCACTAATTTTTACATCTTCAAATGGTTTTGAAATGGTTACATAGCTGAAGCAAGGTAATTCATCCCTCACGAAGTCACGATGCATCATTTTTATCACAATAACATAGTTGAACACCATCAGTGCAACATGTAACAATAAGGGACATTGTGAAAAAAATATATTAAAAATATTCAAAATCCATTAAAATTCAATCTAGGTGGGTCATCACAACTAATCAATCAAGTCGGATCCATTCACACCTCTCCGATGAGTTGGTTGAGTGAGCTCAATGAGTTGGGAGAGTTGGTTGGGTGAGTCGAGGGATTTGGTTGAACTTAGCTACGTGAAGGAAAGAAAGGGTGATCCATTGCTACATATTTTTATGTAGAATCATTTGGGATATGTCATCTCTAATGTCAAAGATTCCCCATGGCGATTAGAAATTGATTCCATAATAATCTCATGAAAGTTCTCTTGCGAGCAACATCATGTCAAATCCCGAAGATCCATTTCCAAAATTAAAGAAGTTCTTGAGAGTGAGCCAAGGAAAATAGAGCTTCATATCATGCCCAATATCAAAGTAATCATAGGGAAAATTTAATTCTAATTTCAGAAAGAAGGCCCAAACAACATCCCACTTCTTGGTGGCACCTGATGTAATCGTATGTTAAAGTTGCTAGTCCTGGAAATGAGAAGCCAATTGAGGAAATGACTCCATTAGCGTTTGAGTTGACCTAGATCTCATTGGGTCAAGATTTTCATGAGTTTGAATCTCATATTTTCAATGAATCCTCTTCTTGACTCTTATCTTGGAATGAAAAATACAAGAAAATTATTATACAATTGGAGGAACAGTAAAATATCTCGGTCCTTACATTCAACCTTTTTGGAACTCCGACTCAATATCTTCTCTTTTGGTAGAATATATTCCTTCGATCAATAGTGTTGATGTTGATATAATAAATAGAGAACAAGGTTACATGATGTAGGGGAAGCCTAATGAGAAGTGTATTCATAAAATCATTTAGCATGAAAAGATAATATTTCCAAATTTCATTTCTCTCCTTAAGTACATTATTGTAACATTTTCAAAAGTAAGGAAAATAAAAGAGAATATTGTAAAATAAGTAATTCACTTAGATGAGGTGTTCCCACTAGTTTTGAGATAATATTCTTCGACTCCCAAAATCTCGCATGAGTAAGAAAATTTTTCCATTATTTGGAGAGAAATAATCTCAATTTTGGATCCGCATCATGGATGTGAGATATGGAATACTAAAAATACAATCTCCGAGTTGAATTCTTGTGAATAACATGCTTTTGAGATATTGAATGATGTCTAAAATTGTGTTCGTAAACTTGAGTTCCTTCTTATCACTAAAGATTTCTCACCAGAGGAGCTTATTATTTCATTCTAGTATTTGGTCAAGAAAAATTAGGTGACTCTCTTTCCTTCAATGAAGAAAACTTAGAATTCCTTTCAACATCAAAATTTACATTTATGTAATTACAAAGGATTATGAAAGATGGATCGGCTTAATACAAGAAGATCAATGAGGTTCCTAGGGCATGGACAAGGTGTTGGGCTATGTTTTCATTCCTAAAATCAAATGAGTTAACACTTTTGGTGTCTCAATTTAGGAAGGAATTCAAGAAACAAGAGCCCATTTTGGAAGCTTCTCATCATGAAGTAGGAATCATAAAATTTATTTTTCATAGGGAGATTCTTCATAAGATATTTCAACTTATTCTTCCCCTCTCTTTCTCCTTTTTATTCTGTCCCCATTTTCAATTTCTTCATTATACGTAATCATGATATTTTTCTCATTCAAATAAGTGAATTTTTAAAGCTATATAGTAAAATTCCCTTTGATTTATAAAAAGGGAAATTATTTTAACCTCCTAGGAAGATGTAAAGTCACAAGTTGAATGACATCATGAAGAGTCATGTGGCTGGTAGATGAAAGGTAAATTAACAATGATATAAATTGGGATGACTTTCTATTCCAGGATCCAAATTTTTGTAAGGAATATATTTGTTAGTGTTTATATTGTTTGTTAGTCAGAATGTATTTGTTACACTTGTATAATTATAAACAAGTCATTTCTTAACTATTTTGTAGGAGGTAGTTTCCTACCTCCATGGTTATATAATAGGCAATTTATTACATCTGGATAATTTAGAAGAAATCATTTTTTGTGTCCATTCTCCGTTATACCTTTATTTGGAATAAGAGAAAATATGATCTTTTAATATCCTTTGAAGGGGATATTATTCTATGATTTTCCTCCGAGTATGAGATAGGAAGAATTTATGACAAGATTAGTGTAGACTATATTAGCATAGGTTACATTGTGTTTTTTTTCTGTGTATTACATTGTTGATCATTGACATAGATTTAATCCTATCATGTATTGGATATATGTAGTTAGGTAAATCTCATAATTTATTTACAGATTGCACTATATAATTATTGACCCTAATATGAATTATATACTACATCAAAGTTTTTATTACATTGATTTAATAAAATATTACATTGACCACTTTTGGGTGGAAATTCAAAGACTCGAGATCCTCATCTAGGTAGTAGCTCAAATATCATATCTCGAATGAATGAATGAAGGCATGGATTCCTAAAGGAAAAAAGCGTGTTTGTTTTTTTCTCAGAATGTTTCATTGGTTTGAGAGATATTAAATTTTAATCCCTCCAAATAGGTGTCAAATATTGTTTAATTTTTGCATTAGATGTGTTTCGTTGAGGAACATTTTTTAATGACAGATCTATAATAGACGAGTGTTAGTCACTCACATAGTGAACACTGTGACCTTGATTTTGGTTAGCACTCCTCATCTTTGATTATTTGATTCTATTTCCTATCTATTTCAAAATCATGATTTACATCTCAAATCTAATATATTTCAAAATTAGATATCGCAATGCATTTACTACTCAATCAAGGATGGAAATTTTAAATATTAGGAAAGTTTGAAAAGGAATTTCCACTCCAATCCACCCTCATTATAAAATCACTACTAACAAATATGGATTAGGATATAAAAATCTCGATGATGATATTGAAAATCTCATAGAATATTTAAGTGATATGAGCTTAAAATTCAGATGGACAACCAATAATTCATGTTCATAGAGCTCTTAACCACTCTTTCATACTAGATCATTCTCATATATTCCACAATGAAGCCACATGATTCAATGTTTTGAAACTAGTCCATGAATCTAGAACAATGTTTGATTATTTTATCAATCATCCCATTCCATATAGGTTTCCTTAGATCACATTAATTTTCTCAATTTCTTTTTCACACCCTATGGGTTATATTTTCCCAAAATAAAATTACCATAAATAGCATTGAGACATTTCCCATCGATTAACATCTTTATACAATCAATTTTCCTTAGATCTACTCTCTTTAGAAAATCCATATTATGTCACATGGGTGCTATGCATAAATAACCCTATAAATCTATCACACAAGACACTGAATTTAATTACAAAGCATACTTTGGAGACACTAATGGACATACCATAACAGCCTACAAATGAGCTTCTTAATTTTCATCATCTTAACGAGGTATCACATATGCTTATCAAAGAAACTATTGAAATCAACATAGGTATTCCTAAATAACCTCATATAGTGCTCCTTGGAAAATGTTTATTAGATGAGAAATATTTTGAGCTCTTATGAGATTTTGTTAATGTATTTTCTTGGTCATATGTTGATATGCCAAGAATGGATCCAAATATAAATTTTCACAACATTGTGTTAAAACCTAGTGTGAAACCCGTGAAAAATAATTTATGTAAAATCCACCCATGTGTTGCATTACTAGTCAAAGAGGAGCTATAAAAACATATTGCTTTTGGTTTCATCCACCCATTGAATATTGAATGGGTCTCTAAAATGGTCCCTATGGGAAAGAAGACTAGTTGTCTACGTGTTTGCAGACTTCGATTTTAGGAGTGTCGATAAATCTTTTCCAAAAGATGTATTTCCCCTGCCGAATATTGATACTATTTTCGATAATACCACCCTTCATGAAATGTTCTCTTTCATGGATGGTTTCTTTGGCTATGATTAGATTAGAATGAATCTCAAATACAAACATAAGACTAATATCACCACTCCTTAGGGAACATTTTTCTATAAGGTGATGCTCTTCGGACTTCAAAATGCTAGTGTGACCTATCAACATGTTGTGACATATGTATTCCATGACTACATTCACGACATCATGGAATATTAGGTTGATTATCTTCTTGCCAAGTCTAAGCTACGTTCGATCACATAAACATTCTACGAAATTTTTTTGTACACCTATTAGAACACCAAATTCCATCAATCCTAACAAATGTGTGTTTATAGTAATATCATAAAATTTACTTGGATTTATTGTCCCACATATAGAAATTGATTTGGATCTAGCTAAGGTTAAAGCCATCAAGGAATTTCCTCCCTATAAAAATCAAACAATTATGTAACCTTAAGGAAAGATCTAGGCTATTTGATGCTTCATCATATAACTTAATGATTATTTCGATCAATTTAATCAACTCCTTAATTTTTTTACCTTAGATTAGGTGGAGTGTCAAATGCATTCATACAACTTAAGAAGTATCTATTAGTGAGAAATCACAACACCCCCAAATGAGTTATACAGGTCTACTTTTCTAAGGCAGGGTCATTCGGTGTGATTGCATAACATTAAAATTTCCCAAGGTGTGGGACCTTGAAAAAGTGGGAAAGCTCTCTAGATTAAATGTTGGTTCCTTATCCCTTTGTTTAGGTACATACATAGGATTTGTAGAGGATCTATCTCTATACCTAATCTAAAACTTGTAAAGGAGACATGGATAAAAGAGTATAAGAAATAAGAAACAACTAAACTATCAAGTGATGTACCAAAGGAATGATGAAAAATTATCTTGCCAATAGACAAAACCAAAAAAATGCATATGATAACAAACATAGATAGCCGGATCTGTAATGGAAGACCAAATGAAAGGAAAAGAGACAAGAAAGGATCTAAGATCGATCACAGACGTGTTTTATTTCTCTGTGAATTGATACAGTTGATTACAAAGTACCCAAAAGGTAGAAACATATTAAAATTTTGATGGAAGGCCTGAACCCCACAAATCCCTTTGCTAGAAGGATAAGGGAGCCTAAAAACAAGGAATGTCCAACCCTTTACAATGAATCCTGCCCCCATATTTATAGATTCGATCAGAGAGAAGAAAGAGAGAGAGAGAAGAAGGAAAAGTAGGGCCAAATTCAACCACTGCTATTAATGCTTCTAGTAAAATCTACCCCCAAATTCATCTTTAGTACATCAATCCTTGGTTCGGTGCCTTAGAGGAAGAGGAAAGGTGAAACAAATAAAATATGATCGGCTGTTGAGGCAAGAAGATCTCGCATTGAAATACCAAAGACGTTTCCTCCATTTTTCTTCACCTAACCTTTCAAGCCTCAACGCCAGATCATGCATTGACTATTCAACTACATCTACCCTCTTGATATTACACGTGGAGGCACCGCCTTTTGCTTGAAAGCCCGACGCAAAGTTTTCTTCTTTTGGGAGAAGCATCGAGCTTTTTTGACACTTCACCTCGGCCTCTCGCACTTTTTGACTAGGCACAAATGGACTTTTCAATGGTCCCATTTTTACTTTTAGACTTTAACAAGGGGGGCTACATGGCAATATCACAATCGTTTTTGTCTCCTCCTTGGGACCGACTCTCGGAGTTGCGCCACGCTAACACTTGGTGTTCTCCACTTAAACTTTTTTATACTTAGCCAATTTTCAAGCTCCTGGCTTGTCTACATTTTGACTTTGTTTGACCACTTGCTATGTGGAGCGCTATGTGGAGGGGTGCATGTTTAAGTTTCCACCTTAGGCTACCTTTCCATTCTCGCACAAGCCGACACCTGACACCTTCTTTCTTAGTTGAAGACTTTTCAATGGCCCCACAAATTTTGGGATTTTAAATGCGTGGAATCTTGGCGCTAGTTTTAGCTTCCCCCTTTTTAGATTCACCTTAGGAGAGAAATGTTAGGACATGTAGTCTCTTATGTTGCCTCCTCCATACTTAGTCATTTTTGGACCTTTTTCCTAAACCATTTCGAGCCCGAGGACTTTGGATCTTCGTCGTTTCTTCCCCTTATCCTCCCTAGTATTTCTCGTAGCATTGTCCCTTCTTTTTCGACCCTACTATCCCATAGTTGAGTCAATTTGTAGCTTGAAGAATAGATTTAAGATGTGGAAATGGCTCTGAAAGATTTTTTTCTTTTGCATAGGGTCCTTTATCCCTCTTGACCTCTGCTACTTCTAATTTTGAGTCCCTCTCAATCAATTTACAAGATCTAAATGGGTTTTCTCAGTTCCTTCTATGCGAGGTCGTGGTTGATCCAATATTTGCAATGAGGGTGAAATATAAATAAAAATTTAGTGTCCATAGGGGTATCTACTATTAGATGAAAATACCAATTGCCTTATTGTATCCGTTGGGCATGGAGTCAAGAAAGACGGTCTCATACTAATTGTAGACACCAAATTTAGGTCACACTCCCCTTAGTCCCTCGATAAATAATCAACTCAAAAAACTCACCTAACCATGGCCCCTTTCACCCCACTCTAATATTAATTTAATTAATTTAATTAAATTAATTCATGATCTCATAATATCTATTATTTAAAATATCCTAATTGGATAATGCCCACCATCCACCTCACCTATACACCTCATCTAGCCACCTCACCCTAAGACCTATTCTTAGTATGTTGTCATAACTAACTAAGACCTACCTAAACCCTAAAAATCAAAGCCTACATTCCCTCTAACCACATTCCCGCCTATTAGAAAGGAAGCTTCCATTCTAATCTGTGGAAGAAAACAAACGAGATCCAAGAAAATCAAGAGGATCTGCTCAGTTTAGTAAACCTAGGAAATCCCACCCTAACCAACGCCGGTTACCCTAAACCACCATCGGTCAACCTAGAACCATCGTCGGTTACCATTTAATCCCCAAAACAACCTTATTTTTAGGTTGGCACATTTCTGAGAGAAGAGGATAAAACCAGAGTTACATGCAAGCGGAACCAACATTCGTACATGCATAAGAGCATCTACAAGCCAACACCAGAAGCAATCATAGAGCCACCTACATTCACGGGAGCATCCGGGAAGCGCCATCACCACACCAAAGCTCCATCCATATGACCAACTACCATTGCCAACTAGACATCAAGCTCATACAACAGTAAGTGTTTTGTTAACCAACACTTGTCCATTTTCATTTTAGTAGACTCTTTTACTTCTGTTATTAGTTTCTACTTGCATTCCCATTCACCCATCATTTTCCTTCATACAAACTTGATCAATCTTTCACCCATACCATTAAACTACCCATACCCTATTGATAACTATCCCTAAGCACACCTAAGACCCACACAGACCTCGCCATTTCCCTTTCCATTTCCATTTAGCCTTAGATCTATCACCCCACCAAGTTTTTATTAAGTTTCTGTACCCCAACCATACCGACGCCGGTTACCCACAACCATCGCCGGTTAACCTAAACTAACACCATTCATACCAGATTGACGTCAGTCTCTATGTTTTTACCCTCAGACCAAGAACAAAGCTTAAAATCTCCACCAAATACCCAAAATAAACTAAAACCGGACTCCCGACCGGTTCCAAAGTAATTTGTGACAAGAGATCTTGACCTTCAGATTCAAGCATAGCTTAGCTTGTTGTGAATGAATTTTCTTATTGTAGTCAAATGAGATACCTAAATCATTTTAACTATAATAGGATTTCATTTATTGTTAACATTGAGTTGTTTTAAATAAAGTGGATTGAAAATCGTCAGGGAGTATTACACTTCTTGGATCTAGCATACGCTAGGGTGTCCACTACATATACTTGATTTGACTTTTATTTGGTGGTCTTGTTTTCTATTTCAGATATTTCCTCCTAGCCAAAAGGAAGCTCATGATCAGATTTGGATCATCAAGTCATACGCACACAACAACCTTCAACTAGCATTTTAACAAGTATTCCTCCTAGCCCTTTACCCTTATCTGCTTTGTCAATATTCAAACAAAAAATCTAGAATGATATGAAACATTTTGGCACACCCGGTGGGACCCGTTTGGGGTTCTTTGGATTTTTTCATTTCTAGGTGAAAATTTACATGTTTGTTTCCTTTCTAAAAGGTTCTCACATTAAAATTTCTCGATGGAATATTCTCTTCTTCTATTGTCTAAGAGAAATTATATTTTAGTGCTTTAAAACGAACACATTTCTTTCTTTCATTGGTATCGCATTAGTGAAAGAGCATCCCTTTTCCTATTCATCCTTTTGTGTCATTGAATTTAATATTTCAATATAGGTTTAAAATCATTTCATTTCATTCTATTTTTCTCGCATTAGCTCACATTAACTTAGGGCAACCTATATGCTCGAAGTCATTCCCACTTATGGTTGATAAACGAATGATAGAAAGAACATATTTTCACCCTATATTTGTCTTACCAAACTTCACAAATTAAAAATATACACATTCGAGACGACAAATTTCCTAGGAATGCTCATTAATGATCACAGCTGATAAGAGGATTGACATGTACTCCCGACTCACTACTTATGTCAAGTCATCCTTCGGAAGATGACCCGCCCCCACCATAACATACTAGAAACCTATCCTTGTAGATCTCCTTCTTCTTAGGAAGCCATCCTCACAAAAAATTCTATTCTAAAGTTCATGAGTCAATCCTTAATAACATAAACTAAAAAACATGATAGAAAAAGATCTTTTAGGCTTGCATTTTGAGGTGAGAGGAAACATTATTCATCTTTTCATTTCTCCTGCATGCTCCTCATCATAGTTGGTGTATTCCACTTCATCTAAGTGTTCTCGACCCTATCTTTATCATTCTCAAAATTTTGGTGCTAATTTTGCATCTTATTTTAACTCATAACCGCCTTTTATTCATCTATGTTTCAAATTCACAAGAATCAAAGGTGTTGGTCTAATGACCGCCGTCGCTACCCTTTGACCATCATTAGTTTTACACAACTCGGCATCGCTTTCTTGTTCTTTTGGTTAACCTATCCAAAAGGACACCTACTTCAACTTCTTTATTTTTCAGAGTCTTTGTAACTCTCATCATATTCATTTTCCTGAAAAACTCATTAGCATCTTATGTACTTAGCACATTGTTAGCCTTTTTCATTCTCTTGTCAAACTATCCATTTTCCATGGCAAAGGACCGACCACGGTTACCTATGGTAGCGTCGTTTACCCTAACTGGCATCGGTTAGCCTATTCAAATTTCCAGCTAACATTTGATACCAAATCCACCTACCACCACCTATTTTTCCTATCTTCGTTGTATTTTTGTGTCATTTACAGAAAGCAATCCTACCACGTCACTACTTGTCTACATGGTGCTGACACGTAGCTAGGAAAACACCCTCATATTCCATGCTAGTTGTCAACCACTCCACCTAGCCCTTCACCACCTTATATTTTGTCACCCATGGCTCCTACCCAACCTATCACAATCACCAAAGGGGATGAGGAGTTCACACGAATCCTTGAATAAAACCCGATGCCTTATAGTTCTATCTTTCCCAATCATCCACTTGAGATGCCTCAGGTTAGTTGATATATGACATGCCTGTATCTATCCCCCAGCACTCATTCCTACTTCTTACTCCAGCCTTTCGCTAGCTCCACGCTGCCCGCATCTACCTTACCCCAAATGTTTCACACTAGACCCTATACCTTCTATGACCTCCACGTATGGCACATCTATTATGCCCACTACATCCACTATACCTTCTCCAACCACCGAACATAATCTCATCTATGCCTATTATCTCAAATATACCCATAGCTACACAACTATCCTCGTCGGTGACCCCTACCCCTTTTAAAACATTTTCCTTTATATTCCAGTCCTTAGCCCCATTAGTACTAGGGTCACCACAACCCTTCCACCTCCATATATGTATTATCAAAGAACATCCCATTTCATCTATCATTTATTTGGGTACGTACCCCTATTTCACTCCCTCCTTCTCAATCCACCTATACGACATCGCCATATACTATAATGTCAACTCCGTCATATGTCCAACACCAAAGCACTCATAAACTACATGAGGTACCCAACCACCACAACCTACCAATGACCTAATCAAGTTAATGATGGACAAGATGCAAACATTGGAGGCATCGCTTTTAGCACACAAAAATCTCTCACCTACGATGAGATTTGCAATGAGCCCATCCACCCATCCATTCCTATTCATTCATATCTTTTACATTAGGAAATTCCTAAATTTAACCGCTTCAATAGAAAAGTGGATGCGTAATAGCATTTGTGGTCTTTCAAACATGGGTGCTATCTTATTGCCCATGATGATGCTTTGCTCTCCCGAGGACCTTTCCCATGTCTTCTTATTTAATCAAATAGCCCAAGCCTTCTTGGATAACTTCTCCATCAATGTTGTTAAGAATGTTACCATGACTAACCTCTACTCTACGCTGCGTCAATATGATTTACGAATCTATAAAAAATTTTGTCGCTCGTTGGCTTAGCTTGATCAGTTAACTCACGTTTCAAATTACCATAAACCGAACTCCAAAGAGCTCTTCATGTGGGATTGTGCTAGACATATCTCGCCAACCCTATAGGCATATACTTTCCAAACCTTTGATGAGGCATTTACGATGGCATGAAAGCTAGAGATTCTGGCCATCGAAGAAAAGAAAATTCAACTACGCAATAAAAATTTGGCATTTCAGTCAAATGACATCTCTTCTTCTTTGAAACCACAGAATAATTATTCAAAAGCCAAGGGAACCGCTAATGTAGTGGTACTCAAGGCCGGCCTAGCTCATCCCTCAAACCAGGCTAACCCCTCATCTAATCCCTCACCCATCCAAACTTTTCAATTCAGACGACGAGAACGATGGAAATCCACCCCTAATTGGGGAGCCTTATTCTTCTATCTTAAAAAATATCATTAAAGTGGGGCCATCACCCTTCCTCCCATAAACCACACACTAGTTTTGATCTTACTCACCCCACACCCACGTGGTACAAAGAGCACAACTTCTATAACTATCATTGAGTAAAGGGTCATAGTGACAAAAATTGCATCACTTTCAAGAACATTGTCTGGAAATGCTTGAGAAAGGTGAGTTAACTTTGGATAATCCTAATGCACCTACCAGCTTAAAACCTACACATCTTCAAGAAACCATTTCCTAATCATTCCCCTTCGATCAAACTAGAGAGACCTCAACTCATGATATTCATACCCGTGAGGTCCATTCTATTTTCAATGACGCGTACTGTTGCTTCCCAATTACCTCATATTCCTTCCATAGAGGAAATCCTATCCCAAGTCCTCCACCTACACTTGAACCCACTTCACCTATTTCTCCACCCATAGAGGAACACCCTTCATCTCCTCCCTCACCTATGAGAGAGCCTTCTATTAACATCAAGACCATTTCACCTTTGGCTTCTCCACCTAGAGAGTTGTCACCCGCGGTATCCCTTGACCATCGAAAGACACTTGTGTATCTCCTCCACCCACAGAGGAGCACCCATCATCTCCTCCACCTATCAAAGATCTAGTAGAAATGCCTTTGCCTCTAGGTGACCATTCTCCATTAGTTACCCAAGATCCTACAGACTTACTTTCAACTCTCTTACCCACAGAAGCTGAAGCTAGAAAATTCCCCATTTCTAAGACACATTTTACGAGAATCTCCATTGGATCCTCATCAACCTCAACCACCGCAGTGTCGTTCCCACGCTTAGTTGACCACCGGATAATGTGGATAGAGCCTTACTTTATGGGCATATTCTACTTCTTGTCTCAACACAAATTCAAATGTCACTCATTGACACTCCCACTATCTATCCAAAATATTTTGGCTGATTGAACCAAACACAACCACAACTATCACAAATTCCCTCACAATACCACTCATGGCTCAACTCGACACCTCTACCCATAACACAACATGCTTGCATCCCATCCCATCCTAAACCTATTACTACCTTAGGGGTCATCCCAATGGCCAACCTTACTCATCCACCCATCAAATTAGATTTAGCTACATCCTCCAAAGATAACACCAAACTTAATCCGACCCCAAATAGAAGAACCAATCCCCTAGATCTCATACCCCAACCTCACCAATCACACCTTCATCACCTTCACCCCTTCTATCCATCTTAGGACCTTGCCCTTCTAGCTTGGCTAAGAAACCTTCACCCAGGTAAACTAAAAATGTAGTAGCCCATTCCTCCATCACAAACCTCTAACATACCCAAGCATCTAACAAGACTTCCACCCACACTTGTAAATTTTTTACAACCCATACCTTCAATACCATCGATAACTTCTTCACTACCCATGAAACTTCAGTCTCTTTCCCTCACACCTCCTGCATGACCCGCGCCATCTACCTTCACAACACCTCATTTATCCCTGTGGGTAACTCACCCTCTTCCACCATCCACTTTTCCCTCTAGATCTCAAGTTTCCATATCACCTTTACCCAAGAAGGTGTAACCTAAAGAAAAAAATCCGCTACCCTCCAATAAGGTAGTCAAATAAATCACACACTCTATCGCTAGTTCATCTATCATGCCCCTACCCAAGCATAAACAACCAACACCTAAGACCACACCAGCACCTAAAACCGTAGCACGACCTACTCCCCCTCATGCAAAGATCCTTCCTATACAGTTAGTTGTACCTACACCCAAACCCACCTTCACTTCTCATTGTGATCTAGTAGTGAGATCCTATGCAAAAATCTTAACTAACCTCCTTGAAAATTTTGTCATCACATTACCACCTTTCAAACCCTATGACCCACTCAAACCAAAACCAAAGGGGTTTGAAAATGCCAAAATGTGTGCCTACCATCATGTGCTAGGGCAAGATGTAGAGAACTGCAAGGCTTTGAAAACCACTTTGATCCAATTGTCTCCTTCGATAGAAAATTTTGATGATGATGACCTTCTCGATGAGGACCCGATTTAACTAGCACCCATTTCCATAGTTCTTCCCTTATTGCCTACTCAGTGATAGAGACCTTCACCTCCAAAACTCTTAGAGCCACCCCCAAGATTTGAAATTAACATGGTTCACATCAGAGAACTCGCCAAACCTCCACCCAAATTTCGGTGTGCCCAACTCATCTCACAAGGTTCCTTCCCGCCACTCATATTTTTCCCTTCTTGTCGCTATACCTTTCATGGATCACCTACTTCACCTACCTCTCCGCCTCAAATCAACATGATCCACATTGCTACTTGTGCTCAGAAGGAAAAAGGCAAGGAAAAGGCAACCGACCCACCAACCAACCCTATACCTAACATACCATTTGCACCCACACCTAAAGTCACTATCCACGACCCCACATATCCTATTTCTAATGGGGTTACACATCACACGATGCTCAAACAATTACACCAATCCCCCTCAAAATGTCCCTATATGACCTCATCCAAACCTCAGAATCCCATCGTCAAGCTCTCATGGAGGTCCTTTAATCTATTGAGGTCTTACCCAATGATCCTACACCCGTAGCCTCCATTATCACACCCAATCATGTAGCTTCTCTCACCAAATTATCATCTTCTTCTACACCTTCACCTACTCACCAAGTAGCCACACTCAGCTTCTCAGATGAAGAGATCACATTGCACCAAACCGATGACCCAGATCCAGCTCTTTTCATCTATGTCCATATTGATAATATCCATGTATGACATGTTATGATTAATGGGGCACTAGAATTAATATCTCCTCCATGTTTTTGACCAAATGTCCATACTCGACAATTGCATGCATAAACATCCCGTCAAGATTACGTTCATTCAATGACGCTATCACTTCCACACTTGGTAGTGTCATCCTCCATGTCCACATGCCCCCGTACTATTCGAGTTATTTTACATCTTGGAGGGGAATTCAATATAATTTATTTCTTGGTAGAACCTGGATTCATGTTATGGGTTGCGTTTCCTCCACTTTGCATCGTTGTGTGAAGTTTGAGCATGAAGGACACACCTATACCATTCCAATTGACCCATCACCTTTCAAAACTTACAACATGCTTTACCGACCCAATGACATGCTTATACCCATTAAAGTGTCTACCTCCATGATGAATTCCTCTTCATCTACACCTCCACTAACCAAAGTGTTGCTACTACCTCACCCGCACCTACATCCTCCATTCCTACCACTAGCACAACCTCCATGGCCAAACCATCAACCTCCCAATTAGCTAGCTCCACCTCCGAGTCAGCCTCTAACATGTGGTTCATCCCAGCTACCCACATATCAACCACCAATCCCTTAGAACAAAATTTTCAACGCCCGACTCTAGGGGAGTATCGCTATATAGTGTCAACACATTCCTTACTCCATAAGAGTATAGAAGTCTTCACCAACATCCTCGCTATGATCGCCGCATAGGGAGTACCTCCTTTATGGTCCTCCCCACCTTTGTACTAATCTCGCCATGGGGGACTTGATATTGCCACTTATACACCTAAACCACCATCACAAACCCGCCCATTTTCTATCAATCTCTAGTCACTCACCAATCACCATTTCACCTACACCTTCCTACACCGATGTGTGTGGAATGGTTTTGGTTTTGGCTTTTACTGAGCAAGGCCGCAAAACTTTTATTCCATTTTCTACTGGAAACATAATGGCCGTAGTGGTATCGGCTTTATCTTGAACCACCTACCAAGAAGGCCTGCATTGAACTCATTGAGGACATCCGCCCTTCTCCACCATCTTTACCCGCTCCATCTTCTTCTCTATCATCATCACCACCTTCACCGAGCGAGTCAATGGATCCAGTAATCCATTCCTCCTAACTTTTTTCATAAACACCATTTCCTTGGGGCCTCGACTTATCAACGCGTGAGGGTGAGGCTCTCTCATCTCGCCCTTCATGTATCCTAAAATGATCGATGAAGATACACATTTGATTAACGATCGCGTTCAATGTTAGGATGATGAATCTATACTCACCTACCTTGGTGTAGAAGAATCATATATTCATCAGTCGTTACCATCTGAGACACAAACCATGTTGAATGAATCACTATCGAGATCAACATTCATACTCAGGATGACCCACACATTCTAAAGATTGGACAATATTTAGATCCTACCGAAACAAGGAAGCCATCACTTCTTTTCTCAAAAACCATAACCATGCTTTCGCTTGGTCTTATACAAATATTCCTTGTATTGACCCCACCATAGTGGTCCACAATATCGTAACCATTCCCGAGGCCAAACCCATAAAAAAAAGTTGAGGAAAATGCACCCTCGCATTGCTCTTCTGGTCAAAGAAGAACTTCATTTCCTTCTTTCCATTTCCTTCATCTTATCCATTGATTATCCTCTATGGATTTATAATAGTGTCATTGTCACTAAGGTGACAGGGTACTCCACATTTTCATGATTTCTATGAACTCAACCTAGCTTTCCGAAAGATGACTTTCCTCTACCTAGTATTGACCAATCTAGTTGACCTTACCACTGGTCATAAGATGTTATCACTCATGGATGGATTCTCGGGTTATAAAAATCTTTCTTCCCCGGAGGATCAACAAAAAAATCACATTCATCACCCCTCGGGGACCTTCTACTATCGAGTAATGCCTTTTGGCCTTAAAAATGCAAAGTGCCACATATTAGTGGGCTATGACTTACATCTTCCATGAAATCATGCATCGTATATTGGAAGATTATGTGGATGACCTCCTTGCCAAATCCAAACACCGCTCCGAGCACCTCACTGTGCTAAAAACCATCTTTGACCACCTCATTAAATATTGTGTTTTCCTTTAGCCCAAGAAGTGTGTCTTCATGGTTCTTTACGGAAAACTCGTGGGATTTATCATCTCCTTACATGGAATATAGGTTGACCCTTCTAAAGTCAAGGCCATTCTTGAAATTCATCCTCCCAATAATCTTAGGAAACTTCGTAGCCTGCAAGGTAAGTTGTAGTCTATTCACCATTTCATTTCACAATTGTCAAATCGATTGTCAACCCATTCATCATCTTCTTAAGAAGGATGTATCCCTTAAATAACGCCTTCTCCAACCACTCGTACTCATTCCACCTAAAGATGATCAACCCTTATACCTATACATCTCTACTACCGATCACTCCTTGGGGGCCATGCTTGCTCATCGCGATGAACAACATAGGGAGTAGGTGGTTTATTACATAAGCCGTACTCTTTTGGACTACGAAACCTGATACACCCATGCCAAATAAATTTTCTTAGCTTTAGTTTTTTGTTGCACACAAAAATCTACCATTACCTACTCAACCATAAAACCTATATTGTGACCAACACCAACCCCTTACACTTCATGTACACCAAACCTTACCAAAATCAACGATCTACACACTGGCTCTCGATTGAGGTCAAACTCAACCTCGATTAACCCATCAAAAGTCCATCAAGGTCCAAGCTATCATCATGACCAATTGGTCGACGCACCTATTTCTCGGGGACAAACCCTCTAACTTTGACTTTCCAGGATGAGTCAATTCTACCCTTTCCTGGATGAATCCACTTACCAAATCACACTGTTCTTTAATGGTTCCAAGTGTCGGCGTGGAGGTGGGGCTTGTGTTATCCTCATTCCACTTGATGGTGAACCCATACCTTTATCTTTCAAACTCGATTTTGATTGTACAAAGAATATTTTTGAATACGAAGCACTCATATTAGATCTCCGAGTTGCCTATACCTTAGATGTTAAAGTCAAGATCTTTGGTGATTCTCAATTGGTCATAAACCAAGTCAATGGTATATACCAGTGTTGTAATGAGATACTTCAAAAGTATAAACATCATGTGGACATACTTTTGACCACCTTCGACCATTACGCCCTTCAAACCATCCCACGTTCAACCAACAAATTTGTAGATACCATGGCCTGCTTGGCTTCCCAGATACCCACTTCACCCGCCGATTCTAAAATATTTTTCACCATACAAAGAATCCAATCACCCTCTTACTTACCTTTCAATTTTTACTCTATCGAAATCTGCTGCTCCTCACCGAGTGACCTTTGGTATCAACAATACACGAGTATCTTTCCTCTCTCTGTCTTGCCTCCTGACCTCACTCGTAATGGACAACGTGCCTTTCTTAAAAAGGTATCTTGCTATGTCATCATGGGTGGCCTCCTCTATAAGTGCAACTTTGATGGTATTCTCTTACGATTCCTTACAAGTTCTGAACTTCCTTTTACCATTACGGAAGTTCATGATGGCATATGTGGAGGTCACTTTAGTGGCCTTGCTGCTTCTAAGCACGTTCTTCACCTAGGCTATTATCGGCGACCCTTAACCATGATTGTTGCGATTACATTAAGTGTTGTGTAAAATGCTAACAACATGCCAATATTCATCATACACCCAGTCTTGCCCTATAGGTCACCCATGACCATTGGCCCTTCTCTCAATGGGGTTTAGATCTTGTTGGAGAAATCAATCCCCATTCTTCCCAAAGACATCAATGGATCATCACTGCTACCAAATATTACACCAAATGGGTTGAAGCCATATCTTTCATCTCCACGAAAGCCAAGAAAATATGTGAGTTTATAAATCATCACATCATTTTTTGCTTTGGTGTTCCTCACCGCCTCATCACTGATAACAAAAAATAATTCAAAAATAAAACCTTATGAAAACTTTATGTCACCTTCATTATATAGCTCAGTTTCTTGTCACCTTATTACCCACAAACCAATGGCCAAGCCAAATCCACTAATAAAACCATGAACAAAATTCTCATGAAAGTGGTTAACAATACTGGGAAGGATTGGCATATGCACATTACTTTCACCCTATGGGTGTATTGTACTAGTATTCAAACTTCTACTTCTGCCACACCTTTTTCTCTGTGATATGGTATAGAGGTTGTTCTACCTCTCGAAGTCCAAATTCCATCACTTCGTATTTATCTTCATGACATGCTCAACGATGGTGACTTTTTCCAGGACCGTTTAGCACAACTTGAGTTATTAGATGAATGTCATCTTCATGCTTTTGACCATCTTCAAGTTTACCAAAAAATTATCAAATGTTCCTATGACAAACGTGTCCATGAACGAGCCTTCCAAGTCGGTGACCTTGTCCTGAAAGAAAATCAACATGTAACCAAAGTAGAACAAAGTAAACGAGGAAAATTTTCTCCTAATTGACTTCGACCATACATGGTGACTCATACTTATGGATCAGGTGCTTATTGTTTATCTTCATTCGATGGTAAACCCAAACTTGCACCCCTTAATGCCTTGCATCTTCGACCATTCTACTGTTGAATTTCAGTCCTACCTCACCTTCTACCTCTTTTCATGCTCCTCCTTGAGCTCTTTTCACTTCTCTCCTTTCACTATCCCACCCCAACGATTAAACAAGAATCATGTGCATACTGTTGGTCATCAAAAAGGACTTCAAGAAGAGCAACAGTCAGGGGACAAGAAGTCCCTCCTATTTAATGGGAGATGTTCCCTTATTCAGAAACGAGCTTATTTACACATATACAAAGCATGGTTTTACTATGGAACTTGGATATTATGAAAGTGTTTTCTAAAAGGATCATCAATCACAAAAGGATTGAGGAATGAAAATACGAGAATGAGTAGAAATGCACCATTCAGAATTATAGATGACAGAGTAATTCCTTATGCATGCGAGGGTACAACGAATTGGAATAAGATCATTTGTATCACATTAATAAGATGAAATTTGAAAAGACACAAAGTTTTGTAAATAACATATGCAAGAATACAAAGCTTTTCAGCATAATAAAGACAAAAGATCTAACAAGATTAAACGAATAGCTTGAGAATAAAGGAAAATAGATAGACAAAAATGAAAAATCCTTCTGTATTGATTTCTTTATGATTTATTTACACTTTCAGAAATAAGCCAAGTTCTTCCTTTTTCAAAATGGTGAGGAGAGGCCATTATATAGTTTACAAATTAGTTACTCTTGGTAACTACTTCTTTTAACTAATGTTTAGTTAAAGGGTTGCTAATCGCAATACCCCAACTAATTACAATAAATCGAGAGGAAAAGGGGGAAGAGAAGAGAAGAATTAGGAGAAGAAGATAGGTGCTCATGACTGGGAGGGACCCACCGACTTTAAGATCCGTTGTCTGAATCTCTTCAACGCCTCTGCTATGTCTCTGCCTCGTGGGACTGATGTGTTGGCAGTAGACTGAGTCCAAAATCCGAGGCACTTCTCCATTTCCTTGTCGAACTCGACATGAGTATGATAATATTTATTTGCTTCTTCTATGGTAGATTGAAGAGAGCAGATCTCCTTCATTTTTTCCTTGGAAATGGAGCTTTCCTTGAATAGATCACCTTTGACAAAAGCTCTGAATTGAGCTTTGATTTATTACAAAGTGAGAGGCACACCAGAAGTCTCATCATGAAGATGGCAATGTATATCTTTGAAAGCGATATAACTAGTGTTTTGAAGGCCTCACCCTATGCCGCCTATTCTTTAACTCTCCCAAAGCCTCCTCCAACACCTTGATTTTCCATTCCATGTTGTAGAACTAGGAATTTGACAAACTATCATTGGCATCCTCAAAGACCTTTCTTTCCATCAAAATATTTTCATCTATTTGTCCCATAAGATAGAGGTCTACTATGCAATTGCGCCAAAGTTTAATTTCTTTATCAATGCTCACAATAGTGTAGGAGAGCTTCATTGCAAATCGCCAACCTTCCCGTAGAGTTTGAAAGCTTCATCAATGAAGTTCAATCCTGCAACAAGCATATCATCTACCATAGCCTCCATAGCCCTTCCATAGATGGAATACTTGTGCATGTCTTTCACACTTTGCACTTCATCCCGGCTCGAATTACAGGTGGTGGAAGAGTAGTCAATGGGGTAGGATCCAAAACTTTATCCTTGGATAGCAGGGACTTGATGAAACTTGTAAGAATCTGGGCCTGTTCCTCCAACTGCTCTATGGTTTGCTGCCCTTTCTCTACCCTCCCAATGACTCTGGTGACTGTTTCCTGAAGATTGTGGATCTCACCTTCAGGGGTGGACTCTCCCATGGGAATTCTCGAGAGCTCCAGATCAGATGCTTGCAAATATTGCTCTGGCATGTCTGACTTAGACTTTGCTATATCCAAGAATTGTTGGCCTTGAGCATCGACACTATCCGGAGGTAATTCGTATTTTTGGTGTGAGAAGGAGGAGTAGTGCCAATAAGGCGCCACAAAGATCAAAATTGGGTCTCGAAATTTGGGAGGAAGACTTTCTCTTCCTATCACAACAAGAGGTTACACCCATGCAAAAGAGGAGGAGGAAGAAGCGAGGTGGGGTAAGAGGACCAAGAGACGAGAGAACTCATGGTGTCCAAGGTTTATCTTGTTGTTTCCTCGAGTTGGGATATGAGTGGAGCACTTGGAGCTCCTGGTGCAGAGAGGAATCAATGGTGCTTGGAAGTTCAAAGACTCTGGACTTCTTTATCCCTATCCATTGGGGCTTCGGGGTGCTTGCAGGAGGTGGCACTTTGCTCTCTTCATTTTCACTTTGAGAACAATAATGTTCTCTAGTCCCGAAGGCAGTCTCGCATGCTTCCTCGGGGGTATTCTTCGACAGGCTCCTCTTAACTTCTTTGAATTTCTTCCGTACACTGGGTGGATGAGGAGGAGTAGAGAATGTAGGTCCTTGAGTTGACGAGGTAGGAGGGGTTTGCATAGGTACTTGATATGGGTGTCGATGCTTCCTTCCTTGGTGTTGAAGCATCCTTGGAGGACTTTCTTATTAAACCGGATATTGGTCCTGACTTAAGACCAGAGCTAGGATTTCACCCAAATCATCCTTCTCCTTTTGAACAATCCAAGTCCTCCAAGGGAGTGTGTTTGACCACATTGTCATACTCATATGAGTACAGGTCAAAATTATCATCTTGAAGCCCTTCAGGAACTTGGTACAAGTTGAGTTCTTGAATCAATTGTAGAGAAAACCTACCGTAATGCCTCCTTCTTGCTTCAAAATCATCAACAACAGTCATCCCAATGATCCTCGTGGTAATCCGCCTTATGATGATAAGTGATCTTGATGTTCTACTCAATAAAATTTTTCAAGTCAAAGTAAGTTCTTGGATTGAATAAATGGACAGTAATGGGAGCTAGGGCCCTTTCTATATTTTGTGCATCCAGGGTTGTTTTGTAGGTGTAGTTTCCCAAAGAGATGGGGAAGTGCAAGCCAGTAATTTTCTTATCTCTGCAGGTTCTATGCAATTTTTCCAATTTCCTGCACACTTCTATCAAGACCATTTTGTCATTGCAGAACATAGGAAGCTTGAGAGGAGTGCTCTCATAGCCTGCAAGCCTTATATAGGAAAATTTCCTAAATTGGATGAAATAGGCACCGTAATGCGCTATCAGGCTCATAGCTTCATCAGAAAATATCCTCGCTGTGTCGCTCTCAAGAAGCCAGACAATGTACATGGTGAAAGCATCATTCACCCTTCAGAAATTGTGATTGCTGGTTTCCAGGGTGAATTGCGGGTAGTAGGCATACACGGGGTCATCCTTGTGAGCATTGATGTATGAGAAACCAAACCATTGCCTCGATGTTGCTAGAGTATACATCAAGTATGAAGTCATATAGAATTTCTTTATTTTCTGTACATTAGACAGCTACTTTGCTAGGTTCATACTGATGATCTCTTCCCAATTGATACTCTGAGTCCCTTCGCACACCATGTTGATAAGTGGGCACATCCAAAAATGGAACTCATTGGTAGAGGGTAAGCCCATAACCCGAGCTAGTAGGATTATGAAATCTGATAGTTCTTCATTAAAATCGGCATGGAATAGAACCTTGGATAGATGGGGTGACCCTTTTTAGGTTTTTAAGCCACGACTTTGCCACCCCTGCTTGCCTTGTACTTCTCACTATCGGGAACGGAAGACTCGAGTGGTGAAATTTGTTCCCGCCCTAGAATTTGATCTTCATGTTGATAGTAACTCGGAGAGCAAAGTGCTGGCTGCACTTGGGATGGAATTGCAGGGGAATGGATATGCACGCTGGAATTTTGGTTGCAAGGGTTCGAGAAATAGATAGCATGAAAGCAAAGTGTGCAAAAACGCATAGGGGAAGCTCGTTATATAGTTGTTTAGAGAGAGAAAGACAATAAATGTGCATTAAATACACATCTACCAAATTAAAAAGAAAGATATTCGGGTAGAGCGGGAAAAATTAGTGCGAATGGCACTTGGTTCATTTGGGACATGAGGGACGCGAAAGCGTGAAGTACGCGGTTCGGCCGATTCGGGCGACGTGGGGAAAAGACACACAAATGTTCTTGGGACATGCGGGACGAAAGTATGTGAAATACGCGATTCACCGAATCGGATGAAAAGGGAACAACGGGTCCGAGCGAACTTGGGACATTTGGGACAAAAAGTTCCGATGGGCCCGAAAAGAACGGACTTCGGGCAAACCACCAATTGGGGAAGAGAGCCCTGAATGAACTTGGGACGGGCGGGACAAAAATATCTCAGCAGGCCCGAAAAACACACAAAATGACCCAAAAACACATATTTTCCCAATTTCTTGACTTATCACACTACCAGGATAACAGAAAAGACACTTAACCTCAAAATTTTAATTTTCAACTTCTTAAAAGTAGGGGAATTTTGAGTGGACAACAACTGGCTCCTTCTGGGGATGACTTGGCATGAATTCAAAGAATGAGACAAGGCAAGAATTTAGACAAACTCGGGGAAGTAGACCAGTACCTTATCCATTGGGCCACGGAGGCAAAAGCAAACCAATACAGAAGACAACACCGCAAACAACACACAAAAACAAGGGAAGGAAAAGAGAACACACACTATACAGAATATACAAAGGACTTCCTAATCACCTAAGACTTAAACAGTTTCAGGTACTTCCCACTATAAGGAAGTGGGAGAGAAGAACCATCCATATAATCAAGGTAAAAATAATTCTCACCAGCAAAGTGCCTGATCTTAAAAGGTCCGAGCCAAAGGGAATCAAACTTGCCATGGCTGCCACGAGGTTCATGCCTTTTATCCCACAACAAAACAGTGTCTCCAACTTTGAAATCCCTGAGCCTGGCTTTCTTATCAAACAAGACCTTTACTTTCTGTTGGTGAGCAGATATCCTATCAGCAACTTGCAATCTATCCTCATTCAATTTGTAGAGGTACATGATCCTCTTGTCCAAAGAATCGTTGAAACTGGTATCTTCAATGGCCTTCATTAGATGCAAGGCTGGTAGCTCCACTGTTACTGGCAATTGAGCTTCTACTCCATATACTACCTGAAAAGGAGACATCCTAATGGCTCTCTTAGGTGTGATCCTATCTGCCCAAAGGGCATCATAGAGTTTCTTGTGCCAGTTTCGTTGGGACTCATTAACTAATTTCCTTATTATAGCCACCAGATTTTTGTTTGTTGATTCGGCTTGTCCATTCCCCTGAGGATAGTAATATGAGGAATGAGCTAGGGAGATGCCATATCCATAGCAAAAATCCATCATCTCGGTTGAAGAAAATTTTGAAGCATTATCTGTCACGATCTTGTTTGGCACACCATACCTTACCAAGATGTTTTCTTTGATAAAACTGCATACTACTTCTGAAGTAGTACTTTTTACTGGAATGGATTCTACCCATTTGGTGAAATAATCTGTGGCGGTTAATACGTGGGTATGACCAGCACTAGAAGAGGGATTAAGTGTTCCAATGAAATCTAAACCCCATTGCTGAAAAGGTTCTTCGATCACAACTGGTTTAAGGGGCAAGGAGGCCAACTTGGGTCTACCCACGAAAGTCTGACAAGCCTCACATTTATCAACCCATTTTGATGTGTCTCGAACAAGGTAGGCCAGTAATATCCTCCACGAAGTATTTTATGAGCAGTGACAGTTGATGAGTAATTCCCTCCACATGCCTGATCATGAAAAGCTGAGAGTAGCTTCTTCTACTGTTCCTTGTCCACACATTTCAAAAACCTTCCATCTAACCCATGCTTAAACAAGGCATTTTCCCACAACACATATTGGGTTGACCTTAGTTTAACGGATCTCTCTCTTTGGCGATCAAATGAGAGGAGCATTATCCATAGGTGAGAAAGTGAGCGATATCATCATACCATTCATCAACTCGAGCTAAGAAACGAGAATGTTAGGAAGACCAACTTTATCCTCCAAGGTAACTCATGTCTAGCTCCTTTCGATGAGTTCACACAAGCCTTTTCCATGACAAGCTTGGTCGGTTTAATGTGAATATCATATTCTTGAACCTTGGCCACCAGTTCCCTCCTTGGATCCAAATTCCTGCTATGTGAGAATTGACTTGATAGTTGTATCCGGTACCAACACTATGGAGTGAGAGTTAAGAATGTAAAAATGAAACCGCTGATGACTTTAACCACCTTGCAAAGCATGTTTTTCCATTATGGTGTATTTTAACTCGTGATTTTTAGAATGTAGATCATAAATGCAATTGGGAGTTTGTGCTCATTAGAATCTTCCTGAGTCAAAACAGCAGCCAAGGTGTTATCCGTGGCATAGCAATAGATAATAAAATCTTTATGAAATCTGGACATGCTAAAACAGGAGTTTTAGCAATGGCCCTTTTAATACCTTTAAAGGCTTCTTTCCCTTCAGGAGACCAACCAAATGTTTGTTTTCCTTTCATCATTTGGGAGATATTCAAAGTTAGCTCTACGAAATCAGGGATGAACCTTATCAGAAAGTTGATCTTACCAAAGAAAGAGTGCACTCCCTTTTTGCTGGTTGGAAGAGGAATTTGCTGAATAGCTTGAACTTGCTCAGGATCGATGTTTATACCATCTTTAGAGACAACATGCCCCAATAATTTCCCCTCCGTGACACAAAAAATAGATTTCTTAGGATTTAAAGAGATCCCATGTTCTCTACATTTCAAAAGAATTGTTTCCAGATGCTGAAAATGATTGTCCCTTGTTTTAGAAAACATAGTCAAGTCATCAAGGTATACAACAATACACTTCCTTTCAAAATTCCAAAGGCTAAGTCCATAGATCTCTCGAAAAGTAGCACGGCATTAATGAGCCCAAAAGGCATCCTTTTGTAAGAAAAGGTACCCCAAGGGTAGTGAAGGCCGTTTTGTGTTGATCTCGTGGTATTAAATTCTATCCGGTTATATCCGAGAAGCCATCAAGCATAGAAAACATTTTAGATCCCATTCTTCTTGCAGACCTGATCCATCATAGGTAAGGGATAATTATCTTTAAGGAAGCTTGATTTAGATTCCTGAAGTCAACACAGATACGAATCTCACCATTTTTCTTTCTAACAGGCACAATATTGGCAATCCATGTTGAATGATGGATAGGAAAAATGATTTTAGCCTTTAATAACTTCTGTATTTCCTGAAAGATGGTGTCAGCTATCTTAGGATTGTATTGCCTCTGCTTCTGTTTAAAAGGCTTAATCCCAGGTTTGAGAGGGATAAAATGCTACATCTCCTTTGGTTGAAAGGATTTTAAGTCTTCATAGGAATAAGCAAGGACATCTTTATACTTTTCAAAAGACTAATTACCTTCTTCTTTTCTTCTGGGTGCAACATTTTCCAATGTTCATGAGTTTAGGATCAGTAGAACTCCCAATATTAATTTTTCATATTCAGCTGATTGTTGAGGTCTAGTAGAAGCTTTAAACTTTACATACCTATCATGTTTGTCAAACAGTTCTTCTAAACTCACCAATCCTTTTGGAATCTTGTTTCCTTTGAGTTTGATACATCCATCCTGATCCGCTTCTTCTTCTTTGGCAGCTTCTTTGTCAAAGGGCACACTTTCACGAGGCAAATTATCACTTCCTTCAAAGTACAACTGTTCAAAATTATCCTTGAGTTCTAAGAAAGAAAGCAAGTGTTGATCATCATTGAAAACTTTCCAGTTACTTGTATTATCAGGTACACTGGGTCTATGGATCATCTCGATGGTGAACTTATCTTGAGAAAAGTCAGGATGAGGTATAAGCAGTGACCCTGAGACTGCTAGTGAATCAGCCCTGGTATTCTCTTCCCTAGGCATTGCTTCGATGGAGAAAGCATCAAGAAATTCAATGGAGTCCCAAACCTGATTCCTGTAATGTTTCAACCTTCTATTCTTTACCTGGAAGAGGTTCCTAACTTGCTTGAAAATCAATTCCGCATCCCCATGAGCTAGAAGATTCTTCACACCTTGTTCTTTTACCACCTGGAGTCCAAGAATGAGAGCTTCATACTCTGTTGTATTATTGGTATTTTCAAATTGCAACTTGAATGAGAAAGGATGAATGCTTCCTTCAGGCGACACCAATATGACACCAGCTCCAGAACTAGCTGAAGAACAACTTCCATCAAACTCTAATATCCAAACACCATTAGGATCTTTGGATGATACTTTGGGAAGTTGGATTTCTTCTGGAGACATAATCATGTAGTTGCCATGCCCCATATCCTCATAGAGTATTTGTGCTTTGGGATCATCTATTTTTTGTACAATATACTCAGATTGCTTCTCAGGAAATAGCTTCTTCATCTTCCCATTAACAGGTATGAGGGCATGTGACCAATCCATTTGAATTTATCCACCCACATCCTTACAAAAATTTCTGCTTAGCAACATCCCATATGAAGGAGGAATGTCTCACGCTACTAGGATAGTAATGTAACTTTCTTCTCTGGAAAAGTAGCAAAAGCCACTTGTGCGTCCTTAATTCTTTCGACCAAGGGCACTTCCTTACTCTCCATGGAATAACAAGATCCGTAAGTGCGTGTGATATTCAAGCCTAAGGCATGAGCTACTTGAGTAGGCATTACATTGTCTCGATGCTCCTAAGTCTATGGCGTAATTATGAGCTTATGGCCGCCTATAAGGAGTGTTACATAGAATGGTTTGATTTTGTCATTGGGTGAGGTGACAAGCTACCGATTAGGTGTGGTGCGCGAAGAAGTGGGTAAAAGGCCTTTAGAGGTAGTTTTAGAATGGGAATTTACAAAGTGAATCATTTTAGCAAAATCCTTGCGATGGGTTTGATAATATTCGGCCTCCGAGATTTGAACCTTAGTCTTTTTTAGGTGATCAATAATATCAAAAGACCCGTAAGTGGATGGGTTATCATCGCTTGAGATCCTAGGTTTATCAATTTTAGGGGAAAAGAAGTAACTTTAGTAGCGTAGATTGATGTGACAGGACTCACCTTTGGTGTAGATGAAATGGGGATAGGGGATCCTCTTTTGCAATTACTGAGGATAGTTGTCATTGCTCAAATTTTTGGTGGGCTGCATCACTTTCTCCTCTCGATTTGTCTACTCTCGAGTCATGATAGCGAATGATTCACTATTCATGTATGCTACTACTTCATCATAATCATCTCCTTCATCAATTCCTTCGGTGGTGAAGAAATTAAATCGAGATCCCTCAAGTTAATCTGTTTCATAAACAACCTCTTCAACAAATTCCTCACAATCTTCATTAACCTCCTCATCCTTTGGTTCTTCAACTTCACAGGTTGCATTGACAGGAACTTTAATAGGAGGTCCTTCAAGCGCTAGCCTTGTTTGAGAAGCAGGCAAATGATTTCTGGGCTGAAAATTCCTCCTTGGAATGTCTGCATAGGGAGTATGCTGAGCCAATTGTTTCTTAATGGCGATGAGATCATTTGCAAGTTTTTGTACCAATGGATCAGTATTAGGTCTAGGAGTGGAAGAGGAGGAAGAAGCAGACTTAGATTTAGAAGGGTCTCTCCTCAACTTCCCTGACATGATTAAATCATCTTCAACACTAACAACAAGAGTTTGATCCTCACCAATGTTGCGAGATTAGCCCTTCTCAGTGCATAACTAACTTCAGGAAATTGGGCGTTTAGGAAGAAGCATTTTTGGATTTGATCTACAGGTTGAGTATTTGGTGGAATTTTTTTAATTAACCTGTTGAATCAAGCCACAAATTCTCTCATGGGTTCTTGTGATTCCTTCTTTATTTGAGAAATTTGGGCTGCAAAGCATGCACGTCTTCCACCGGTTTGAAATAGTTTTCAAACCTAGTTCTTATTGTGTTCCACTAGTGATAGCTCTGGCGGAAGGTGATAGAACCAATCAGCAACATTATCTTGTAAAGTCTCAACAAAAATTCTTACGGAGACGTCTTCATGTTCAACTCCCAGAACTCCGCATGTAACTATGAAGGCTGCGATGTGTTCATCAGGATGTACTTTACCATCACCCTTGAATTTAGGAAAGTTCTTCCGGTTACCTCTAGGTAACTCATGCAAAGGCTGAGGAAGGGAAAGAGGCCCAACACGATGGCCCCAAGGCAATGGTACCACCATTCTTGGAAAAATGGTTTGAAAAGGAACTGAAACACCAGCAAGAATCAGGGCTCGAAGATTAGGACTGATTTGTTCTGAAGGAATACCACCCGTAGGGATTCTATTTTTGACAGGAGGAGTGCTTGTTGAACGAGCTCTTATATTTCTTTCGTTGAAGGGAAAGGAAACCCCTGCTGTTCCAAAAGCTGAAACTGAGAATCTTCAATACCAAGGGCCCTTCTCCCTCGAGTAAAATGTGGAGTCACCAGATCAAAAGATGATCGATAAATGATTATAGAACTAGAATATGATTCCCCAGTGAGTCGCCAAAAACTGTTGGTCGTCAAAAAGGACTTCAAGAAGAGAAAAAGTCAGGGGACAAGAAGTCCTGTCCTCTTTAATGGGAGAGGTTGCCTTATTCAGAAACGAACCTATTTACACATATATAAAGCATGGTTTTACTATGGAACTTGGATATTATGAAAGTGTTTTCTAAAAGGATCATCAATCACAAAAGGACTGAGGAATGAAAATGTGAAACGAAAGCAGAAAGGTACCATTCAGAATTATAGATGACAGAGTAATTCCTTATGCATGCGAGGGTACAATGAATTGGAATAAGATCATTTGTATCACATTAATAAGATGGAATTTGAAAAGACACAAAGTTCTGTAAATAACATCTGCAAGAATACAAAGCTTCTCAGCATAATACAGACAAATGATCTAATAAAATTAAACGAATAGCTTGAGAATAAAGGAAACCAGATAGACAAAGAATGAAAAATCCTTCTGTATTGATTTCTTTATGATTTATTTACACTTTCAGAAATAAGCCAAGTTCTTCCTTTTTCAAAATGGTGAGGAGAGGCCATTATATAGTTTACAAATTAGTTACTCTTAGTAACTACTTCTTTTAACTAATGTTTAGTTAAAGGGATGCTAATCGCAATACCCCAACTAATTACAATATATCCGAGACAAAAAGGGGGAAGAGAAGAGAAGAATTAGGAGAAGAAGACAAGTGCTCATGACTGGGAGGGACCCACCAACTTTAAGATCCGTTGTCTGAATCTCTTCAACGCCTCTGCTATGTCTCTGCCTCATGGGACTGATGTGTTGGCAGTAGACTGAGTCCAAAATCCGAGGCACTTCTCCATTTCCTTGTCAAACTTGACATGAGTATGATAATATTTATTTGCTTCTTCTATGGCAGATTGAAGAGAGCAGATCTCCTTCATTTTTTCCTTGGAAATGGAGCTTTCCTTGAATAGATCACCTTTTGACAAAGGCTCAATTGAGCTTTGATTTCTTGTAAAGTGAGAGGCACACCAGAAGTCTCATCATGAAGATGGTAATGTATATCTTTGAAGGCAGATATAACTAGTGTTTTGAAGGCCTCACCCTTATGCCAGCTATTCTTTAACTCTCCCAAAGCCTCCTCCAACACCTTGATTTTCCATTCCACGTTATAGACCCAGGAATTTGAAAAATTATCCTTGGCATCCTCGAAGACCTTGCTTGCCGTCAAAATATTTTCATCTGTTTGTCCCATTAGATGGAGGTCTACTATGCAACTCGCCCAAAGTTTAAGTTCTTTATCAATGCTCCCATAGTGGAGGAGAGCTTCTTGCAAATTTCTCACCTTCCCATGGAGTTTGAAAGCTTCATCAATGAAGTTCAATCCTATAACAAGCATATCATCTACCATAGCCTCCATAGCCCTTTTATAGATGGAATACTTGTGCATGTCTTTGATACACCGCACTTCATCCCGGCCTCAATTATAGGTGGTGGAAGAGTAGTCAATGGGGTAGGATCCAAAACCTTATCTTTGGACAGAAGAGACTTGATGAAACTTGTAAGAATCTGGGCCTGTTCCTCCAACTGCTCTATGGTTTGCTGCCCTTTCTCTACCCTCCCAATGACTCTGGTGACTGTTTCCTAAAGATTTTGGATTTCTCCTTCAGGGGTGGACTCTCCCATGGGAATTCTCGAGAGTTCCAGATCAGATGCTTGCAAATATTTCTCTGGCTTGTCCAAATTAGGCTTGGCTATCTCTAGGAATTGTTGGCCTTGAGCATCAGACACTATCCTAGAGGTAGTTCTAGATTTTTTGGCATGAGAAGGAGGAGTAGTGCCTAATAAGGCTGCCACAACATCAAAATTGGGTCCTGAAATTCGGGAGGAAGACTTTCTCTTCCTACTGTCAACAAGAGGCTGCACCCATGCAAAAGAGGAGGAGGAAGAAGCAGGTGGGGCAAGAGGACCAAGAGATAGAGAACTCATGGTGCCCAAGGTTTGTACTGTTGTTGCCTCGAGTTGGGATATGAGTGGAGCACTTGGGGCTCCTGGTGTAGAGGAATCAACGGTGCTTGGAAGTTCAGCGCTCTGGACTTCTTTGTCCCTATCCATTGGGGCTTTAGGGGTGCTTGCAGGAGCTAGCACTTTTCTCTCTTCACTTTCACTGAGAACAATAATGTTCTCTGGTCCTGAAGGCAATTCTGCATGCTTCCTCAGGGGGTCTTCTTCCACAGGCTCCTTCTTAACTTCTTTGACTTTCTTCTGGTACACCTGGGTGGATGAGGAGGCAGGAGGGGTTTGCATAGGTGCTTCTGATCTGGGTGTCGATGCTTCCTTCCTTGGTGTTGAAGCATCCTTGGAGGAGGATTCCCCTGAGTGCCTTCTAAATTCACGGACTTTCTTATCAAACCAGATCTTGGTCCTGACTAAGACCGGAGCTAGGATTTCAGCCAAATCATCCTTCTCCTTTTTGAACCAATCCAAGTCCTCCAAGGGAGTGTGTTTGACCACATTGTCATACTCATATGAGTACAGGTCAGAATTATCATCTTGAAGCCCTTCAGGAACTTGGTACAAGTTGAGTTCTTGAATCAATTGTAGAGAAAACCTGCCGTAATGCCTCCTTGCTTCAAAATCATCAACACAGTCATCCCAATAATCCTCTGTGTCTACCCTATGATGATAAGTGATCTTGATGTTCTGCTCAATAAACTTTTTCAAGTCAAAGCAAGTTCTTGGCCTGAAGAAATGGACAGTAATGGGAGCTAGGGCCCTATCTATATTTTGTGCATCCATGGTTGTTTTGCAGGTGTAGTTTCCCAAAGAGATGGGCAAGTGCAGGCTAGTAATTTTCTTATCTTTGCAGGTTCTATGTAATTTTTCCAATTTCTGCACACTTCTATCAAGACCATTTTTGTCATTGTAGAACATAGGAAGATTGAGAGGAGTTCTCTCATAGTTTGCATAAGCCTTATATAGGAAAATTTCCTAAATTGGATGAAATAGAATATTTGTAATGTGCTATGCTCATATCTTCATTAGAAAATATCCTCGCCGTGTCGCTCTTAAGAAGCTAGAAAATGTACATGGTGAAAGCATCATTCACCCTTCGAAATTGCGATTGTTGGTTTCTAGGGTGAGCTACGGGCAGTAGGCATACACAGGGTCATCCTTGTGAGCATCGATGTATGAGAAACCAAACCATTGCCTCGATGTTGCCAGAGTATACATCAGGTATGAAGTCATATAGAATTTCTTTGTTTGTTGTACATTAGACAACTACTCCACTAGGTTCATACTGATGATCTCTACCCAGTTGATACTCTGAGTCCCTTCGCACACCATGTTGATAAGTGGGCACATCCAAAAATGGAACTCATTGGTAGAGGGTAAGCCCATAACCCGAGCTAGTAGGATTATGAAATCTGATAGTTCTTTATTGAAATCGGCACGGAACAGAACCTTGGATAGACGGGATGCCCCCTTTTTAGGGTTTTTAAGCCATGACTTTGCCACCCTCGCCTTGTACTTCTCACTGTCTTGGTCGAAGAGGGCTGTGCCTGGTTTTGAGAGATTACTATGGAATTGTCCATTTCGAAATTCTTAGGGCGGTGCCAATGGTGGTAGTGTCAAGTTTGGTGATGAGCTCCCCATGCATGTTGGCCAACTCACTCGAGTCGGGGTTGAAATGAGCACCACAGAGAGCATCATTTATATCTGCACATCATTGCACCGAAATAGGGAAGCCATTTGGTGAAAGCCAAACCACTGTCATGGATCATCTGTGCCATAGGTGAAGGGTTTGCATCGGTCATCCTTGCCCAAAAATCCCCAAAATTAAGGTAGCAAACTTCACTATCCCCGATATCGGGAACGGAAGACTCGAGTGGTGAAATTTGTTCCGCCCCTGGAATTTGATCTTTATGTTAATAGTAACTCGAGAGAGCAAAGCTGTTGGTTGGACTTGGGATGGAATTGTAGGGGGAATGGATATGCGCAGGAATTTTGGTCGCATGGGTTCAAGAAAAAGATAGCATGAAAGTAGTGTGTAAAAACGCGTGGGGGAAGCTCATTATATAGCCGTTTAGAGAGAGAAAGATAATAAATGCGCATTAAATACACATCTACCAAATTGAAAAGTAAGATATTCGGGTAGCAGAGAGGGAAAAATTAGCGCAAATGGCACTTGGTTCATTTGGGACACGAGGGACGTGAAAGTGTAAAGTACGCGGTTCGACCGATTCGGCGACGCTGTGGGGAAAAGATGCAAAATTTTTCTTGGGACATGTGGGATGAAAGTACGCGATATACGTGATTTGGCTGAATCGGACGATTTAAAAGGGAACAATGGGTCCAAAGGTGAACTTGGGACATCTGGGACAAAATTTTCGACGGCTGCCGAAAATAATGGACTTCGAGTAAACCGTCCGATCGGGGACCGAGAGCCCAAATGAACTGGGACACACGGGACAAAAATGTCCGACAGGCCCAAAAACACACAAAATGACCAAAAAACACAGATTTTCCCAATTTCTTGACTTATCACACTACCAGGATAACACAAAAGACACTTAACCTCAAAATTTTAATTTTCAACTTCTCAAAAAGCAGGGGAATTTTGAGTGGACAACACATACCCATCACTCTTTTATCTTCTCTTAAATATGTGTACCACAACACTACATATGGCATGATTCTCATGGATACTTTTCATTTGCTTTTAGGTGAGATCCCATAATCGTTTCACCTTTCTTTTTGAACAAGAATCCAATTCTTCACCTTAGTATTGTCCATGACTTAAAAGCTTTACATGGGATCTAACTCCTTGATTCAAACTTCCAATAAAATATGACTCCCTCAAAAGGACATCTTTCTCTCTACATCTCTACTATAAATAGACCGCTCCCTCGAAGGATAGCTATGTAAAGCCTGCCTAAAAAAAAGAATTTGAAGCTTCTCGTATCGATAAACTTCATGAAGAAATCAAGGAGTTAATTTTCTCATCCCATATAGACTTCCCGCCTCAATCAATCTATCCCAAATACAAGTCAAATAGAAATCTTTTTGTCATGGACTTGTTCATTGTGATCTTGGATCTCTTTCCAAAAGGCATGCTACCAAATACCATATAAACTAACCACTTTTCACCCTCTCACCATTCACATTTTCATTCCCTACCACCTCAAGGGACCTACTGGAACCATGACATTTGGTGATCATGTGACTACTCTTCACCTTTAGAATAATCAATCATGCAATGTCTTCAGGGTCTTACGTTCACTAGCCTATCTAAGGTATGATCCAACTGTTATGATCCTTGCCAATCAGGTGGCTCTCTTGCCTCCTCTTATCTTTTAACTTCTTCATTACGTGATTGATCATCTCATATAGGACTAGCCCCTCAATGCTTATCTCTGGGAAATTTTCCTCTTTCACCATAATCAACTTAATATAACCCATACCTATTTGCCCACAATTCAACCATGCCTAAACCAAAACCTAGACTCAATCATGCCTATAAACTACCAACTCATTCTCATACCTCCTTACATTTTTCCCTAGCTTATGGGAGAACTACATCGGCCCGAGAATCCTTTTCGCTAGCACTATGTAGGTAGCACTCGAGGGCATGGGGCCCCTGGAGGTTAGCTTAACCAATCTTTACCCTAGCCAATTCCCCTTTCCTTTTCCTAAAATCACATTCTACCCTAGTTAGTTTCCTTTTTATATCAATAATTGGAAATTAAAATCAAACCAACAATAATTGCTTCACATATTTACCATCCTCATTCATACATTCATTATGTCTACCTTTTCTTTACCATTATCATGCATGTTACTATCAACACATCTCAATGCGACATATATCATCATTAATTGCACAAATTAATGAATTACATACTCAACCCATTTCAACTCAACCATCTATAAACCAACCTGACTCCATCCATGCCTATGACCTAACTAAACCATGCCTATGACCTAACTCCATCATGCTATGACATGATTTCGACTCAACCAAGCCTATGACCTAACTCCATCCATGCCTATGACTGATTCACCTTGCCATGACCTAACTCCATCCATGCCTATGACCTGACTCAACCATGCCTATGACCTGACTCAATCCATGCCTATGACCTGACTCCACCATGCCTAACACACCTATCATGAATCCATCTATAAATAATACTCAAAAATTATATCGACACATATATATCATCACTAAATCATCCATCTCATCATATAACTATGTGTATCTCGTACAATATACACTGATATCAAATAATATATAAAAATGTCTCAAAACTATATATATACAACCTCACCATCTTTGGCACGTAGGCCGGTATATGATAAAAATATACAAAAACTCTCGTACACATCCTCACTCTCTTCGGCACGCAGGCTAGTATATATCAAAAATGAATAAATACAACAAAAAGGAGAGACATACATCAGGAATCATCCTATTGGATACCCTCTATATCGGTCTCTCTTTGTCTCTCTCCTTGGTGGCTCGATAACATCTCACCACCTCTCATGGGGCGTGGTTGGGTCCTCGCAAGTACATCACCTGGGGATGGCCTCCATGAACTAGTGGCCTCACCTAATCCTATCTCGTGGCTTGATGGCCCCCGTGCTCTCCACACTATGGATGTGAGATCGAGGTCCTCTCACTCGAGGCCTGTTGTGCCCTATACTCTCCGTAGGATAGAAAATCTATCCATGTCACCATCAATTGATCCTAGTAATGCTAGCCTCACCTAAGGCATCTTGTAACCTAGGTATGGATACTGCCCGTGGTGGCCCCATCAGCCTCGCCCTGTGCTTATCATGTGGGACCCTGTCCCGCCCTTGCCTGTGAACTGGGACCCTATCCTAAGGCTTGTGGTGGCCCCATCATCCTTTGACCTTGTACCTACGCTTGTAGTTCCTCAATCTATGCCTCTGTAATGGCCAACTCGCCTACAAACCTATAACTCATGCCTCGCAGAGTAGCCACCGCTCATCATCTCCATCTCCATCTCCACCTTGGGCCATTCGGGGCCTATAGACTTTCCACTGTGCATGTAGTGTGGCCACCTCTGCCTTTGATCCTGCTAACTACCCCTGTACCATCCCTAACTATGTAATTAGGGTCACCACCTTCCCGTAGCGTGTCTCTTTCGCATGTGATGGTGGTTAAATCTAGCTACCGCAGATCAGAGGCACTTTGCTCAGTAAATGTGCCACCACCACCGCCTATACCTATCGGTCACCCTAGCATCATCAATAGGCCGATCTATAACCTGATCCTCCTCCCCTGTAGTTACTATTGGTTGTGGTAGCGAAGTGGTTTCTCCACATCATCTCTCTGGTATTGTGGGAAGGGTGGTGGTATATCCTATGGTAGCCCAAAAGTCTATCTAACCCTATCTATTGGGATCATCTCGTACTCCCCTTCAAACAACCCTCAATTCATTCGAGTATCTCTAGGCTATCTAACTCATTGACGATCCGTCTATATGAGGGATAGCCCATATCTGATCTCTAAATAATGTCCACTTTGGATAATCCCTCTAGTAACCTATCTGTAATAGGCTACATCATGTGTAACCCTCGCCTACTAGATGATCTCCCATCAATGAAACCCATCACCTATATCCCACTCTAACAAACTCAAAGCTCAAATGCATCCTCCTGGGCATACCAATCAGAAAACAAACACAATGTACTCATAGGCCCAACAATGGTGAAGAATAAATGTGCAACATAAATTGAACTCGAAGAGCCACCCATACGTCCATAGCTCTTCAGTATAACTACACTAGGAATGTTGGCACCCATGCAAAGTAGGTATTGTCCATCATCATATCATGTAACACCCCCATTAGTGACCATAGGAATTTCCCACCCTCTCCATTTGACAAAGTTGTAAAATAGCAAATTGCGTCCATCAATAACACTACTAGCCTCGTCTCCTCTAAATGGGCTATGTACGTATCTCCATAACTCATGCTTGCACTGTGTGGAATGTCATCTCCACCAGTCCCTCACTGAATACCATCAGCATCAACTCCTTAGATGCCTCTAAGGAGATCGAATATACCTACGTCCCCAATATAGGTAACCATAGGATCCTGTACATGTCCTCTAGGGTGTTGTCATCTCCCCAGTTAGTAGGTGAAACGTGTTGGTTACTAAATCCCATCTATCAATGAGAGTGACCATAAAACTTGGCTACCAGACTACATGCCGATAGCGTCAAACCCCAATCGGGCCCATGTCGCGTGACATGCCTCCACTCCTCAACTATCACCATGCCTCAAACTCTCAATAGTAGGGGTGACACCTGTCTCTCATCCTCAACTAATCTCTCACCTGCATCCAACAAAATATCACATTAATTTCACATTAATCATAACCAAAATCCCACTCGACACCTCACATTTACCTACCACCCTACCTCTCTTTCCCCGAGACCTTCTTACCTTTCTATCACATCTTCTATCTACCCACCCCAACCCTAATCCACTATCATTCACCCTTACCTATTTTTACCCCTTACCTATGTTATTATTTCCCCAAAACATCTCCTACTTCCCACTACCTATCTCACCCACCCAACTTAGGTCACTTTTGGCCCCTTTTCCCTATAGCCCGACCGATCCCGATTACCCTTAACCAACCTCGGTCCCCCATAACCGGCAATGGTCACCTGTTTTGTGATCGAGCATCGTTCAAGTACCATCGACGCCGGCTAGCCTTCGACTAACTCGCGCCGGTCCTTATCACTACAAAAACCATGACATCCAAACCCCCCTTCTTCCTAAAAACTTCCTTTTTCTCCCTTTACCCACCCGACCATACCCAAATCCCCCTCCACTGTTCCCCACCCTCCGTCACCCAATCACCTCTCTCCTCATTCATATTTAACTTGATTTACCCTCCCAAAATTCATACTTCATTTCCCCCAAACCCGTTTTCCCCACCCAACCTCTAAATCAATCTAACTCATAAAACAAAGAAAATGGATTGACTCTTACCTCACGACATCGGGCCGCCGCCATGGTGGCACGTCGAGCCAATGCACCGTTGGTCAACCCAATCAATTGTCTCATCTCCAACTAATCAAATCAATCAATCCGATCTCATGGACCCGCCTATCATCTACCAATCACCCGCTACACCGCCGCCAACTTAGATTTCCATTCCATATAGATGCTTTCCACTTTTCTCTCTCTCAACTATTATTTTCCTAAATCGGTAAAAAGAAAAATGATTTGAAAAACACAACAATTTTTCTTTTATAACCTACTCCGACTTTATCGTAATGGTTTCACCTTGACCGACATCGGTCATGTGCCCTAGCTTACCATGGTCGGTCCATCGCAACCGGCATCGGTTCATTTACACCATCATTGGTTATCTTGTTTAGTTTTTTTCCTACCCCCTACCCCCACTTTACTAGCTTGTATCTTTTTACCTTACCCACACCTGACTTGGACACTTCACTTTTTCATCCTAACCTCATCCTCATTTGGATACCTAATATTTTACCCATACCTCGGCCCTACTTGTGCCATGACCTAGTTACTTCAACCGGGGACATTGCTAGTGACCTGTGACCTCATGTGCTCATTATACCTTGTGGCACTGTTACTTGTGTTGATATACATACTGACCTTACCTTGCCTGTTGTCGTGACCGTTTATCTTGACCCAACCCTTGGTGTACCTCAACATACCTAAACATTCATGCACTGACCTACGCCATGTTTCCCGATCATATCCTATACCTTGATACTGAAATCACCTCAACCTTGTTTGGATAGACCTATCGACCTTAGACAATGTAGATTTTTCCTGCTCTTTAACTCCGTACCATACATGTAGTTTATACGTGTACGTGCATTTGATCACATTACCTTTGACCCTAACCCATTACTGGATTACCCTGATTAGACCATTTCCCTTTTTACCCCGTTTCCCACCTTCCTCTTAATCACATTCACCTTTTATCAAACCACTCATGATTCTTCCTTCTACCTCATCGGTTCCTAGTTTGAGGGGGATCACCATCACCACACATGGGGCAACCACATCTCATTTTTGTCAATGCCGCTTACCAATACAAGCTACACAATAAAAAGGAAAAAAATGTAGATGCCAAAATTGGGTCACATTCCCCTTGGTCCCTCGACAAATAATGAACTCGAACACACTCACCTAACCATGGCCCCTTTCAGCACACTCTAATATTAATTTAAATAATTTAAATAAATTAATTCATGATCTCATAATATCTATTATTTAAAATATCCTAATTGCATAATGCCCACCATCCACCTCACCTATACACCTCATCTAGCCACCTCACCTTAAGATTTATTCTTAGTATGTTGCCATAACTAACTCGAGACCTACCTAAACCCTAAAAGAAAAGCCTACATTCCCTCTAACCACATTCCCACCCATTAGAAAGGAAGCTTCCATTATAATCCGTGGAAGAAAACGAATGAGATCCAAGAAAATCAAGAGGATCTGATCAGTTTAGTAAAACTAGGAAATCCCGCCTAACCAACGCCGGTTACCCTAAACCGCCGCCGATCAACCCAAAACCGTCGTCAGTTACCATTTAATCCCCAAAACAACCTTATTTCAAGGTTGGCACATTTCTAATAGCAGAGTACAAAACCAGAGCTGTATGCAAGAGGAACCAACATTCGTACATGCATCAAAGCATCTACAGCCAACACCAGAAGCAATCATAGAGCCACCTGCATTCACGGGAGCATACGGGAAGCGCCATCACCACACCAAAGCTCCATCCATATGACCAATTTGCCATTGCCACCTGACATCAAGATTATACAACAAGTGTTTTGTTTACCGGTGTTACAAATATATTGTGACATTATTAATAAATTGCAATATTATTAATTATGAGTTTATAGAACTCATATTAATAATTTAATTGTAATAGTTAGAATTAGTATATCGGGTGAGTTGTGAAAACAACTCACGTAGCTATTTTGGTGTGTGAGATAATAAAGGGATTAAAGATATATCCTTGGGATAGATTTGAGATATTCTAGGAAGGGGTTGAGAGATATGAGGGATGACTATTGACTCCTAGAATCAAGGAGATCAAACTCTATATATTGTAATCTCATACATAGATGATATATCTCAAATGAATTGAAATTATACTTTTTTATATTCGGTGTTATTTTATTTAGTAATCAATATTTATTTATTTGTGTGCAAATTTGTACTAAATATAAGAACTAGCACTTGTCCATTGTCATTTTAGTAGACTCTTTTACTTATGTTATTAGTTTCTACTTGCATTCCCATTCACCCATCATTTTCCTTCATACAAACTTGATCAATCTTTCACCCATACCATTAAACTACCCATACCCTACTAATAACTATCCCTGAGCACACCTAAGACCCACATGGAACTTACCATTGCCCTTTCCATTTTTATTTAGCCTCATATTTGTCACCCCACCAAGTTTTTATTAAGTTTCTGTATCCCGACCATACCAACGCCGGTTACCCACAACCGTCGTTGATTAACGTAAATCGACACCGGTCATACAAGATTGACGCGGTCTCTATGTTTTTAAGAACAAACAAAGAAAAATCTTAAAACCTCCACCAAATACCCAAAACATCCTAGAACTAGACCCGGCACTCACTCTAATTATTTCATAGAGATCTTGACCTTTAGATTCAAGCATATTTTAGCCTGTTGTGAATGAATTTTCTTATTGTAGTCGAATGAGGTACCTAAATCATTTTAAGTATAGTAGGATTTCCTTTATTGTTAACATTGAGTTTTTTTAAATAGTGGATTGACAATTGTCTAGGAGTATTCCACTTACTTGAATCTAGCATACGTTAGCGGTCCCTTCGCTTATAGTGTTTAAATTTTATTTGGTGGTTTTTTTTTTCTATTTTAGGTAGTTCCTCCTAGCCAAAAGGATGCTCTCATGATCAGATGTGGATCAAGAAGTCATACGCACACAATAACCTTCAACTAGCATTTTAACAGTATTCCTCCTAGCCCTTTACCCTTATCTCTGTTTTGTCAATATTCAAGGAAAAGATCTAGAATGAGGTGAAACACTAATTCGCCTCAAATTCATGGGCCCGACTACTTGCACTCTCAATTTTCATAACAAATATCGAAATGAATGTTTCTAAGAGTAGAAAATTGTTTTAACCCTGAGCTTCATCTGTCTCTCATAATGGACTCGCATAAGAGCCACAAAACGACACCACAACTATATACAAAATTTGAAATCAGACATGCTCCAAATGGAACACACAAAGCATGGAAAGAACTTAGGAGAAAAGCAACCTATACTACAAAAAGACAATGTGCAGAATCTCTTTGAGGAAAGAAAAACTAAACTAATACGTGTAGGGTGAGACTTCCCTTTTAGTAGTAGTGTTTAAGATATCCCATTCACTAGAATCTACAACTCTTTGCCCTCCAATGTGGACATTTAGAAATCGGTGCTACTTTTGCACCTTGTGATCATATAGGGGCCACTCTAGATAGCATCAAACTTGGAATGCCTTCCTGGTTTTCTCGATCTGTATCCCATTTCAAAACTAGGTCTCCTTCCTAGAAGGTCCTTGCTTTTGCCTTCTTTTCAAAAAAATCTTGATTAAGGCTCGATTATTTTCCATTTCTTAAAGAGTGTGTTTCTCTGGTTTCTTCTAGTTCTATCACCTCCACATACCCGACATCCATTGGCTCAAATTCAAACATCTCTAATTGCTTCATGAGCTCCAATGTTGGTAACTCAAGTGATATAGGAAACACCGCCTCTTTCCCATAAACAATCTTGAATGGAGAGTTACCTGTATATTTCTTGGGTGTTATTCTATTATGCCATAAGGTCGTTTTGAGATTTGTGTGGCGGTCATCTAATTCTAATCAAGAGTTCTTCGATGATCTTTAGTAGGTTTTTTTGTGCAATCAACCGGTCATTACCCTAAGGGTAATAGTTTTATGAAGTACTCAAATAAGTCCCATGCTTAACATCCCATCCTATGATCTTGGAACCGATAAATGCTAATGAATTTTATGATATGATGGTGGCTAGCACTCCAAATCTAGTCTCTATCCCTTCATAGAAATCCAGTATACTAGACTCATTTGCCTCCTTGAGTGCCACTACCTCAATCCACTTGGTGAAATAATCATCATTGTCAAAATCCATTTATGGCCTTGGCTTGAATTTAGATTGATGACTCGATAAAGTCAATCCCCTTTACATGAAAGGTTGGTCGACCTGAAATTGGGTGCAGTGGAAGTGATGCTAGTATTTCCTTTCCTTTGAATAATGCACAGTTCTTGCACCTTTTGATCCATGTGTAACAGTCTTACTAAACACTCTATGCTAGTAATAACACTGCTTTCATGATTTTGAGTGTTGTCACTCTCGAGAGAAAAATGGCCTCCAAAGCTACTTCAACATGAAATTCTTGTATCATTTTATCCACTTGATCTATCCCAATGCATCTCGTGAGAATGCCATTGATTTCTCTCTTGAAAAGGACACCATCAATAAGAACATATGGGATGACTTTGTAACCTGAAATATATCCTTTTTCTTTACTCATCCCAAGAGGATGCATGCCTATTCAAAGGAATTACATAATGTCTTGGGTCCAACAAGGAGAAGGTACATCATTTATCCCTTCTTCTTTATCATCTTGTAGAACAAGAAGAGCCTCCTTTTCATTATCTATTTCATCTTGTTGACGTGAGACTAGTTGTTTACACAATCCTTTCCCATGGACCAGGTTGGTGACATTAGTATCAATGTCATATTCCATGACACGAGTGATCCACCTGCGCACATTTTTCATTCGGGTCCTTCTTGAGAAGGAATTATTTAACTCTCGCATGGGAGACCAATAGTTGGATTTTGTTATTTGAAACCAAATGCTTGAACTTCTTCAATCCTCGATCACCACTAGGACCTCGCTTCTCAATGAAGGAGTAATTCACCTCATAATCTTACAAAATCTTGCTTTGAAGAAAGAAATTGGTTGTTCGCACTTTCTTTGTTCTCTTGAACCAAGATTGCAGAAATTGTGTCCCCGCCACCAAAGGCATACGGTATGAAGTCTTTTGAAAATTTTGATTCACAAGAGTTGGGGCTTGTGATATGTCTTCTTTGATATCCTCAATAATTCATTTCCTTTATCTTTCCACCTAAATGTTAAGATCTTCTTCAACATCAATTTTATTGGATTAACAAGGGCATTAAAGTTTATAACAAACTGTGTGGACAAGATTGTTTTTTCCCAAGAAGCTTTGAAGATCCTTCTTGTGACTTGGAAATGGAAATGCTCTTATTGCTTGAAATCTCTCTCGGGTCAATTTCCAATCCTTCCTTTGATACAATATGGCCTATGAGCTTGCCTTCATGGGCCAAGAATATGTATTTTTGGGGTTCGGTGACATCCCAAAACTCCTACATCTTTGGGATACATGCCTTAGATGGAAAATATGATCTCTTTGCATTTTGGAAAATAGTGTAATGTCATCTAGATAGATCAACACTATTTTGTTAATCGGTCCCTTAAATTCCATATCCATTTCCCTTTGAAAAATGGCTTGTCATCACCAATCCGGCACTATGATAATTCTTCACGGGAAATCCTCGTGCTATAATTATTTACTAATGCATAGCTTTTAGTTTGGTGGATGGAATCTGAAACACAACAACAACCATAACACAAGAATACCATAGACTATGATAAAAGGAATGACGATAAATATGAAATATAAGTGTAAATTATAATATCAACATGAAATTGTTACAATCTCACCCATGAGGTACTTCAAGTGTTATTGACTTCACTTGCCTTCTAACAATAACTATGGGAGAAACTTCACAATTACACTTCTTAATGGCTTCTTTAACACACCTTCAAAATGATGGCTTCCTTTACACAATTACAATATTTCTACTACTTCCTTCTATATGCTAAATGAGGGGGTGGCCTCTTTATTTATAGGAATTTAGGCTTATCCATCTTATCTCTAAGATAGGATAGGAAATATCTTCCGCCAATCATATTTCATGCCTACACTCTTGCCTTTACATGTAGGCTTATCTTCTAAGATAATATAAACCTTATCATCTCATGGGTTCCACCTTTTTATACTTTTCACAAATAAAATACACAAAATATTTATGACATCACTTTTGTCCTTATTACAAATATAATATTTATAATTCCTAATCATGTAGACCCTACTTCTCTACTTATCCCAACTTTGAGATTTTAACATTACCGGACCACTTACTGACAAATATTTACTTTTTACAACATTCTATTGTACTTTTTTTTGTTACCGTACTCTACATTATTGGTGGCATTGTCTTGATGGCACCATTATCTTCCATCGGATGCTACTACTAATTACACTTAACAACATCCTATTCTAATAGATACATTAATGAAATAGAAATTACGGAGGAAAATTTTAGTGTCGACATCTTTCCCCTTCCTAGCTTCACTACTCTAGTCCTCGGAGTAGACTATCTGGTAAGTGCTTGGAAAATATTCAACTTGTCGTGGTTGACCCATTTCATAATGGGAGTGCCATCCGATTCCTCCGGTTAGTACGTACCATTTTTCATAGCTCTTTGCTATTTTGTAGGGCCCCATCCATTTTGGAAGAAATTTTCTTTGTCTTCTTTTTTTGTATCTGGAATCATATACTAGAACCAAGTCATTCACATGAAATGGAGACCAACGGATCTTTTGATCAAAGTATTCCTTCTACTTCATTTTCTTCTTATAGCTTGTATCCTTTTCTATTTCCCTCATTTCCTCTAGCAAATGAAGATGTACCAACCTTTCTTTTACTGAATCACTTTCATCCATCCTTTCATTTTTCATAACTCTCATAGTGGGAATATCAAACTCAATAGGAAGAACTGGATCAATGTCATAGGCCAACTGAAATGGGGAGTATCCTATTGCTGACTTTGATGTTGCCCTATATGCCCATAATCTTTGCATGAATCTTTTATCCCACTTATGTACACAAGGCTGCATCTTTTGCTAGAATTTGACACAACAAAAATTTGTTCGTTCCACTGTCCATTTGTGCTTGGCTTGTATGTTGTTTCCTTCCTATGCTTAATAGAAAACTTATTGACTAGGGCCTCTACCACCTCATTAATGAAGTGGCTTCCTTGATCTATTACAATTTCTAATGGACAACCAAATCTGGTGACAATGCGTTCATATATGAACCTTGCCACTTCATCCATGGAAGTTGTTTTCAATGGCCTAGCTTCAACCCACTTGGTTAAATAATATGTGGCAATTCAATATACTTATTTTGGCGTGGGGTAGTTGGAAGTGGACCTACAATATCTATTCCCCACTTTTCAAAGGGACCAAGTGGAAGAATAGGGCATAATGGAGCTAATGAAGTCTTACGGTTACCATGTGTTTGAAAATATCACATGTCTTACAATAATTATAACAATCTCTAAAAGAGTGGGCGGTGATAACCTACATTCAAGATCCTTCTTGCTGTAAGTTGTCTAGAGAAGTGTCCTCCACATGTACCATTGTGGAGTTCTTCTATCAGCTCCTTCCCTTGATCACGTCCAACTGCCCTCTTGTACTTTCCATCAAGTTCTATTCGAAATAATACTCCATGCAGAATAGAATATGGATGACTAGCTTGAGTAATCTTCCTCTTAGTCTTTGCATTGGCACCATCAAGAAACTTGAATTCATTCAGATAATTCCAAATATCTATGTATTCACTAGGGATTGTGTCAAGGGATAACAATGTTGCATCTGGGAAATCATCATCATCACAAGATGAACCTAAACCATCATAGGCTCGAGAGAGTGCATCTGCATTGACATGCTTCTTTCTGGCCTATCTATAATATCAAATTCAAATTCTTGTAGCAAAATTATCCATCTTGCTATCCTCCCTGATGGGTTAGGCTTATTTACAATATATTTTAGAGCTACGATGATCATTACAACTAGGAATTTTTCCCTAGCAAGTAATTCCTAAACTTCTTTACAACAAAAATGATAGCTAGAGCCTCTTTTTGATTCTAGTATAATTTACCTCAAATTACTACTCATTTATGCGCTCCCAAAGTAAACTAGATGATCATTCCCATTTTCATCCTTTTGGCTCAAAGTACTTCCTAGTGCTTGCATCGAGGCATCAGTATACTGATGAATGGCTTGCTCAATCTGGATTCTTTAAAGCAGGTGAAGACACGGGGCTTCCTTGATTGTTCAAAAGCTTCATGCGCCTTATTTCTGGTTCATAAGTAACATCCTTCTTCAAGAAGCTGGGTTAGTGGCTATGCGATCTTTGAGAAATTCTTGATGAACCTTCTATAGTAACCCAAATGGCCTAAAAATGATCTAAACTTACTTCTATTCATAGGAAATGGTAACTCTTTGATTTTGAAACTTTATCGGGATCGAGTACCAATACCATCTCTGGATCTGACATGCCCTAACAAAACACCTTTAGAACATCCAAAGACACACTTTGTAGGGTTTAGTGAGGCTTTGCTTCATCTAACTTTTGAAATGTTGTCTCCATCAGTGCGGGTGGTCCATCTTGCTCCCATAGATGCAAAAATCATCCAAAAATACTCGATGAAGTTCCGATGTAGGGTTGAACACCCTATTCATCAAACAACTTTGGAATGTTTTGGGGCATTACACAACCCAAAAGGCATAACTCTATAAGCAAATGTTCCCAAGGAGTGGTGAACGTGGTCTTGGCCGATCTTTCTCTACTATACAAACTTGGTTGTAGCCACTATATCCATCAGCAAAACTATAACACTCCTGGCCAGCTACTTCGTCCAAGATCTGATCTGAGAATGGAAGAGGGTAATGATCCTTCTTTGTTGCCTTATTGAGCTTCCTGTAGTCAACACAAATGCGTAGCTTCCCATTCTTTTTTATTGAGATCATGACAAGGAGAAACCCATTATGAATTCTCCATAGTAAATATGAATCTGCATCAAGTAACTTATCTATTTCTTCTTTTACGGTCTTGGAAAAATTAGGATTCATTCTATATGGCATTTGATTTATGGACTTAGCACCATCTACCCAGCTCAATAGAATGTTCTACCCAACTTACTTGTGGAGTTCCTTGTAATCAAAAGTGAATATGTGTATGTACCTTCGAAAGAGTTGGAGGTAGGATTCCTTCTCACTCTCCATCACAACATCACCGATCTTTATTTCTTTGGAGATGATCATCAATTTCTTCTTGAGATAATTTTATGGGGTCATGAGTCGGTGTGACTAGAAGGATATCCATGACTAAAACATCAATCTCACTTTCTTCATCTTTTTGTGTCCACTTCACTTTGGTACTAGAGTAATCGAGAGGATGTCCAATCATCAGTTTCATCACTTGAATCGCGAGGTTCGCCTTATGATGCGAGGGATCACATTTATTTTCACCCTCTCTCTACCACGTCCAAGTGTCATGAATCCTTCATTCCGGTAGTTTCTTGCATGAACTCTCCTTAACCATGGTCTTCCAAAACATTGGATATGCAATAGTACCATTTTCATCATCACTGAAAGTCTACCACACATACAACACCCATAAAAATATTTCCACATTTGAAACTACACCTTTGGTTTTTATTTTTCCCTTATTTAATGACCTTAACATAAGTGTTGAGGGGTGATAAATTTTAAACCCAACATATTCATTATAGACTTGGTCATTACATTAACTGCAGCACCTCCATCAACTAAGACATTATGAATTGAAATACCATTACATAGTACCTTAGCTTGTGGAGCATAGGGATCCACCTCTGCCTCCAAAATAGGGACCTCAACCTCCTTCCTTCGTCGAGCATTGAGTCCACTTCGCATCTCCCGCCTCTTCTCAGAAGACATAGCCAAGAGTTGACCATATGTAATATTTGTAGGCCTTTTGGACAGATCTTCTAAGATGGAGTATGGTCCTTGTCCCTGTGAAATCAGAAAATCCTGCACACCCAACTTTCTTCTCCTATGTTTCTTACTAGTTTCTCCTTTCATCTTCTTAGGATCATTTCCATCTTGGTTATCTTTTTCTTTCTTTTTTTTTTGTTACAAACACATCTACTTCATTATTTATGCTCTTATCTACTACATCAAAAGAATTCACAGGTGCTTTTCCTTTATCATTATCTCTTATACCAGATGTAGAAGCTCTATCTAGACAATTATACTTATAATGACCCTTTTTATAATAACCATAACATACAACTTCAGAAATATTTCTTTTTGGACCTCTATCTCCTCCCTGAGAACTAAATTATTTTCCTTGGAGAAGATTAATAGTTAACTGACCCATCTTCTTGAGCAGATCTTCATACTCAGTAGATGTACTAGGAGAAATATTTGTGCTCACCGAGAGTGGTTGTGGATTCTAGACCAAAGGTGTTGGTGTAGGCTCTACTTTAGCAACAATTTCTTTGGGCTCCTCTTCCATGCTTTCTTATTACCTTCTTGCAATCTCCTTTGTTTGTTCAATGGTAGTTGGGCGGTCATACTTCACTCATTTTCTGATCTCTGGCTTCATCCCAAGAATGAAGTGCTTACATAGGATATTATCCACACCATTCATCAACCCATCCACTAATCCTTCCTTCCGGATCTGGGCATCGAGCTTCCTCCTTAGCTCTAGAACATGAGCATGATAATCTCTTATCTTCTCCTTCTCTCCTTGGGCTAGCTTTGTGATCTCGATCATGAGATCTGCATATTTTTGTTGTTCACCAAATTCTTCAAGAAAACTTTCAGTTAATAAATCCCATGAGTTTTTTACATTTTCACCTAGTGTTTCAAACCACCTAAGTGTTGAACCATCCAAAAAGGTAGGAAAAAATTCAGTCCATTGTTCCCTTCTTATAAGGCCATTACAAATACAAGATCGTTTAAACTCTTGAATGAAAGAGGAAGCATCTTCATTAGATTGAGCTGAAAAAATAGGAATCTTCCCCATTTTCAAAAGTAACCATAGTGAAATACCAACCCACAAGTACAATCAACAAGACTTATGTGCACAAATAATTGGAATCACTATAATAGAAAGTGACTTTACACTTTTCTACAGTAAAATAGAAATGACCATGGTAAACTATGGTAAAACTTGACTTACTGTGGTAAAAACTGACTTTACTGTGGTAAACACTATTCACGGTAAAAAGTGAAGTTACTGCGGTAAATACTATTCACGGTAAAAAAATGAAGTTACTGTGGTAAATACTATTCATGGTAAAAATGACTTTACCATGGTAACTCCTATGCATAGTAAAAACAAGGTTACCCTCCAAATGATTTTTTGACTAGGTGGGAATATCTCTCCAGAAAATCCACCAACGAGGAATGGTCCCGGCAACGGAACCAAAATGTCATCACCAATCCGGCACTATGATAATTCTTCACGGGAACTCCTCGTCTTATGATTATTTATTAATGCACAACTTTTAGTTTGGTGGATGGAATCGGAAACACAACAACAACATAACACAAGAATACCATAGACTATGATAAGAAGGAATCATGATAAATCTGAAATATCAGAGTAAATTATAATATTAACATGAAATCGTTACAATCTCACCCATGAGGTACTTCAAGTGTTACTAACTTCACTTTCCTTCCAACAATAACTATGGGAGAAACTTCACAATTACACCTCTTAATGGCTTCTTTAACACACCTTCAAAATGATGGCTTCCTTTACACACTCATACAATATTTCTCACTACTTCCTTCTATATGCTAAATGAGGGGGGTGGCCTCTTTATTTATAGGAATTTAGGCTTATCCATCTTATCTCTAAGATAGGATAGGAAATCTCTTCGCCAATCATATTTCATGCCTAAACTCTTGCCTTTACATGTAGGCTTATCTTCTAAGATAAGATAAACCTTATCATCTCACATGGGTTCCACCTTTTAGACTTTTCCACAAATAAAATACACAAAATATTTATGACATCACTCTTTGTCCTTATTACAAATATAATATTTCTAATTCCTAATCATGTAGACCCTACTTCTCTACTTATTCCAACTTTGACATTTTAACATTACCGGACCACTTACAACAAATATTTACTTTTTACAACATTCCTATTGTACTTTAATCATTACCGTACTCTACATTATTGGCGGCACCATCTTGACGATACTTTTATCTTCCATCTGGGACGCTACTACTAATTACACTTAACAACATCCTATTCCTAGTACATACATTAATGAAATAGAAATTATGGAGGAAAATTTTAGTGTCGATTGAGGCTCACGATGTTGGATTATCAAAATGGCATTTTCCTATAGGCATACGTGCCCCATTTGGTGGTGAAAGCTATTTTGAATTGATCATCTTCTTTCACCATGATCTGGTTTTTACCACTGAGTAGCCATCAGGAGGGAGAAACTTTCTAACCTAGACACTATTTGCAAGATCTGCTCCATTAAAGGGAGTGCGTAGTGATATTTGAGGGAGCCTCTGTTCAAATCCCTAAAGTCAACACATATCCTAATTTCTCAATTTTTCTTCTTGACTAGGACCAGATTTGTAACTTGACCTTGAGTATTTGATTGGAAATATGATGCTTGACTCTATAATCTTGTTCATCTCTTTCTTCATCAAAGGCTCAATATGTGGGTTGACTAGTGTCGATTCTTCTTGATGGGATGAGCATTTGGATCTAGTTCGATTGTGTGTTGTGCTAATTTTAGATTGAACCCTCTTAGGTATTCATAACTCTAAGAAAAAAATCTGGAAATTCTTGGCAAAGTTGTATGAGTTCATACCTTTATTTCGCTCTAGCCACTTTGTCAATCTGAAGTGTTTTTCCTTCTCCAGTGGGATTGAATTTGAATCTTCTCCTTTGATTTGTATGTTAGCCTTCTCTTTTTTGAACTAATCATCGGGATTGAAAATAGATTGTAGTGTCACTAAGCCTTTTGGGAGCTTGTTAGTATGCGGTTGTACAATCGATTCCCATAATCTTTGCTCTAGTCTGTTTTAGTTTCTAGTGAGAATTCTGATTCTTCTTGCAAAAATTTAATGATCTGCTGATCATTCTCAAACACCTGCCAACATGTATTATTATCCAAAGATCTTGTTGGCCTTAGAACCACATGGATATTTGGTTGTTCTTTGTCTCTTTTGATCTTTGTCAACCCATCAAACGTTTCTCCTAATTTGTAAGTCTATCAATGACTTCATTCTCCTTCTTGGGTATGGACACAATATTGAAGGCCTCAAAATCCTCCATGAGATCCCATACCCTACTCTTGTAGTTCTTGAGCAGGTCATTCTTGATAGCATTAAGTCCTCTAACTTGATTGGAAACCAGTTCACTATCACCGAACACTTGCAAGTTCTTGATTCCCAACTTCCTTGCCCAATGAAGACCTTGGACCAAAGCCTCATATTTAGCAGTGTTATTTGAGCAAGAAAACTGAAATCTGAAGGCTAAATAATATCTCATACCTTTGGGGGACATAATCATGGCTCATCCTCTAGCTCTTTGTGTACTCCTTGAGCCATCAAAGAACAATTGTCATACCTCATCATCATCCTTGTATTGCGGCTTAATTACATCGGGAAGAGGTTGAATCTCTTCATGTAGAAAGTAAAGACCTAGATCAGATTCTTCCATCTCCCTATAGGGGTCAAAAGCATGAATTTTTTTGGCCCACTCATTGAGAGTCATGTCTGGGATATATCCCACCTTGGTATTTGCTTCAGAAGTGCTTAGGAGGTCTTCTTGATCAAAATTTGAGAGATTGACATTGATTGGGCTAGGCACATAGGATTCAATATGATAATCAGCAATAGGTTCAGATCTGATTGTGGCCTTCACCCCATACCTTTTCCTAAAGAGCATATGTGACCAATCAGTAGACAGGTAGCCTCCAATTTTGGCAGTGAAGTCCCTGGACAGACACAAAGAAAAATGTGGTGGCAAATCTATGATTGACACAGATTACAAAACAGATCACATTAGGTTAAGCGTGTAGAGTGAGAATCAGATCCTTGATGATTCCCATAGTGGTCACTGTTTTCCCATCTAATTGGAATACTCCTCTAGAGATGAATTCATATTGGAGACCCAACTGATCAGCTATTTGTTTGGGCATCACAAAACTACTAGCCCTAGAATCAATCATACAATTATGCACCAATTTGTCTCCAATAATCAATGAGACATAGAAGGGAGGAGGTCTCAGGTTCTTACCTTGTTGTTCTTCATGGTTTCTCCCTAGTTGAACTACATTGGCAAGCACTCTCTCTTGCTAGTTAGGGGGTGATTTGAACTTGACCAATTCTACATGGCAGTCTATAATAGATCCCTCTTCCTGGAATGGCCAGTGAATCCCATAGTGAAATGTTCACACTTTTCATTTTCATTTTCTCAATAATATTGAATGAGCTATCCTTTTCTGCCCCTTCCCAGACACATTTCTTTCTTGCACATGGGTTATTCTTATTTAGTGCTGATTGGGTTTGGAAGGTGGTGCAGGATTGGTTTAGCATGTTGGGAGTTGTACTTGGAGTACTAGGACCTTGTGGAGTGATGGAAGGTTGAGGGTCACCTGAGTTCAATGGTTGGCCCTCTCTAATACTTCTCTTTTTGGACCTTTTAGTAGAAGCCACACTTTTAGAAGGGAACCGATTTATCGTGAAGTCCTCAACTTGCCAATTAACAAGCATAGTCTCGTTTGGGGGTCCACTTTGTTGAGCTCCTTGTTGCTGATATTCCTCTTGGTTAGGTTCTTATGGAATAATACTAGATTACACCATGAAGGCTTGATTTAGAGCACCATTAAAGCATGTTGATTGGTTGTGTTGTTGACTACATGGAAAACACCAATCATATTCTTATGCCATATTGTTTTGTGTTTGAACCAATGTCCTTGATGTTGAAGCTATGTTTCGATCATATGACCTGAAAGGTCTAGTAGCTTGGGGTTTTCCTTGGTTCTGGATCGGTTTACTATACGAGGTAGTGGCCTATTGTCGATACTAGGTTACGGCTTTATATTGAGCCTAGGGTTGAGTTTGAGGCTGATACGGCCTGGAACTCTGAGCTTGTTGTCTTTTGATGGTTACTAGCTCATTTCCTAGGTTCTAAAGTTGTTTCATGACTTCCTAAAGCTCTTTAGAGGTGTTAGATGATGAAGTGGAAGCTTCATCGAGCTTTGACTCTGGGGTGGGTATGGGAGCTAATGTATGCATTTCTCTAGCATCTCCGGGCTTCCTAACATAGGGTATAGAGGCATGGAAGGCCTAGGAGTGATTTTACCAACTCGAATCAAATGGTTATCAGCCCCTCATGGAAAGGCTATAGGCTACAAGGTAATGTAGTGCCCCTAATTGATAGAATCATCGAGAGAAATATCAGATTTTAAAGCTCTAGGAAAGTATAAGAAGGCACCTTTATTTGTGGGTTTTACCACTATTGGAATCCTATCCCAGTCCTTTGGAATGCGAGGTTGAAGTCTACTAGTTTGTTCATTTAGGGCTCTCTTGATCGTTGTTAGTTTCTCCAAAAAGACAAGTTATCACCTTTCTCTCCAAATTTTTTGTGAAGAGCTATGCATAGCTGATTCTAGTTTTGAATAGAGCTTACCTCAAGACTCTTAAATCATTGTTAAGCCTTCCCTTTGAGTGAGGAGGTGAGAAACTTGACCGCTGATGTCCATCTCATGAATCTCATGGATTGTATAGACATTTGCAATATCTTGGACATGATCACCGAGGAACGTTTGATTTTTCTCGGTGAAATATGGGATGCTCTTTAATTATTCAATCGAAATAGGTTTGTGCATTCAAGGTAGTGGACCACTACCGGTGAAGTTGACACATGGATTTTGTTGTGCCATTCGATCAGTCCGAGGACCCCTCTTAATTGAATGAACGATCGTTGGGAGGAGGTGTTGATAAAGCTTTGCTTGGTGGAGATAGATACTTTGGGCTCCTCTTCCTCTTCTCCCTCTTTTTGGGGATAAGTCTAGATAGAAAAACAGTACCTCTTCTCTGGTTCTTGATCGTGTTTGTATTCTTCTCATGAACTTGCTTGGATTGCTGAAACTAGTAGATTTGTTTCTTTTGGAGTTACCAGATGTACAATTTTAAGGCTTCTTAAATCCAGAATCACAACAAGTGTACATCAATTCCTACTATAATAATATGGAGACTTCTTGGTCCCACCGGGCATGCCAAAACTATTAGTGCAAAATCACAGCACCCCCAAATGAGTTATATAGGTCTTATTTTCTAAGGCAAGGTCATTTGGTGTGATTGCATAACATTGAACTTTCCCAAGGTGTGGGACCTTGCAAAAGTGGAAAATCTCTTTAGATTAAAGGTCATTTCCTTATCCCTCTATTTAGGTGTATATATAGGGATTTTGGAGGATCTATCTATATACCTAATCTAAAACTTTCCAAGGAGATAGGGATAAAAGAGTATAAGAAATAAGAAACAACAAAACTATCGGGTGATGCACCAAAGGAATGATGAACACTTATCTTGCCAATAGACAAAAAACAAAAAAATGCATACGATAACAAGCACAGATAAGCCAAATCTGTAATGGAAGACGAAATGAAAGCAAAAGAGACAAGAAAGGATCTAACGATGGATCACGGACATGTTTTATTGCTTTATGAATTGATACGATCATTGAAAAGTAGCCAAAAAGTAGAAACATATTAAAATTTTGATGGAAGGCATGAAACCCACAAATCCCTTTGCTAGAAGGAGAAGGGAGCTTAAAAACAAGAAATGTCCAACCCTTTACAATGAATCTTGCCCCCATATCTATAGATTTGATTAGAGAAGAAAGAGAGAGATAGAAGGGAAAAGTAGGGCCAAATTCAACCACTGCTATTAATGATTCTAGTAAAATCTACCCTAAATTCATCTTTACTACATCAATCCTTGGTTCGGTGCCTTAGAGGAAGAGGAAAAGGTGAAACAAATCAAATATGATCTATTTGTTGAGGTAAGAAGATCCGCATTGAAATACCAAAGACATTTCCTCAATTTTTCTTCACTTAACCTCCTCAAAATTGAAGTTTCAGACCTCTATGGCATGGGTGAGGCCGATATCTTTCCAACAGTATCAAATTTACAATATTTCGAGCCTTGAGTCAAAAATAATGCCCCTTCAAAATTTTTAGTGAGTCCATACAAATGGGCTAGAAAACAATTTAAAAATGGGTCCCCCTTTTGGTATAGGACATGTGGCAGCTAGATTGGAACAAAATCAGGCCTACAGGTCCACAATTTATCTTTTGTACTTTTGCACAAAAAATGCAAAACTCAAAAAAACTCTCGCAACCACGAAGCTCTTCGCCTGGAAATGCTACTTCCTTTTGGTTGGCTGGGAAATGCGCTTCCATATTTATCTTATCCCTTTGAACGAAAGGAAAATTTTCACCCTTTCTTCGATTCCCCACTTTTTCTTTGACTAGGGCCCAAATGTTGACTTTTTTTCCTTGGGTGGAGTTACCCGGGATCATGGGAAAAGAAAAACTTTTGACTATTCAACTACATCTGGGAAACCCCTCTTGATATTAAGACACTTGGAACATGGAGCATTGACTATTCAACTACATCTAACCTCTTGATATTACACGTGGAGGAGCGCTTGAAAGCCCGACCCAAAGTTTTCCTTTGGAGAAGCATCGAGTTGACACTTGTCGGCCTCTGCTGATCTGTGGACTTTTCAATGGTCCCGCTTACTTTTAGACTTTGGGCTACATGGCGATATCACGATCATTTTTGTCTCCTCCTTGGGACCGACTCTCGGAGTTGCGCTGTGACACTTGGCGTTCTCGCTAAACTTTTATACTTAGCCAATTTTGAAGCTCCGGCTTGTCTACATTTTGACTCTATTTGACCACTTACTATGTGGAGGGATAGTGCATGTTTGAGTTTCCACCTTAGGCTACCTTTCTGAGTCTTGCACCAAGCCGACACCTGACACCTTCTTTCTTAGTTGAATACTTTTCAATGGTACTCCAAATTTTGGGATTTTAAATGCGTGAAATCTTGGTGCTAGTTTTAGCTTCCCCCTTTTAAGATTCACCTTAGGAGAGCACTATTAGGACATGTAGTCTCTTCTATTGCCTCCTCCATAATTAGTCATTTTTGGACCTTTTTCCTAAACCATTTCAATCTTGAGGATTTCGGATCTTCGTCGTTTCTTCCCCTTATCCTCTCTAGTCTTTCTCGTAGCATTGCCCCTTCTTGTTTTACCCTACTATCCCATAGTTAAGTCAATTTGTAGCTTGAAGAATAGATTTAAGATGTGGAAATGGGCTGAAAGATTTTTTCTTTTGCGTAGGGTCCTTTATCCTCTCTTGACCTCCGCTACTTCTAATTTTGAGTCCCTCTCAATCAATTTACAAGATCTAAATGAGTTTTCTAGGTTCCTTCTATGCGAGGTCATGGTTGATCCAATATTTGGTACGAGGGTGAAATATAAATAAAAATTTGGTGTCCACTGGGGTATCTTCCTATTAGCTAAAATACCAATTGCCTTATTATATCCGTTGGGCATGGAGTCAAGAAAGATGATCGATACTAATTGTAGACACCAAATTTAGGTCACACTCCCCTTAGTTCCTCGATAAATAGCCAACTCAAAAACACTCACCTAACCATGGCCCCTTTCACCCCACTCTAATATTAATTTAGTTAATTTAATTAAATTAATTCATGATCTCATAATATCTATTATTTAAAATATCCTCATTGGATAATGCCCACCATTCACCTCACCTATACACCTCATCTACACCACACCCTAAGACCTATTCTTAGTATGTTGACATAACTAAGTAAGACCTACCTAAACCCTATAAATCAAAGGCTACATTCCCTCTAACCACATTCCTGCCTATTAGAAAGGAAGCTTTCATTATAATCATGAAAGAAAACAAACGAGATCGAAGAAAATCAAGAGGATCTTATCGGTTTAGTAAACCTAGGAAATCCCAACCCTAAGCGACGCTTGGTTACCCTAAACCACCATCGGTCATTCTAAAACCATCGTCGGTTACCATTTAATCCCCAAAACAACCTTATTTTGAGGTTGGCACATTTTTGAGAGAAGAGGATAAAACCAGAGTTACATGCAAGTGGAACCAACATTCGTACATGCATCGAGCATCGACTGACCAACACGGAAGCAATCATAGAGGCCACCTGCATTCATGGGAGCATCTGGGAATCGCCATCACCACACCAAATCTCCATCCATCTGAACAACTGCCATTTCCAACTAGACATCAAGATTATACAACTAGTAAGTGTTTTGTTAACCAACACTTGTCCATTGTCATTTTAGTAGACTCTTTTACTTCTATTATTAGTTTCTACTTGTATTCCCATTCACCCATCATTTTCCTTCATAAAAACTTGATCAATATTTCACCCATACCATTAAACTACCCATACCCTACTGATAACTATCCCTGAGCACACCTAAGACCCACACAGACCTCACCATTTCCCTTTCCATTTCCATTTAGCCTCAGATCTATCACCCCACCAAGTTTTTATTAAGTTTCGTACCCACCCATACCTTGACACCGGTTACTCACAACCTTTCCGATTAGCCTAAATAACACTCTTCATACTAGGATCGATGTTAGTCTCTATGTTTTTACCCTCAAACCAAGAACAAAGCTTAAAACCTCCACCAAATACCCAAAACAGCCTAGAACCAGACCCTGACTAGTTCCAGTAATTTGATAGAGATCTTGACCTTCAGATTCAAGCATAGCTTAGCCTGTTGTGAATGAATTTTCTTATTGTAGTCAAATGAGATACCTAAATCATTTTAACTACAATATGATTTCCTTTATTGTTAACATTGAGTTGTTTTAAACAGTGGATTGAAAATTATCTAGGAGTATTACACATCTTGGATTTAGCATATGCTAGGTTGTCCACTACATATACTATTAACTTTTATTTGGTGGTCTTTTTTCTATTTTATATATTTCCTCCTAGCCAAAAGGAATCTCTCGTGATCAGATGTGGATCATCAAGTCATACGCACACAACAACCTTCAACTAGCATTTTAACATGTGTTCCTCCTAGCCCTTTACCCTTATCTGTTTCGTCAATATTCAAAGAAATGATCTAGAATGAGGTAAAACATTTTAGCTTTGGTGGGACCCATTTGGGGTTCTTTGGATTTTTTCATTTCTAGGTGAAAATTTGCATGTTTGTTTCCTTTCTAAAAGGTTCTCACATTAAAATTTCTCCAGATGGAATATTCTCTTCTTCTATTATCTAAAAGAAATTGTATTTTGGTGCTTTAAAAACATTTTTTTCCTTTCATTGGTATCACATTAGTGAAAGAGCATCCCTTCTCCTATTCATCCTTTTGTGTCATTGAATTCAATATTTTGATATGGGTTTAAAAATCATTTCATTTCATTTATTTTTCTCGCATTAGCTCACATTAACTTAGGTAACCTATATGCTGGAAGTCATTCCCGACTTATGGTTGACAAATGAATCATAAGCACATATTTTCTCCCTATATTTGTCTTACCAAACTTCACAAATTCAAAATATACACATTCTTAGACGACATCTTTCCTAGGACCCTATTAATGATCACACTTTGATAAGAGGATTGGAAGGTACTCCTAGCTCACTACTTATGTCGATTCATCCTTAAGAATGACCCACCCCACCATAACATCTGGAAACTCCGTCCTTGTAGATATCCTTCTTCTTAGGAAGCCATCCTCACAAAAAATTCTATTCTAAAGTTCATGAGTTAGTCCTAAATAACATAAACTAAAAAAAACATGATAGAAAAAGAACTTTTAGGCTTGCGTTTTGAGGTGAGAGGACACATTATTCATCTTTTCATTTCTCCTTGCATGCTCCTCATCATAGTTGGTGTATTCCACTCCATTTGAGTGTTCTGGACCCTATTTTTATCATTCTCAGAATTCTAGTGCTAATTTTGCATCGATTTTAACTCACAACCACCTTTTATTCATCTTTGTTTAAATTCCACAAAGAATCTAGGGCCTAATGACCTTAGTCAATTACCATTTGACCATCATTAGTTTTACACAACTGGCATCAATTTACTGTTCTTTTGGTTAACCTATCCAAAAGGACACCTACTTCAACTTCTTTATTGTTCAGAGTCTTTGTCACTCTCATCATATTCATTTTCCTAAAAACTCATCAGCATCTTATCTACTTAACAGATTGTTAGCCTTTTTCATTGTCTTGTCAAACTATCCATTTTCCATAGTGACGACATCATGGTTACCTATGAATGGCATGGTTTACCTAACTAGCATAAGTTAGCTGTTTAAATTTCTAGCTAACATTTTATACCAAATCCACCTACCACCACCTATTTTTCCTATCTTCGTTGTATTTCTGTGTCATTTCTGAAAGCAGTCCTACCACGTCACTACTTGTCTACATGGTGCTGACACGTAGCCAGGAAAACACCCTCATATTCCATGCTAGTTGTCAACCACTCCCACCTAGCCCTTTGCCACCTTCTATTTTATCACCCATGGATCCTACCCAACCTATCACTATTGCCACAGGGGATAAGGAGTTCACACGACTCCTTGACTAAAACCTGATGCCTTACAGTTCTATCTTTCCCACTCATCCACTCAATATGCCTGGGTGGGTTGATATACAACATGTTTGTATCTATCCCCCAACACTCAATCCTACTTCTACTCAAGCCTCGCTAGCTCCACGCTGCCTACATCTACCTTACCCCGGTCGTTTCACATAGCTAGACCCTATACCTTCTATGACATCCATGTATGCCACATCTATCACACCCACTACATCCACTATACCTTCTCCAACCACCCGAATGTAACCTCATACGTGCCTATTATCTCACATATACCCATAGCTACACAACTATCCCAAAGTGTGGGTAACCCCTACCCCTTTTTAAAACATTTTCATTTATATTCCATGGTCCTTAGCCCCCATTATACTAGGGTCACCACAACCCTTCCACATCCATATATGTATTATCAGCAACCTCCCATTTCATTTATCATTCATTTGGGTAGTTAACCCCTATTTCACTCCCTCCTTCTCAATCCACCTATACGGCATCACCATATACTATAATGTCACCTCCGTCATATGTCCAACACCAACACTCATAAACTACATGAGGTACCCAACCATCACAACCTACCAATGACCTAATCAAGTTAATGATGGAGAAGATGTAGACATTGGAGGCATCATTTTTTAGCACACACAAATCTCTCACCTACTATGAGATTTGCAATGAGCCCATCCACCCATCCATTCCTATTCGTTTATATCTTGTACATTAGGAAATTCCTAGATTTAACATCTTCAACAACAAAGTGGATGTGTAATAGCATTTTGGTCTTTCAAACATGGGTGTTATCTTATTGCCCATGATGATGCTTTGCTCCTGAGGACCTTTCCCATGTCTTTGACTTGGCCCACATTAGATCGGTATAGTGGGTTACCTAAAAATTCTATCTTCTTATTTAATCAGGTAGCCCAAGCTTTCTTAGATAACTTCTCCATCAATGTTGTTAAGAAGGTATACCATGGTGACCTCTACTCTACTGCGTCGATATGACAATGAATCTATCACAAATTTTGTTGCTCGTTGGAATAGCTTGATCAATTAACTCACGTTTCAATTACCATAAACCGAAATCAAAGAGCTCTTCATGTGGGATTGTGATAGACATATCTCACCAACCCCGTAGGTGTATACTTTCCAAACCTTTGATGAGGCATTCACCATGGCAGAAAGCTAGAGATTCGGCCATCAAAGAAAAGAAAATTCAACTACGTAATAAAAATTTGGCATTTGAGTCAAATGACATCTCTTATTCTTTGAAACACGAATAATTATTCAAAAGCCAAGGGAACCGCTAACATAGTGGTACTCAAGGGCCCTAGCTCATCCCTCAAACAAGGCTAACCCCTCATCTAATCCCTCACCCATCAAACTTTTCAATTCAGACGAGAACAATGGAAATACACCCCAATTGGGGAGCCTTATTCTTCTATCTTAAAAATCTCATTAAAGTGGGGCCATCACCTTCCTCCCATAAACCACACACTAGTTTTGATCTTACTCACCCCACACCCATGTGGTATAAAGAGCACGACTTCTACAACTATCATTGAGTAAAGGGTCATAGTGACGGAAATTGCATCACTTTCAAGAACATTTTCCTAGAAATGCTCGAGAAAGGTGAGTTAACTTTGGATAATCATAATGCACCTACCAATAAAAATCTACACATCTTCAAGAAACCATTTCCTAATCATTCCCCTTCTAATCAAACTGGAGATACCTCAACTCATGATATCCATACCCGTGAGGTCCATTCTATTTTCAATGACGTACTATTGGCTTCCCAATTACCTCATATTCCTTCCATAGAGGAAATCCTAGCCCGAAGTCCTCCACCTACACTTGAACCCACTTCACCTATTTTCCACCCATGAGGAACACCCTTCATCTCCTCCCTCACTTGTGAGAGAGCCTTTTATTAACATCAAGACCATTTAACCTTTGGCTTCTCTACCTAGAGAGTTGTCACCCGCAGTACCCCTCGACCCATGGAAGACACTTATGTATCTCCTCCACCCACAGAGGAGCACCCATAATTTCCTCCAACTATCAAAGATCTAGTAGAAATGCCTTTGACTCTAGGTAACCATTCTCCATCAGTTACCCAAGATCCTGCTGACTTACTTTCAGCTCTCTTACCCACAAAAGCTGAAGCTAGCAAATTCCTCGTTTATAAGACACATTTACGGGAATCACAATTGGATCCTCATCAACATCACCCTTTGCAATGTTGTTCCCACACTTAGTTGACCACCTAGATTATGTGGATAGGCGTTACTTTATGGGCATCTTCTACTTCTGTCTCAACACAAATGCAGATGTCACCACACTCCCACTATCTATCCAAAAATATTTTGGTTGATTGAACCAAACACAACCACAACTATCACAAATTCCCTCACAATACCACTCATGGCTCAACTCACACCTCTACCCATAACACAACATGCTTTTGCATCCCATCCTACACCTAAATAATCTTCCATGCCTAAACCTATTACTACCTTAGGGGTCATCCCAATGGCCAACCTTACTCATCCGCCCATCAAATTATATTTAGCTACATCCTCAAAAGCTAACACCAAACTTAATCCGACCCCAAATAGAAGAACCAATCCCCTAGATCTCATACCCCAACCTCATCGATCACACCTTCATCACCTTCACCCCTTCCATCCATCTTAGGACCTTTCCCTTTTATCCTAGCTAAGAAACCTTCACCCACCAAGTAAACTAAAAATGAAGTAGCCCATTCCTCCATCAAAACCTCTAACATACCCAAGCACCGACACGACTTTCCACCCACACTTGTAACATTTTTACAACCCATACCTTCAATACCATCGATAACTTCTTCACTACCCATGAAACTTCAGTCCTTTCCTCACACCCTCCTACATGACCCGTCCATCTACCTTCACAACACCTCGGTTATCCCTGTGGGTAACTCGCCCTCTTCCACCATCCACTTTTCCTCTAGATCTCAAGCGCCCATATCACCTTTACCCAAGAAGGTGTAACCTAAAGAAAAAAAACCACTACCCTCCAATAAGGTAGTCAAACAAACCACACACTCTCTATCGCTAGTTCATTATCATGCCCCTAACCAAGCAGAGACACAACCAACACCTAAGACCACACTAGCACCTAAAACCGTAGAATGACCTGCTCCCCCTCATGTAAATATCCTTCCTATACACGATTAGCTACACCTACACCCAAACCCACCTTCACTTCTCATTGTGATCCACTAGCGGGATCCTATGCAAAAATCTTAACTAACCTCCTTGAAAATTTTGTCATCACATTACCACCTTTCAAACCCTATGACCCACTCAAACCCAAACCAAAGGGGTTTGAAAACACCAAAATTTGTGCCTACCATCATGTGCTAGGGCAAAATGTAGAGAACTGCAAGGCTTTGAAAACCACTTTGATCCAATTGTGTCCTCCGGAAGAAAATTTTGATGATGATGACCTTCTCGATGAGGACCCGATTTAACTAGCACCATTTCCATAGTTCTTCCCTTATTGCCTACTCAGTGATAGAGACCTTCACCTCAAAACTCTTAGAGCCACCCCTAAGATTTGAAATTAACATGGCTCACATCAAATAACTCGCCAAACCTCTACCCAAATGTCGGTGTGCCCAACTCATCTCACAAAGTTCCTTCGCCACTCATATTTTTCCCTTCTTGTCACTATACCTTTCATGGATCACCTACTTTACCTACCTCTTCACCTCAAATCAACATGATCCACATTTCTACCTATGCTCAGAAGGAAAAAGGCAAGGAAAAGGCAACCAACCCACCAACCAACCCTATACCTAACATACCATTTACACCCACACCTAAAGTCACTATCCATGACCCCACATATCCTATTTCTAATGGGGTTACACATCACAATGCTCAAACAATTATACTAATCCCCCTCAAAATGTCCCTATATGACCTCATCCAAACCTCGGAATCCCATCGTCAAGCTCTCATGGAGGTCCTTTAATCTATTGAGGTCTTACCCAATGATCCTACACCCGTAGCCTCCATTATCACACCCAATCATGTAGCTTCTCTCACCAAATTATCATTTCTTCTACACCTTCACCTACTCACCAAGTAGCCATATTCAACTTCTCAAATGAATAGATCGCACTACACCAAACTAATGACCTAGATCCAACTATTTTCATCTCTATCCATATTGATAATATCTGTGTATGACATGTTATGATTAATGGGGGCGCTAGAATTAATATCTCCTCTCATGTGTTTGACCAAATGTCCATATCCGACAATTACATGCATAAACATCCCATCATGTTGCATTCATTCAATGATGCTATCACTTCCACACTTGGCAGCATCCTCCATGTCCGCATGGGCCCCCGTACTATTCCAGAGTTATTTTACATCTTGGAGGGGGAATTCTAATATAATTTATTGCTTGGTAGACCCTGGATTCATGTTATGGGTTGCGTTTCCTCCACTTTGCATCATTGTGTGAAGTTTGAGCATGAAGGACACACCTATACCATTCTAGTTGACCCATCACCTTTCAAAACTTACCACATGCTTTACCAAGCCAATGACGTGCTTATACCCATTAAAGAATCTACCTCCATGATGACTTCCTCTTCATCTACACCTCCACTCACCAGTGCTGCTATTACCTCACCTGCACCTACATCCTCCATTCCTACCACTAGCACAACCTCCATGGCCGAACCGTCAACCTCCCAATCAGCTAGCTCCATCTATGAGTCAGCCTCTAACATGTGGTTCATCCCAGCTACCCACATATCAACCACTAATCCCTTAAAACAAAATTTTCAACGCTTTGACTCTGGGGAGTATCACTATATAGTGTCAACACATTGCTTACTCCATAAGAGTACATAGTCTTCACCAACATCCTCGTTATGATCACTGCATGGGGAGTAACTCCTTTATGGTCCTCCCCACCTTCGTACCAATCTCACCTATGGGGGACTTGATACTGCCACTTATACACCTGAACCACCATCACAAACCCACCCATTTTCTACCGATCTCCAGTCACTCACCAATCACCATTTCACCCACACCTTCCTACACCGATGTGCAGTGGAATGGTTTGGTTTTGGATTTTGTACAAGCAAGGCCGCCAAAATTTTATTCCATGTTCTACCTGCAAACATAACGTTCATAGTGGTATCGGCTTTGCTGAACCACCTACCAAGAAGGCCCGCATTGAACTCATTGAGGACATCTACCCTTCTCCACCATTTTTACCCACTCCATCTTCTTCTCTACCATCACCACCTTCATCGACAGAGTCGATGGATCCAGAATCCATTCCTCCTAATTTTTTTTTTTCATAAACACCATTTCCTTGGGGCCTCTAACTTATCAATGTGAGGGTGAGGCTCCCTCATCTCTGCCCTTCATGTATCCTAAAATGATCGATGATGATACACCTTCGATTAACATCATTCAATGTTAGGATGATGAATCTATACTCACCTACCTTGGTGTAGAAGACTCATATATTCATCGGTCATTACCATCTGAGATGTAAACCATGTTGAATGAATCGACTATCGAGATCAACATTCATACTCAAGATGACCCGCACATTCTAAATATCGAACAATATTTATATCTCTAATCAACAGAAGCCATCACTTCTTTTCTCAAAAACCATAACCATGCTTTCGCTTGGTCTTACACAAATATGCCTAGTATTGACCCCACCATAGTGGTCCACAATATCGTAACCATTCCTGATGCCAAACCCGTAAAACAAAAGCTGAGGAAAATGCACCCTCGCATTGCTCTTCTAGTCAAAGAAGAACTTCAATGCCTTCTTTCCATTTCCTTCATCTTACCCATTGATTATCCTCGATGGATTTCTAATATTGTCCCTATCACTAAGGCAATAGGGGACTCCGCATTTTCATAGATTTCTGTGAACTCAACCTAGCTTGCCTGAAAGATGACTTTCCTCTACTTGGTATTGACCAACTAGTTGACCTTACCACTAGTCATGAGATGCTATCACTCATGGATGGCTTCTCGGGTTATAACCAAATCTTTCTTGCCCCAGAGGATCAACAAAAAACCACATTCATCACCCCTTGGGGGACCTTCTACTATCGAGTAATGCCTTTTGGCCTTAAAAATGTAGGTGCCACATATCAGTGGGCTATGACTTACATCTTCCATGAAATCATGCATTGTATAATGGAAGATTATGTGGGACGACCTCCTTGCCAAATCAAACACCGCTCCGAGCACCTCACTATGCTAAAAACCATATTTCACCACCTCATTAAATATTGTGTATTCCTTTAGCCCAAGAAGTGTGTCTTCACGGTTCTCTCAAGAAAACTCGTGGGATTTATCATCTCCTTAAATGGAATATAGGTTGACCCTTCTAAAGTTAAGGCCATTCTTGAAATTCCTCCTCCCAATAATCTTAGGAAACTCCGTAGCCTGCAAGGTAAGTTGTAGTCTATTCGCCATTTCATTTCACAATTGTCAGATCAGTGTCAACCCTTTCATCATCTTCTCAAGAAGGATGTATACTTTAAATGGGATGATGATGAGTGCCATAAAGCTTTGGTATCCTTTAAATGACACCTTCTCCAACCACTCATACTCATTCCACCTAAAGATGATCAACCCTTATACCTATACATCTCTGCTATCGATCACTCCTTGGGGACCATGCTTGCTCATCGCGATGAATAACATAGGGAGAAGGATGTTTATTACATAAGCTATACTCTTTTGGACTACGAAACCCGATACACCCATGTAAATAAATTTTCTTAGCTTTATTTTTTGTTGCCACAAAACTCCGCCATTACCTACTCAACAATAAAACATATATTGTGACCAACACCAACCCCTTACACTTCATGTACACCAAACCTTACCAAAATCAACGATTTGCACACTGGATCTTGATTGAGGCCAAACTTCGACCTCGAATTCACCCATTAAAAGTCCATCAAGGGCCAAGATATCACCGACCAATTGGATAACACACCTATTTCTAGGGACCAACCCTCTAACTTTGACTTTCAGATGAGTCAATTTCTACCCTTTCCTTGGATGAATCCACTTACCAAATGACACTCTTCTTTGATGGTTCCAAGTGTCAGCGTGGAGGTGGGGCTTGTGTTATCCTCATTCCCCTTGATGGTGAACCCATACCTTTATCTTTCAAACTTGATTTTGATTATACAAACAATATTTTTGAATACGAAGCGCTCGTATTAGGTCTCCGAGTTTCCTATGCCTTAGATGTTAAATCAATCAACATCTTTGGTGATTCTCAATTGGTTGTAAACCAAGTCAATCGTATATACCAATGTTGTAATGAGATATTTCAAAAGTATAAACATCATGTGGACATAATTTTGACCACCTTCGACCATTACGCCCTTCAAACCATCCCATGTTCAACCAACAAATTTACAGATACCATGGCCTACTTGGCTTCCGAGATACCCACTTCACCCACCGATTCTAAAATCTTTGTCACCTTTAAAGAGTCCAATCACCCTCTTACTTACCTCTCAAAATTTACTCTATGAAACCGCTGCTCCTCACCTAAGTGACCTTTGGTATCAACAATACTCAGTGATATCTTTCCTCTCGTCTTGCCTCCCGACCTCACTCGTAATGGAAAACGTGCCTTTCTTAAAAAGGTATCTTCCTATGTCATCATGGGTGGCCTCCTTTATAACAACTTTGATGGTATTCTCTTACGATTCCTTACGAGTTCTAAACTTCCTTTTACCATTAAGGAAGTTCATGATGGCATATGTGGAGGTCACTTGATGGCCTTGCTGCATTGCTAAGCATGTTCTTCACCTAGGCTATTCTTCGCCGACCCTTAACCATGATTTTGCGATTACATTAAGTGTTGTGTAAAATGCTAACAACATGCCAATATTCATCATACACCCAGTCATGCCCTATAGGTCACCCGTGACCTTTGGCCCTTCTCTCAATGGGGTTTGGATCTTGTTGGAGAAATCAATCCCCATTCTTCCCAGTGACATCAATGGATCATCACCACTACCAAATATTACACCAAATGGGTTGAAGCCATACCTCTCATCTCCACGAAAGCCAAGAAAATATGTGAGTTCATCAATCATCACATCATTTTTGCTTTGGTGTTCCTCACCACCTCATCACTGATAACGGAAAATAATTCAAAAATAAAACCTTACGAAAAATTTATGTCACCTTCAAGGTATATAGCTCAATTTCTTGTCGCCTTATTACCCACAAACCAATGGCCAGCCAAATCCACTAATAAAACCCTGAAAAAAATTCTCATGAAAGTGGTTAACAATACTGGGAAGGACTAGCATATGCACATTCCTTTCACCCTATGGGTGTATCGTACTAGTATTCACACTTCCACTACTACCACACCTTTTTCTCTGGTCTATGGTACAGAGGTTGTTCTACCTCTCGAAGTCCAAATTCCATCACTTCGTATTTCTCTTCATGACATGCTCAATGATGATGAATTTTTCTAGGACCATTTAGCACAACTTGAGTTATTAGATGAATGTCATCTTAACGCTCTTGACCATCTTCAAGTTTACCAAAATATATCAAATGTTCCTATGACAAACGTGTCCATGAATGAACCTTCCAAGTTGGTGACCTTGTCCTAAAAGAAAATAAACATGTAACCAAAGTAGAAAAAAGTAAATGAGGAAAATTTTCTCCTAATTGACTTGGACCATACATCGTGACTCATACTTATGGATCAGGTGCTTATTGTTTATCTTCACTCGATGGTAAACCCAAACTTGAACCCCTTAATGCCTTGCATCTTCGACCATTCTACTGTTGAATTTCAGTCCTACCTCACCTTTTACCTCTTTTCATGCTCCTCCCTTGAGCTCTTTTCACTTCTCTCCTTTCACTATGCCACCCCCAATGATTAAACAAGAATCATGTGCTCTTTTATCTTCTCTTAAATATGTGTACCACAACACTACACATGGCATGATTCTCATGGATACTTTTCATTTTCTTTTAGGTGAGATCCCATTATCGTTTCACCTTGATTTTTGAACAAGAATCCAATTCTTCACCTTAGTATTGTCCATGAATTAAAAGCTTTACATGGGATCTAACTCCTTGAGTCAAACTTCCAATAAAAGATGACTCCTCGAAAGGACATCTTTCTCTCTACATCTCTGCTATAAATAGACCGCTCCTCGAAGGATAGCTATGTAAAGACTGCCTAAAAAAAGAATTTGAAGCTTCTCGTATCAATCAACTTCACGAAGAACTCAAGGAGTTAATTTCTGATCCCATATAGACTTCGCCTCACTCATTCTATGCCAAATACAAGTCAAATAGAAATCGCTTTTGTCATGGACTTGTTTATTGTGATCTGGGATCTCTTTCTAAAAGACATGCTATCAAATACCATATGAACTAACCACTTTTCACCCTCTCACCATTCACATTTTCATTCCCTACCACCTCAAGGGACTTACATGGCTGTGACATTTGGTGATCATGTGACTACTCTTCACCTTTAGAATAATCAATCATGCAATGTCTTCAGGGTCTTATGTTCACTAGCCTATCTAAGGTATGATCTAACTATTATGATCCTTGCCAATCAGGTGGCTCTCTTTCCTCCTCTTATCTTTTAACTTCTTCATTATGTGATTGATCATCTCATATAGGACTAGCTCCTCAATGCTTATCTCTTGGAAATTTTCCTCTTTCACCATAATCAACTTAATATAACCCATACCTATTTGCCCACAATTCAACCATGCCTAAACGAAAACCTAGAATCAATCATGCCTATAAACTACCAACTCATTCTCATACCTCCTCGCATTTTCCCTAGCTTATGGGAGAACTACATCGGCCTGAGGTCCCTTTTTGCCAGGACTATGTAGGCAACACTCGAGGGCATGGGGCCCTTGGAGGTTAGCTCAACCACTCTTTACCCTAACCAATTCCCCTTTCCTTTTCCTAAAATCACATTCTACCCTAGTTATTTTCCTTTTTATATCAATAATTGGAAATTAAAATCAAACCAACAATAATTGCTTCACATCTTTACCATCCTCATTCATACATTCATTATGTCTACCTTTTCTTTACCATTATCATGCATGTTACTATCAACACATCTCAATGCGACTTATATCATCATTAATTACACAAATTAATGAATTACATACTCAACCCATTTCAACTCAACCATCTATAAACCAACCTGACTCCATCCATGCCTATGACCTAACTCAACCATGCCTATGACCTAACTCCATCATGCCTATGACCTGACTCAACCATGCCTATGACCTAACTCCATCCATGCCTATGACCTGACTCAACCCTGCCTATGACCTAACTCCATCCATGCCTATGACCTGACTCAACCATGCCTATGACCTGACTCAATCCATGCCTATGACCTGACTCCACCATGCCTAACACACCTATCATGAATCCATCTATGAATAACACTCAAAATTCTATCAACACAGATACATCATCACCGAATCATCCATCTCATCATATAAATCTGTGTATCCATACAATATACACTGATATCAAATAATATATAACAAATCTCTCAAAACTCTCATATACAGCCTCACCATCTTCGGCACGTAGGCTAGTATATGATAAAAATATAAAAAATCTCATACACATCCTCACTCTCTTCGGCACGCAGGCTAGTATATATCAAAAATGAATAAATACATCAAAAAGGAGAGACATACATCAAGAATCATCTGTCGGACACCCTCTATATCGGTCTCTCTATCTCCTCCTTGGTGGCTCGATAACATCTCACCACCTCTCATGGGGTGTTGTTGGGTCCTGCTAGTACATCACCTAGGGATGGCCTCCATGAACTAGTGGCCTCACCCTGATCCTGTCTCAGGGCTTGATGGCCCCCTGTGCTCTCCACACTATGGGTGTGAGATCAAGTCCTCTCACTCGAGGCATGTTGTGCCCTATACTCTCTGTAGGATAGAAAATCTATCCCTGCCACCATCAATTGATCCTAGTAATACCTGGCCTCACCTAAGGCATCCTGCAACCTAGATATGGGTATTGTTTGTGGTGGCCCCATCGGCCTCTACCCCGTGCTTATCATGTGGGACCTGTCTCCCTTGCGCCATGAACTAGGACCACTGTCCCGAGGCTAGTGGTGGCCCCATCAGCCTTTGACCACTGTGTACTATGCTTGTAGTTCCTCAATCTACACATGTGTAATGGCCAACTCGCTAGCCTAAACCTATAACCCATGCCTCGTAGAGCAGCCACCTGCTCATCATCTCCATCTCCATCTCCACCTTGGGCCATCTCGGGCTAGTAGGCCACCTATGCATGTAGCCACCTCCACCTTTGAACCTCGCTAACTACCCCTATACTATCCCCAGTCTATGTAATTAGGGTCACCACACCTGCCCCGTAGGGTGTCTCTTTGCACCTTTGTGATGGTGGTTAAATCTAGCCTACCGTGACACGGGAGGAACTACTCATAAATGCACCACCCACCACTTCTATACCTATCGGCCACCCCTGGTATCATCGATAGGCTGATCTATAACCTGATCCTCCTCCCCTATAGGTACTGTCGGTTATGGTAGTGATAGTGGTTTCTCCACATCATCTCTCTAGGTACTGTGGGAAGGGTGGGGTATATCCTATGGTAGCCTAAAATTCTATCTAACCCTATCTATTGGGATCATCTCGTGCTCCCCTTCAACACACCCCTCAATTCATCTGATTATCTTCCAGGCCATATAACTCATCGACCATCTGTCTATATGAGGGATAGCCCACATATGGTCTCTAAATAATTTCCACGCTGGAAAATCCCTCAAGTAACCATTTGTAATAGGCTACATCATGTGTAACCCTACTAGTAGACGCTCTCCCATCAATGGAACCCATCACCTATATCCCACTCTAACAAAATTAGGCTCAAATGCATCCTCCTGGGGCATACCAATTAGGCAAACACACACAATGTACTTGTAGGCCCAATAGTGAAGAATAAATGTGCAACATAAACTGAACTGCAGAGTCACCCATACGTCCATAGCTCTCTATATAACTACACTAGGAATCTTTGGCACCCATGCAAAGTAGATAATGTCCATCATCATATCATGTAACACCCCATTAGTGATCATGGAAATTTCCCACCCTCTCCATTTGGCAAAGTGTAAAATAGCAAAGCGCATCCATTAATAACACTACTAGCTCATCATCTCCTCTAAATGGGCTAGGTATGTATGATCTCCATAACTCAGTAGCCTTTGTGGAATGTCATCTCCACTAGTCCCTCACTCAATACCATAAGAATCAACTCCTTAGATGCCTCTAAGGAGATCGAATATACCTACGTCCCCAATATAGGTAGCAGTAGATCCTGTACACATCCTCTAGGGTGACTGTCATCTCCCCCATTAGTAGGTGGAACATGTTGGTCACTAAATCCCATCTATCGATGAGAGCGACCATCAAACTTGGCTGCTAGACTATATGCCGATGAAAGCGACCCCAATCAGGCCCACATCTGCGACATGCCTCCACTCCTCAACTATCACCATGCCTCAAACTCTCAATAGTAGGGGTGACACCCTGTCTCTCATCCTCAACTAATCTCTCACCTGCATCCAACAAAACATCACATTAATTTCACCTTAATCATAACCACAATCCCACTCGACACCTCACCTTTACCTACCACCCTACCTCTCTTTCCCTAGACCTCCTTACCTTTGTATCACATCTTCTATCTACCCACCCCAACCCTAATCCACTATCATTCACCCTTACCTATGTTATGATTTTCCCCAAAACATCTCCTACTTCCCACTACCTATCTCACCCACCCAACTTAGGTCACTTTTGGCCCCTTTTCCCCTATAGCCCAACCGGTCCCTCGATTACCCCTAACCGACCTCGGTCCCCCATAAACCGGCATCGGTCACCTGTTTTGTGACCGACACCGGTTTCAGCACCATCGACGTCGGCTAGCCTTCGAGTGACTCCCACCGGTCCTTATCATTGCAAAACCATGAAATCCAAACCCCCTTCTTCCTAAAAACTTCCTTTTTCTCCCTTCTACCCACCCAACCCTACCCAAATCCCCCTCCACCCTTCCCCACCCCTCCGTCACCCAATCACCTCTCTCCTCATTCATATTTAACTTGATTTTCCCTCCCAAAATTCAAACTTCATTCCCCCCAACCCGTTTTCCCCACCCAACCTCTAAATCAATCTAACTAAAAAAACCAAGAAAATGGATTGACTCTTACCTCATGACGACATGTTGTTGCCGCCATGGTGGCACGCCGAGCCACTACACCGTTGGTCCACCTAATCAATTGTCTCACCTCCAACCAATCGAATCAATCAATCCGATCTCATGGACCCACCTATCATCTACCAATCACCCGCTACACTACTTGCCAACTCGATTTCCATTCCATATAGATGCTTTCCACTTTTCTCTCTCTCACCTATTATTTTCCCTAAATGGGTAAAAAAAATGATTTGAAAAACACAACAATTTTTCTTTTTATAACCTACCGACTTGGACCGCGATGCTTTCACCTTGACCGACATCGGTCATGTGCCCTAGCTTACCATGGTTGGTCCATCCATCCAAGCATCGGTTCATTTACACCGTCATTGGTTATCTTGTTTAGTCTTTTTCCTACCCCTACCCCCACTTTACTATCCTGTATCTTTTTACCTTACCCACACCCGACTTACACACTTCACTTTTTTCATCCTAACCTCATCCTCACTACCTCACCTCGTCCTCATTTGGATACCCGATATTTTACCCATACCTCGGCCCTACCCATGCCATGACCTAGTTACTTGGGTGGGGACATTCTTAGTGACGTGACCTCATGTGCTCATTATACCTTGTGGCATCACATTACTTGTGTTGATATACATACTCGACCTTACCTTTCTGTTGCGGTGGTGACCTTTATCTTGACCCAACCCTTGGTGTACTGAACATACCTAAACATTCCTGCACTTGACCTACGTCATGTTTCCTGACCATATCCTATACCTTGGATACTGAAATCACCTCAACCTTATTTGGATAAACCTATCGACCTTAGACAATGTAGAGTTTTCTGCTCTTGACCTAGTACCATCTTTTGTAGTTTATACGTGTGCGTGTGTTTATTTATCACTTACCTTTGACCCTAACCCATTACCTAGATTACCTGATTAAACCATTTCCCCTTTTTACCCCCGTTTCCCACCTTCCTCTTCATCACATTCACCTTTTATCAAACCACTCACCGATTCTTCCTTCTACCTCATTAGTTCCTAGTTTGAGGGGGATCACCTTCACCCACACATGGGGCAACCACATCTTATTTTTGTCAGTGTCGCTTACCAATACAAGCTACACAACAAAAAGGGGAAAAATGTAGACACCAAAATTGGGTCACACTCCCCTTGGTCCCTCAACAAATAACCAACTCGAACACACTCACCTAAATATGGCCCTTTTTCACAGACGCTAATATTAATTTAAATAATTTAATTAAATTAATTCATGATCTCATAATATCTATTATTTAAAATATCCTAATTGGATAATGCCCACCATCCACCTCACCTATACACCTCATCTAGCCACCTCACCCTAAGACTTATTCTTAGTATGTTGCCATAACTAATCGAGACCTACCTAAACCCTTAAAATCAAAGCCTACATTCCCTCTAACCACATTTCGCCCATTAGAAAGGAAGCTTCCATTATAATCCACGGAAGCAAATGAATGAGATCAAGAAAATCAAGAGGATCGATTAGTTTAGTAAACCTAGGAAATCCCACTCTAACCGATGCCGATTAACCTAAACCGCATTTGGTCAACCCGAAACCATCGTAGTTACCATTTAATCCCGAAACAACCTTATTTTGAGGTTGGCACATTTCTAAGAGAAGAGGACAAAACCAGAGATGCATGCAAGTGGAACCAACATTTTTACATGCATCAAAGCATCTACAGCCAACACCAGAAGCAATCAAAGAGCCACCTGCATTCACAGGAGCATACGGGGAAGCGCCATCACCACACCAAAGCTCCATCCATATGACCAACTCGCCATTGCCACCCGGACATCAAGATTATGCAACAATAAGTGTTTTTTTTAAGTGTTACAAATATATTACAATTTATCATTTTATGATTTTTATAGAACTCATATTAATAATTTAATTGTAATAGTTAGAATTAGTATTTGGGTGAGTTGTGAGAACAACTCACGTAGCTATTTTGGTGTGTGAGATAATAAAGGGATTAAAGAGATATCCTTGGGATAGATTTGAGAGATTCTAGGAAGGGGTTGAGAGATATGAGGGATGACTATTGACTCCTAGAATCAAGGAGATCAAACTCTATATATTGTAATCTCATACATGGATGATATATCCCGAATGAATTGAAATTATACATTTTTATATTCGGTGTTATTTTATTTAGTAATCAATATTTATTTATTTGTGTGCAAATTTGTACTAAATATAAGATTTGGTATCAGAGCGTGGCTATTCTAGAGAGGTGGATAGAGATTTGAGGAAGAAATGGAGAAATTTTCAGACAAAGACATGTAGCAAGTTTGCTACTTGAAGCTTGACGCAGGTTATTAAAACTGTGATATCTTTCACATTTCTTAATGAAATTGGGTGATTCAAAATGTTATGGAAAGCTAACATCATGTAGAAAAAAACCCAGAAATATTTTTTGATATTGATTTACAGGTTGAGAGCAGTTTGCATTGGAAAATAGATGAATTTTGAGTGACGGGATTGGTATATCTGAGGATCCGTAATGACTTGATAGACTTGGAGGGGTTTTTGTAGGTGGGAAGATATGCAAGCAAGCTACATGTCTTTTCTATTGGCTGAATTTTTAGCAAAACTATAGTTTGAAAAAAAAAAATTCCTATAGTTTTTGCTTAATAATTGCATTTTGAGTGCAATTAATATATATTTTGGCCAAATTAATATTTTTTGGTGCCAATTCTCTGAAATATTGATATTTTTGGAATCCTCAATTTCTCCCGGTTCCAACGAGTGGTCACATGATAATTTTGCTTTCTGGTTTTAGCAAGTTTTTAATCGTGGAGACAATTTTAATTAAATTAAGCCATTTTTACGAGAAGTTAAAACCTCAATAACTTTTTCTCAGTAACTCAAAATCGAGTTCTTTCTTTTGCAAAAGTACTTATTTTTTTATTCCCGTTACATTGGTTGTAATTTCATGAAAAAAATACTAAGTTTGAAAATTACCCTCTATTTTGGCCATCTTGTGGACGCATTATCGGTTGTACCCGACGTCCTGAAAAAAAAGGTTTTACATTGAGGGGGAAGCTGGAATAAATACAATGTAGAAACCATGAAGCCTCATGATTGAATTCGGCTGAGTTAGTAGCTACTACATGGAGGAAGGAGGCAACGGAGGAAGGAGGTCAATCAACGACCTCTCGTCAACCACAAGCGACAGGGCCGCACAATGGTGTTGTGGCATTTTATTTCAGTTGTGTGTTTACTTTCTAAAAATAAGAACAGATGATTTATACCTATTCAACTATTGTAATAAGTGAGCTCCTGTGTGAGCAATATTTCCTATATTTTCTCTTGATGTCAGAACATTGCAGAAGATCAGAAGCACCAATGTAAGTCAGTTTGTGGATCTTGAAAAGGTTTGTGGAAGATCCAAAAAACCACATGAGGTGGACAGTTGATGGTTCTTGTCACGTCAAGGTTTGTGGTAAACCTGTTTAAAACCATAGAAGGAGATAGCCTTTCTTTTGATCAAGGTCATGAGCCAAGTTGGGCATGCCACATGGGTGAGCATATTGCAGATAAGTGTGTGAATGTTTTTCCACCATGTCAACATTAGGGGAGTGTATATTGGGAATTAATAATGTTAACAATAGGGGAGTGAATGTTACAAATATATTGTGACATTATTAATAAATTGTAATATTATTAATTATGAGTTTATAGAACTCATATTAATAATATAATTGTAATAGTTAGTATTAGTATTTGGGTGAGTTGTGAGAACAACTCACGTAGCTATTTTGGTGTGTGAGATAATAAAGGGATTAAAGAGATATCCTTGGGATAGATTTGAGAGATTCTAGGAAGGGGTTGAGAGATATGAGGGATGACTATTGACTCCTAGAATCAAGGAGATCAAACTCTATATATTGTAATCTCATACATGGATGATATATCCCGAATGAATTGAAATTATACATTTTTATATTCGGTGTTATTTTATTTAGTAATCAATATTTATTTATTTGTGTGCAAAGTTGTACTAAATATAAGAACTAGCACTTGTCCATTGTCATTTTAGTAGACTCCTTTACTTATGTTTTTAGTTTACTACGTGCATTCCTATTCACCCATCATTTTCCTTCATACAAACTTGATCAATCTTTCACCCATACCATTAAACTACCCATACCCTACCGATAAGTATCCTAAGCACAACTAAGACCCACATGGACATTACCATTGCCCTTTCCATTTCCATTTAGCCTCGATTTATCACCCCACCAAGTTTTATTAAGTTTCTGTGCCCAGACCATACCAATGCCGGTTACCCACAACTATCGCTGATTAACATAAGCGACACCGGTCATACAAGATTGATGTTGGTCTTTATGTTTTTACAAACAAACAAAGAAAAAAATCTTAAAACCTCCACCAAATACCCAAAACATCGTAGAACAGGACTCGACCAGCTCTAATTATTTCATAGAGATCTTGACCTTTAGATTCAAGCATAGTTTAGCTTTGTTATGAATGAATTTTCTTATTGTAGTCGAATGAGGTACCTAAATAATTTTAAGTACAAGTAGGATTTCCTTTATTGTTAACATTGAGTTGTTTTAAATAGTGGATTGAAAATTGTCTATGGAGTATTCCACTTACCGAATCTATCATACGCTAGGTAGTCCATTGCATATACTGTTTAAATTCTATTTGGTGGTCTTGTTTTCTATTTTAGGTAGTTCCTCCTAGCCAAAAGGATGCTCTCATGATCAGCTATGGATCAAGAAGTCATACGCGCACAATAACCTTCAACTAGCATTTTAACAGGTATTCCTCCTAGCCCTTTACCCTTATGTTGGCCGTCAATATTCAAAGAAAAGATCTAGAATGAGGGGAAACACTAATTCTGCCTCAGATTCATGAGCCCAACTACTTGCACTCTCAATTTTCATAAGAAATCTCGAAATGAAGGTTTGTGAGAGTAGAAAATTGTTTTAACCCGGGCTTCATCTATCTCTCTAAATGGACTGCATAAGAGCCACAAAACGACACCACAACTATATACAAAATTTGAAATCATACATGCTCCAAATGGAACACAAAAGCATGGAAAGAACTTAGGAGAAAAGCAACCTACACTACAAAAAGACAATGTGCGAAGCACTTAGAGGAAAGAAAAACTAAACTAATACGTGTAGGGTGAGACTTCCCTTTTAGTAGAAGAGTGTTTAAGATAGATCCCATTCACTTTGGAATGTACAACTCTTTGCCCTCCAATGTGGACAATTATAAATCATTTCTACTTTTGTACCTTGTGATCATATAGGGGCCACTCCAAATAGCATCAAACTTGGAATGCCTTCTTGGTTTTCTCAATCTGTATCAATTTCAAAACCAGTCTCCTTCCTAGAAGGTCCTTACTTTTGCCTTCTTTTCAAAAAAATTCTTGATTAAGGCCTGATTATTTTCCATTTCTTGAAGAGTGTGTTCTCTTGTTTCTTCTAGTTCTATCAGCTCCACATACCCGACATCCATTGGCTCAAATTCAAATATCTCTAATTTCTTCATGAGCTCCAATGTTGGTAACTCAAGCGATATAGGCAACACTTGCCTCTTTCCATAAACGAGCTTGAATGGAGAGCTGCGTGTATATTTCTTGGGTGTTATTCTATTATCCCATAAGGTTGTTTTGAGCTTTGTGTGGTAGGTCATCTAATTCTAATCAAGAGTTCTTCTGATGATCTTTAGCGGTTTTTTTGGTGCACTCAACCTAGCCATTATCCTAAGGGTAATAGTTTGATGAACTACTCAAAGAAGTCCCATTCTTAATATCCCGTCCTATGATCTTGGAACCTATAAATGCTAATGCATTTTATGATATGATGGTGGCTAGCACTCCAAATCTAGTCACTATCCCTTCATAGAAATCAAGGATACTAGACTCATTTGGCCTCCTTGAGTGCCTTTGCGCTCTCGGTCCACTTGGTGAAATAATCATCCTTTGTCAAAATCCTTTTATGGCCTTGGCTTGAATTTAGATTGATGACTCCAATAAAGTCCAATTCCCATTACATGAAAGGTTGGTCGATTGAAATTGGGTGCAGTGGAAGTGATGCTAGTATTTCCTTTCCTTTGAATAACGCACAATTCTTGCACCTTTTGATCCATTTGTAATGAGTCACTAAACACTCTATGCTAGTAATAACACTGCTTTCATGATTTTGAGTGTTGTCACTCTCGTGAGAAAAATGGCCTCCAACTGCTTCAACATGAAATTCTTGTATCATTTTATCCACACGATCTATCCTAATGCATCTCGGTAGAATGCCATTGATGTCTCTCTTGAAGGACACCATCAATTAGAACATATGGGATGACCTGTAACCTAAAATGTATCCTTTTTCATTACTCATCCCATGAGGATGTATGCCTATTCAAAGGAAGTACACAATGTCTTAGGTCCAACAAGGAGAAGGTACATCATCTATCCCTTCTTCTTTATCATCTTGTAGAAAAAAAGAGCCTCCTTTTCATTATCTATTTCATCTTGTTGACATGAGACTAGTTGTTTACACAATCCTTTCCCATGGACCAGCTTGGTGACCTTAATATCAATGTCATATTCCATGACATGAGTGATCCATCCTACTGTACATTTTTCATTCAAGTCCTTACTAAGAAGGAATTCTTTAACTCCGTATGGGAGACCAATAGTTGGATTTTGTTATTTGATTTACCAAATGGTTGAACTTCTTCAATCCTTTGATCACCACCAAGACTTGCTTCTCAATGAAGGAGTAATTCACCTCATAATCTTCCAAACTTTGGATGAAGAAAGCAATTGGCTTCTATACTTTCTTTGTTCTCGCTGAACCAAGATTGCAAAAATTGTGTCATTGCCACCAAAGGCATACAATATGAAGTCTTTTGAAAAATTTTGATTCAAAAGAGTTGGGGCTTGTGATATGGCTTCTTTGATAGCCTCCAAATTCATTTCCCTTTAGATTTCCACCTAAATGTTAAGATCTTCTTCAACATCAATTTTATTGGATTAATAAGGGCAACAAAGTTTAGAACAAACCTACAGACAAAATTGTTTTTTTCTAAGAAGATTTGAAGATCCTTCTTGTGACTTGGAAATGGAAATGCTCTTATTGCTTTAAATCTCTCTGGGTCAATTTCCAATCCTTCCTTTGATACAATATGGCCTAGGAGCTTGCCTTCATGGGCCAAGAATATGTATTTTTCGGGGTTGAGTGACATCCCAAAACTCCGACATCTTTGGGATACATGCCTTAGATGGAAAAGATGATCTGCTGCATTTTTAGAAAATAGTGTAATGTCATCTAGATAGATCAACACTATTTTGTTAATCAGTCCCTTAAATTCCATGTCCATTGCCCTTTGAAAAGTGGCTCTCGATGTTGGATAATCAAAATGGAATTTTCCTATAGGCATACGTGCTCCATTTGGTGGCGAAAGCTATTTTGAATTGATCATCTTATTTCACCATGATCTGGTTTTACCCTGAGTAGCCATCTAGGAGGGAGAAACTAACCTAGACACTATTTTCAAGATCTGCTCCATTAAAGGGAGTGGGTAGTGATATTTGAGGGAGGCTCATTCAAAACCCTAAAGTCAACACAACCTAATTTCTCAATTTTTCTTTCTGAATGGGACCATATTTGTAACCTATCTTGAGTATTTGATTGGAAATATGATGCTTGACTCTATCATCTTGTTCATCTCTTTCTTCATCAGAGGCTCAATATGTGGGTTGACTAGTCTCTGCTTCTTCCTAATGGGATGAGCAAGCTGGATCTAGTTCGGTTGTGTGTTGTGCTAATTTTGGATTGAACCCTCTTAGGTCTTCATAACCCTAAGAAAACAAATCTATAAATTCTTGGAAAAGTTGTATGAGTTCATACGTTTATTTCTCTCTAGCCACTTTGCCAATCGAAGTGTTTTTATTCTCCAAGTGGGATTGAATTTTAATCTTCTCCTTTGATTTGTATGTTAGCCTTCTCTTTTCTGAACTAATCATTAGGATTGAAAATAGATTGTAGTGTCACTAAGCCTTTGGGAGCTTGTTAGTATGTAGTTGTACAATCGATTCTCATCTGCTTTGCTCTAGTACATTTTGGTTTCTAGCTGAGAATTCAAATTCTTCTTGCAAAAATTTAATGATCTGTTGATCATTTTCAAACACTTTCCAACATGTATTATTATCCAAGATCATTGTTGGCCTCGGAACCACATGGATATGTGGTTGTTCTTTGTCTCTTTTGATGTTGTAACCACATCAAACGTTTCTCCTCTTGCTTTGTAAGTCTATCAGCATCTTCATTCTCCTCCTTGGGTATGGACACAATACTGAAGGCCTCAAAATCCTCCATGAGATCGCATACCCTACTCTTGTAGTTCTTGAGCAGGTCATTCTTGATAGCATTAAGTCCTCTGACTTGATTGGCAACCAATTCACTGTCACCAAACACTTGCAAGTTCTTGATTCCCAACATCCTTGCCCAATGAAGACCTTTGACCAAAGCCTCATATTCAGTAGTGTTATTTGAGCAAGAAAAATGAAATATGAAGGCTGAATAATATCTCATACCTTTGGGGGACATAATCATGGCTCATCCTCCAGCTCCTTGTGTACTCCTTGAGCCATCAAAGAAAAATTGCCATACCTCATCATCATCCTTGTATTCTGGCTTAATTACATTAGGAAGAGGTTGAATCTCTTCATGTAGAAAGTAGAGACCTAGCTTAGATTCTTCCATCTCCCTATAGGGGTCAAAAGCATGACTATTTTTGGCCCACTCATTGAGAGTCAAGTCTGGGATACATCCCACCTTGGTATTTGCTTTAGAAGTGCTTAGGAGGTCTTCTTGATCAAAAGTTGAGAAATTGACATTGATTGGGCTAGGCACATAGGATTCAATATGATAATCAACAATAGGTTCAGATCTGATTGTGGCCTTCACCCCATACCTTTTCCTAAAGAGCATATGTGACCAATCAATAGATAGGTAGCCCCCAATTTTAGCGGTGAAGTCCCTAACAGACACAACGAAAAATGTGGTGGCAAATCTATGATTGACACAGATTGCAAAAGCAGTCACATTAGGTCAACCACGTAGAGTGAGAATCAGATCCTTGATGATTCCCACACGGTGGTCACTTTGTTTTCCCATCTAATTGGAATACTCCTCTAAAGATGACTTGGAGACCCAACTGATTAGCTATTTGTTTGGGCATCACAGAACTACTAGCCCCAGAATCAATCATACAATTATGCACCAATTTGTCTCCAATAATCAATGAGACATAGAAGGGAGGAGGTCTCATGTTCTTACCTTGTTGTTCTCCATGGTTTCTCCCTAGTTGAACTGCATTGGAAAGCACTCTCTCTTGTTGGTTAGGGGGTGATTTGAACTTGACCAATTCATGCATGGTAGTCTGCAATAGATCCCTCTACCTTGGAATGGCTAGTGACTCCCATAGTGAAATGTTCACACTTGTCCTTTTCATTTTCTCAATAATATTGAATGAGCTATCCTTTTGCTGCCCCTTCCTAGACACATTTCTTTCTTGCACATGGGTTGTTACAACCGGTGCCTGACTGGGTTTGGAAGGTGGTCTAGATTGGTTTAGCATGTTGGGGTTGTACTTGGAGCACTAGGACCTTGTGGAGTGATGGAAGGTTGAGGGTCACCTGAGTTCAATGGTTGGCCCTCTCTAATACTTCTCTTTTTGGACCATGTATTGGCAGCCACACTTTGAGAAGGGAACTGATTCATCCCGACGAAGTCCTCAACTTGCCAATTAACAAGCATAGTCTCGTTTTGGGGTCCACTTTGTTGAGCTCCTTGTTGCTGATATTCCTTTTGGTTAGGTTCTTATGGCACCATATTGGTTTACACCATCAAGGCTTCATTTAGAGCACCATTAAAGCACGTTGATTGGTTGTGTTGTTGATTACATGGAAAACACCAATCATATTCTTATGCCATATTGTTTCATGTGGGAACCAATGCCCTTGATGTTGAATCTATGTTCAGATCATATGACATGAAATTTCGAGCAGCTTGGGGTTGTCCTTGGTTCGACTCACGATTTCTTGCTCGAGGTAGTGGCCTATTATGTTGATACTTAGGGTCTAGTTTTATATTGAGCCTAGGGTTGAGTTTGAGGCTGATTCGGCCACGGAACTCTAAGCTTATTGTCTTTTGATGGTTACTAGCTCATTTCCTAGGTTTTGAAGTTGTTTCATGACTTCTAAAACTCTTTAGATGTGTTAGATGATGAAGGGAAGCTTCATCTAAGATTTGACTCTAGGGTGGGTATGGGAGCTAATGTAGGCATTTAGCTAGCATCGAGGCTTCCTAACTTAGGGTATAGAGGCATGGAAGGCCTAGGAGCGATTTTACCAACTGAATCAAATGGTTATCAGCCCTATGGAAAGGCTATAGGCTACGGGTAATGTAGTGCCCCAATTGAATGAATCATTAGAGAAATAGCAGAGTTTAAAGCTCTAAGAAAGTATAAGAAGGCACCTTCATTTGTGGTCTTTACCATGTTGTTGGAATCATATCCCAGTCCATGGAATCGAGGTTGAAGTCTGCTAGTTGTTCATTTGGGGCTCTCTTGATCATTGTTAGTTTCTCCAAAAAAGACAAGTTATCACCTTTCTCTCCAAATTGGTTGTGAAGAGTTGTGCATAGCTGATTCTAGTTTTGAATAGAGCCTACTCAAGACTCTTGAACCATTGTTAAGCCTTCCCTTTGAGTGAAGAGGTGAGAAACTTGACTGCAATGTCCATCTCATGAATCTCATGGATTGTACAGACATTTGCAATATCTTGGACATGATCACTAGGAGAAGTTTGATTTTCCCCAGTGAAATATGGGATGCTCTTTAATGCTACAATCAGAAATAGGTTTTGTGCATTCAAGGCGAGTGGACCACTACCAGTGAAGTTGACACATGGATTTGGTTGTGCCATTCTGATCGGTTTGAGGACCCCTTGATATAAAGCTTTGCTTGGTGGAGATAGAGACTTTTGAGATCTTCTTCCTCTTCTCCCTCTTTCTGGGGACAAGTCTAGATAGACAAAAAGTCCCTCTTCTCTGATTCTTGACCGTGTTTGTATTCTTCTCATGAACTTGCTTGGACTGTTGAAACTAGTAGATTTGTTTCTTTTGGAGTTGCCAGATGTACACTTTTAAGGCTTCTTAAAATCCAGAATCACAACAAGCATACATCAATTCCTACTGTAATAATATGGAGACTTCTTGGTCCCAAAGGCATGCCAAAACTATTAGTGCGAAATCATAGTACCCCAAATGAGTTATACGAGGTCTCATTTTCTAAGGCAAGGTCATTTGGTGTGACTGTATAACATTGAACTTTCCCAAGGTGTGGGACCTTGCAAAAGTGGGAAAGGTTTCCAGATTAAAGGCCATTTCCTTATCCCTCTATTTAGGTGCATACGTAGGGATTTACAGAGGATCTATCTCTATACCTAATCTAAAACTTTCCAAGGAGACAGGGATAAAAGAGTATAAGAAATAAGAAACAACTAAACTATCAGGTGATGCACCAAAGGAATGATGAACACTTATCTTGCCAATAGACAAAAAACAACAAAATGCATACGATAACAAGCATGAGATAGTCGGATCTATAATGGAAGACCAAATGAAAGAAAAAGAGACAAGAAAGGATCTAAGATCAATCACAAACATGTTTTATTGCTTTGTGGATTGATACAGTTCATTAAAAATTAGCCAAAAGGTAGAAACATATTAAAATTTTAATGGAAGGCCTGAACCCCACAAATCCCTTTGTTAGAAGGAGAAGGGAGCATGCAAAATAAGGAATGTCCAACCCTTTACAATGATTCCTGCCCCTTATTTATAGATTCGATAGAGAGAAGAAAGAGAGAGAGAAGCGGGAAAAGTAGGTCAAAATTCAACCACTACTATTAATGATTATGATAAAATCTTCCCCCAAATCCGTCTTTACTGTGTCAATCCTTGGTTCAATGCCTTGGAGGAAGAGGAAAAGGACAAAAAGATCAAATTTGATCTAGTTGTTGAGGCAAGAAGATCCTGTATTGAAATCTGAGACATTTTCTCCATTTTTCTTCACCTAACCTCCTCAAAATTAAAGTTTCAAACCTATATGGCATGGGCGAGGCCAAGATCTTTCCAACGGTGTCAGATTTGCAATATTTCGGTCCTTGAGTCGAAATATATGCCCCTTCAAAGTTTGTAGCAAGTCCATACAAATGGGTGGGAAAAAAATTGAAAAATGGGTCCCCCTTTTGGTATGGGACACGTGGCAGCTAGATTGGAACAAAAATCAGGCCTATGGGTGCAATTTATCTTTTGTCCTTTTGTGTACAAAATGCAAAACTCAAAAAACTCCCGCAGCCCGAAGCTCCGCCTAGACACGTGGCTCCTTTTGGTTGGCTAGGAAATGCACTTCCATCTTTATCTTTGTGCCTTTTGAATGAAAGGAAATTTTTTTCCCTATCCTCAATTACCCGCTTTGGCTTTGACTTGGGCCCAAATGCTAACTTTTTCCTTAGGCAGAGTTACGGGCCATTTTGCAACTTTCACCCCTTTTGTGATAACAAGGGGCAAAGAATCAACTTTTCCCTGACATCCCACTTTCCTCTGGGACACGCGTTAGTTTGGCACTCATTTGGAAACCTTTTCTCTATTTAACCCTTGAATTAGCGCCATTAAGACACTTGGTAGCCTCCACCGGCCTGGCTCATGCATTGACTATTCAACTAACTCGCCCCTCTTGATATAACATGTGGAGGCACCACGTTTGCTTGAAAACCCGACCCAAAGTTTGCCTTTGGAGGAGCATCAAGTTGACACTTGTCGGCCTCCACGGATCTGTGTACTTTTCAATGATCCCACTTACTTTTAGACTTTGGGCTACGTGGTGAGCTCATGCTCATTTGGGTCTCCGCCTTGGGACTAACTCTTGGAGATGCGCCATGCTGACACTTGGAGTTCTCTGCTTACACTTTTATACTTAGCCAATTTTGAAGCCCACCCTGTCCGCCTTTTGACTCTGTTTGACCACTTGCTATGTGGAGGGCTGGTGCAAGTTTGAGTCTCCGCCCTAGGCTTCCTTTCAGGTCTTGCTAAGCGCGAAACCTAACACCTTCTTTCTTAGTTGAAGACTTTTCAATGGCCCCGTAACTTTTGGGATTTTGGACGTGTGGAAGCCTGGCACTAGTTTGGGCTTCCCCCTTTTTGGATTCACCTTTGGAGAGTGCCGTTAGGACACATGGTCTCTTCCGCTACCTCCTCCATACTTAGTCATTTTTTGACCTTTTCTTGAACCATTTTGAGCCAGGACTTTGGATCTTCTCCGTTTCTTCCCCTTATCCTCTCTAGTCTTTCTACGGAATTGCCCCTTCTTGTCTGACCCTACTATCCCATAGTTGAGTCAATATGTAGCTTGAAGAATGGATTTAAGATGTGGAAATGACTCGACAGAGTCGTTTCTTTTGCACAGGTCCTTTAGCCTCTCTTGGCCTCCGCTACTTCTAATGTTGAGTCCCTCTTGATCAATTTGCAAGATATGAATGATTTTTCTCAAGTTCCTTCTATTCGGGGTCGTGGTCGATCCAATATTTGGCACGGGGGGCAAAATATGGATAATAGTATATTTGACTCCTCCTATTTTGTCACCTTCATAGCGAAGCTGTCATTCTATCTATACATTATTTTTATTAAATTTTCTCTGGGAAGTATGTTATCTCAATGAAATGTGTATAATCATGAATAAACTATTTATTACATCAGTCACACACTCTTCACTTATGAGATCAACTATACATACATCGAGAAGTTTTGTTTAGCCATAATATTCTAGACACGAAAAGTATGACATTACATGCTCAATCACACAACGTATGTTGTTGTTAGAATAGATCCTTTGAATCACATGATGAGTAGGATGTATCCCAATAGTCACACATCTAAGTGGATCATGTTACTCACCAGATTCAACATACACTTCATTTTTAAAAAGGCTATTAAAGATCAAGTGATTTCCAATGAGTTAGTTGAAGCCCCTCTTCATGATTCAAAACCACTCAATATTGATCTACTAGAAGATTCCATATTTAATTTCTCAAAAACGAGGATCATATTTATGCCAATGAGGAATTTGATATGACTTTGCATTTCAATGGATCCAAAAATGATCAAGGAGGGGGCACATGGATTTTTAACACCCAAAGGACCTCTATTCTGTTATCATTTAAACTTGATTTTCCTTACACACAAAACATGCAGGAGTATGAGGGTCTTATTATTGGTCTTCAATTATCTACCACTCTCAAAATCAAATGATTAAATATCATCGGTGATAATTAATTAGTTTCCAATAAAATACTAGGTACCTACATGTGTCATAATGACACGTTACAACAATACAAGAATCTTGTTGATTCACTTCCCAATCAATTTTCCCACTTTGAGATCAAGACCACGCCACGTTCTACCAATCACTTTGTATAAACCATGACATCTTTTGGATAACATATAAATTTATAAAAAGAAGATAAATTTATCGATGTTCCTATTCTTGTGCTAGCACAACTATCCTTTAATTATACTCAAACTCTCAACATTATTCAGATTGAAACTATGCCCCGCCACTTTGGAATGAATAACTTGTTACATGTTTAAAACTAAATACTACACCACCTAGCCTTAATAAAGTTAGACGACTTAATTTTTACAAAAACCTTCTCACTTTTTCCTCGTTGGACATTTTCTCTACAAACATGCTTATGACGACATATTACAATGATATGTGCTCCCTCAAGAGACTATCATTACGCTTGTTGAATATCATCATGCAATATGTGGAGGTCACTTTAGTGGCATGGCTATCACTAAACGTATCCTCTACATGGGTTATTATTTCCTTATTTAGAATAATATGTTTGCACGTATGTTCCCCACTTTGAGAAATTATAAATTTTATAAATATGTAACATCTTTCCACTCAATATTTATAGTCTATTCAGTCGATTTAGCCTTTTTTGCCAATGGGGACCTGAACTTATGGATAAGTTTTCCCCACTATCTTCTAATAGTTATGCATTTTTTTACTATTATTGAAGACTTCATGAAGTGGGTATATGCTGCGCCACTTACACATACCACAAGACCCCAAATTGTTAAATTCATTTTCCAACCTATCATTTCGTTGTTTTGATATCCCCACTAAGATCATTTAAAAGAACATAATCTTGTTCAAGACCGAGGACATAAAAGTGTTGTGTGATAAATATATAATCCAACATAGATTTTCCACACCCTACTACCCACGAGCTAATGGATAAGAAGAAGCTTCTAATAAAACCATTAGAAATATTCTCCAAAAATTTCTTCACACTTCGCATAGAGACTGAAACACAAAATTTCCTTACACACTTTGGTTGTTTTGTATTAGTATTGACACACTTACAAGATCTACACCTTTTCCCCTAGTATATGCGGTTGAAGTTGTTATGCCTCTTGATCTTGAAATCCCATCCTTCTGTGTCACTCTATAAGAATTCATTACTGATAATGATTTCCATCGTGATAACCTTTCCCAAATTTATCTACTTGACGAAAAGTGTGATAACAATATCGAGAATCTCCAAGTCGATCATGATCGTATGGCAAGATATTATCATAATAAGGTCCACATTCATGAGTTTGAGCTAGGTGAAATTGTTAAAAGAACATCCTAAGTGCCTAATCAACAAGATAAATTTACACCTAAATTTTTGGACTATATGTGATCATTGAAAAATATGGGCATGGGGATTTCAAGTTAGATGAGATGGATGGAAATGAAGAACTTGATCCAATAACTGTTTTTAATTTTTAGTTCTTTCTACCTAAAATTAAAAAAAACTACTAAAATATTTTTTTAAATCCAATTTTTTAAAAACATTTCAAAAACACAAAAATAATATAAGATCTATAAAAATACAAAAAGCGATTCATGTGACTATCTATATGAATTGCTAATTTTTTTAATCCATATGTACCTATCAATTATTCCACAACACCATATTTTCATAATTCATTTGTATATAGGTGTCTCAAGGTTGTTATGCACGAAGTACTAGCTACATATACACTTGTGTTAGTTTTAATATGGATAACTCTGGTCTTTTAAGCCTAGTCTTTGTCACTTGGAGAATGTAAGAACAAATTCATCTTTTGAGAGATCCCTACACCGACTCATATTAAAAATCTTGATGCAAACACTAAAGGACTTAATTTTTTTATATGCTAGCCAATGGAATATCATAATCGCTTCTTCCTTCTCCATCTGAATATCAGTCATAGTGGTTCTAAGACAATGGATTCCTAGATAGATGACAGTAGAGAAATGTTATGATTAGAATCAAATGTATCTCTATCGAGGATATGGATGTTTGATTTGGTAGTAGAGTAATTAATGAAAAAAATTACCTTCCATTTTCCACATTACACACTAGATAGTTTCTTACACACACCCACACATGGGCAAGTGTCCTCATATAGAACTTCATGATAGTATTATCTAAGTGGTAATCAACTCACATATACAAATTGGATCTCAACGAAATGAAGTATAACATCAAATTTTCATTACTTTAAATTCTCGGGAAAAATTTTATATTCCCAAAATAACTTCTTCCTTCAATGATTTAAATGTACATCCTAACATTTTAATCTAGAAATATTACAATTACAATTATTTAGATAATCAAATCAATAAAGTATGTGCATAAATATGGGTCAATTAGATCCATTGATCCCCCATAGGTCACTCTCTCAAGTTTTTATACAGAGTATACATTTAGTACCCTTCTCGGTATTGATTTACAAGTGTTTTTTAAGTGTCTACCTAGAATTTAGTCAATCGAATCCCATCCAACATCTCACACTTTTGTTAGAACTAGGTGCATCTTGAAAGTGTAATGACTTACACTACTTCAGCCAAAGTTTAAGAGTTATGCGTTGCATGCTCAGTTTCTAGATGGCATATTCCTCAACAAAAACATGTCCCATCACCATGTCACTTGGTTCAGTTATCAGAATTGAATCAGTTAGTTAAGTTGAATTAATTTCAAGCTACATAGAAGGTACAAAACTTGGTTAACCCACACGAAGAAGAACAACCGTGCCAACTTAGGTTGCTTATGGGAAATAAAGTGCTCACGTAATGAATTGCATTGTCACACAACAAATTTCTTCCCCATAGCCAACATAAGTTGGTACTTGAAGTGGCTTGATCAAACGGGACAAACAACATTTGCATCTTAGCATAACACATATTCTACCTGATTATGATAATCAAAATAAATGGACCTTGACAACACACATGAGGATATCTATTGCACAAAAATATTCTCATATGAATTATGTCTTTAAATGGACATTGTGTTACAACAACCATCCGAAGTTGGCATGCCGAGTTCCCTTTATTAGGAATGTCGTAACTCCTTATTTTATTTCATAATGCGGTAGATACATTATTACATATAAATTCAATCATAAGGTCCATAACTTAATTTTGATAATTATTCGCAATCACTTCCATAATTTTATTTAGGTACATCCATTAATCATCATTAATATAATTAAGGCAACATAATGTATTACTAACGCAATCCATAATTTTATTAATTACGATAGTGTCATATTATTTCCCATGTACATATTTACTTGAACTTATCAATTGAATAGAATATAGTCACCCATAATATTATTCATTTCATGCCTATGACTATATAATAAATAGACCGTATTCATTTACCATAATAGTTTATAACTCATTAGCCTTTATGTGGATTTAATCAGACATATAATAATGCTATAAGATAATTCACATAATTATACTATTTCATAAATATTCCTTAATCAATCTTACGATATTTCATAACTCATCAAATTAGATTATTTAAGTCAAACGGACTTTATTCTTTGCTGATTTCAAAAGTACTTAAATAATTATATGATCAACCATGATCCATATTACAAAAAAATATCCAATATTGAATACAAGATTTATATTTCTCCTTTTAAAAAAAAGCGTAAATAGCTTTAGAGGCCATAATGCCTTCAACCAAATTATACAGCGAAGTGTAATCTCGCTTTCACAATCAGTCATGTAATAATACAACTTGTATTCATATCAACAATTGAATCAACATAACTATTTAAAAATCATCCGCTTGGAAAAGACTTAATTTCCACCATCTGTAAAAATGTTAGACAATGATTAGTTCAAAAGAAATGGCATGAAAAGTTCATCCACCTTATCTTTATAATTTATAGCACTGAAATATTTCAATGAACATAATACAACTGTACCATTAATTCCCAAAATCCATAAAAGAGAATAATCAACTATTTGCCTTTTTATTCTTTTCATATCTTTCATAAATCATTAAAGATAGAAAACATGTGATTTATGAAACTCAAATTATTTAAAGTTCATAACAATATACCCGACAAATCATAAAGGTGTACATCAAATTCTATAAACATACTAAAGCGTATTTTCTATCCAATCAAAGTTATGTAACCGATAGTAAGTAATCCTTCAACTAACATAATGTAATGTTTTTCTAATCAATAGATATCAATACATTTCCATGCAATTCAAAACACCTTCCCAATCAAGAACCAAGTACTTGATTTTAAGAAGATGAGCATAATCACTCAAGGCCCTTAATAATAGTAAGAGTTAACATAATGTACTGTTAATAAGAAATTATCATATATCCAATACCTTAACATTATCAAGTAAACCTTAACTAATGAATCACATCTAACCCTTTAAATAAAACCCAAAGATCCAACATAGTATTCATGATTCCAAATAGAGAACGATTCAACCCAATATTAAGGATGACTTAGAGCCATAGACAAGAAAACCAAACCATGAAATTCCCTTAAAACAATATGCATCATCATCCTCTCGGGTTCTACTATAACCGAGTCCTATTGCCACCATTAGTTTTAAACAAATAAAAAATTAAGAAAGAGATATAAACAAGTGCACTTGCAAAACCGACCAACAACATGGTCGAATCAAGAAAGAAAACCATACGAGTTAAGTTAAATTGATAAATCTTAACCTTCGACATGGGTATAACGATTCAGCACCCATTTTTGTTTTAGCAAAACAAAGACCAAAAATTATTGGTGTCTTCATCATATAAAATCCAAATTTAATACATATAAATATACACAACCGTAACCCAAATGGGTTTGTTTATAAAAAAATATAATTCCAAAACCAATAAGATCTCCGCAAAGGATTCCCAAACCAAAATAATAATAGGAACATATATATATATCACTCATAGATCAATACTTCCCTCAAAATAACTATTCAATCCAGAAGGAATAAAACTCGTGTATCAACCTTAATCTAGCTGAAAACCGAGATGGGTGTTCTTATTCAACATTTACACCTAATACCAAGTTACAATGAACTGGTGATGAATAATAAGTAACTTCAGGTATCCGAGCTATGAGATTGAATTCATTTATACACAGTCGCCTATTCACTGACCGAACCAAGCACGACAGTCATAGAAAAACATTAACCACATACAATCAAGATGATATGCATGCAATAAGATACACAAAAAAGATATACACAACCAAGTATGCATTCGCATGAATGTGATCAAACTTATATTTAAGAAAAACCCATTATCGAATCACCCTTGATTAGATAATAACAAAGAAAACCCAATCACAAACACGAGCCCTTAAAAATTTAAATCGTATAAATTATTATGATGAGTAGGAAAAAAATTTCATGCCTATAAAAATTACACAGGATGTTGTAAAGTTTGTTTCCAAGTCGACTGTCTGAAGCACAAATCCTTTCCATCCAACTCACATTAGTATTCTCCAAAACCAAACAAGAACTTCATCCAAATCGATCAAAGAGTCTGTCCTTATCATAGCAGTGACCATTAATATCTTGAAAAATCTAACTGTTACTTTAAAAACACATGCACGGCTAAAACGGTTTTGCATGAAAATAACCATACCATAATTTCCATGTAGAGCTCGCAAGTGCGAGAAAAAGACAAAAAAAAAACATTGAACACAAAATAAATTTATATTATGGCGGTATCTTCCTTGAGAAGCTTATTTCTTCTCTGGATGACCACGGGAGAAAAATTTAATTCTCATTAATGCTTTGGGTACCATGTCCCTATCTCCCCTCTCTATCTCCAGTCTAATTTTCGTCTGCCAACTTTGGCAATCCCACTCCCTACCACCCATTCTCCACCCTCCATCTAGGCGGTTATTTTCCATCAAACATTCGAAGAACCTTTCTACATAATTATTTTATTGGTTATGTCGGCACATTGGACGATGAAATTTCTATGCCGAATTCAAACATGGCTCGGGTGGTACCAAAAGTAACTCGCTTACCATGAGCTCAGGAGGCTCTAATGGGTCGCGAGTCCCCATAGTTTTATACATTTCTTTCAATAAAATAGACAAGATCTTAATTATGGTCGAAGACCATATTAACATCTATCTAAGGATATGATCTAGATCATACATTATATATATGTATATATATCAAAATCAATATTTCGTGATTTATTCTCATTTCCTGAACTAGACAACAATGGTTTGAATGGCCATTATAATGGCTCAAACTCAAATAATTTAAGTGCTTGGGTCTATGACCCTATTATCGCCAATACCATTATTTTCCAAGCATGGTATATGACCATTGAATTGTTAAGATTGAACATGGTCATCGTAACAACTAAACTCATAGATATCATATAAATAATGACTACACATCATTATAGGAAATAGTATTAGAGTAGTAAATCAACAAAAATAAAATAAAGCCATTGTTATCAACCTTATTGATAATGAAGTCATTCATAATTATAACAACAAACATAATTGTTATTATAGTACAATCATCAAGCCAAGTATGATAACCAAATACAATATCAACTATAGCCGAGACAAATTTTGTTCTCACCCAAAATGAAACTACCAAGGTATGACATACCTCCCTCAAGTATCATCGTCCCGATGATTAATTTCAATCATACATGATTTTAAACCAAAATAGATAAGAATATGCTTATCAAAATATCAAATATTAAGAACAATACAACTGTAAGTTGCAACACCAAGTTTTCAAAGCCTTAAAAACAATATTTAACTAGTTGTAATAGCTGAAATTTACCAAGTTTTCAAAGCCTTAAAAACAATATTTTATGACGTTTTTAGTCATTCAAACAATAATGAATATAAAAAGTATAATAATAGATAACAAATATTTATGTTTTATCACTAAAATAGGTGCGGAAAAGAAGTTTTTATTTCATCTAGATTCTCCCAAGTTGCACCTTCTTCGAAAAATTGGTCCAAATGAACCTCGCACTAAATTATTTCTCGGTTTACAAGTGTATATTGTGAATTTCCAACTCCCTTACAGGTTCAACTATGATGACACTCAGATTATGAACCTATAAAGTGTTCAAGTCAAGTACATATGATAAATATGATACATACTTTTAAGGAACTTAGAGATATGAGAAAAATCATGCATCTTGGACAATGCGGGAGGTAACACTAACTAGTATACCATAGGGATGATTACATAAATTATTTGAAAGACTCCAACATAACGAGGTGACATTTTGGCTAATTCGCTAAATTAAATTGAGCTTTTGTAAGGTTTTACCTTAAATCAACACAACATTTCTACCTATCGGTATTTGCTTTCAATTGCTCATGAATGAGATTAACTTGTTGTTCCATCTCAGTCAACATTTAAATTCCTATAACTTCCTTGTCTCTAATGTTGTACCAACTAATAGGTGTTCTACACTTCCGTCCATATAAGGCCTTAAAAAGAGCCATTATTTGTGATGAGTGATACATGTTATTGTAGGAAAATTCAAACAACAAAAGATATTCTTACCACTTGTACTATTGATCCATGTAATACATCCTAAGCATGTCTTCCATTACTTTATTTACCCTTTTAGTCTATCCATCTATTTCTTGATGGTATGCAGAACTAAAATTTAGTTTTGTCCCTAATGTGGTATTCAATGTTTTTCAAAAACGAGAAGTCATCCTAGGATCTCTATCTGAAATTATCAATTCAGGTACACTATGCAATCTAAAAATATCATGCAGGAAAATTTTTACAACTAGAGGTGAATCATCTTTCGGGTTCCTAGGTATAAATTGAACTACTTTGGTTAGTTTTTCAACTACTACCAAGATTATGTCATGTTTATTCTTTGACATTAGCAGCCTTTGGACAAAGTCCATGTTGATTACCTACCATTTATATTATGGAATGCTATGAGTGTAAAAATTTCTGCTACATGCATATGTTCATCCTTGACACGCTAACATTCCAAGCAATGAGGTACATAGTTCACTATGTCCTTTTTCATCCATTTCAAAAATACTATTTTTTTACATCAATAAGCATGATTAGTCGCAGGATTTCAAGAATAGGGAGAATCGTGAAATTCCTTTATCACTATTGTCCTTAGATAGTTTTCAAGGGTGCATATACTCAATTTTAAAACCTTAGGACTCCTTCACTATCGAATATGAATCCTTTGTATCTCTTATCATTAAAATTTGTAAAAAGCACTACGTTAACCTACTCATAATAAGAATTAACCTTCATTGTTTTCTTTACTTTGTATTTGAATTGGGTTCTAAAAGTGAAGAGGGTAGAAATATGCTTCTTATGAATTAGCGAATCTGCTACTTAGTTTTCCTTAAATTTTATATAGTTGATATCAAAGTCATACCATGATAAAAATTCTAACCATATTCACTATCTCACATTCAAGTTTGGCTACATAAAGTGTATTTCAGCCTAAGATGATATGTTTTTATTTCAAAGGGATTTACTTAAATGTAATGTCTCCAAACTTGCAATGCATGCACAATGAAAATAAGATCTAAGTCATAGGAACATAATTTAGCTCATGTACTTTGAGTTTTCTTTTCTCATATGTAATCGTATGGTCGTTTTGCAACAAAATACCTCCTAAGTGTCACCGGAGGCATCGGTCATGTAGTAAAGTTACCATTTGGATTTGGAACTTTTAGAATAGGTGTTGAAGTTAATTTATCTTTCAACAAATTGAAAGCATTTTCATATTTCGAGACAAAACAACTTTCTTATCCTTTTTGTAGTGAGGTAATTGAAGTTGAAAATTTAGAAGTATTTTATGAATTTTTGATAGTACCATCCAATCCCATGAAGCTTATTACTTCATGTACATTTTTAGGTGTTGGCCATTCTATTATTGTTGCAATTTTTGATGGATCTACAGAAATTCCATCCTTGTTTATTATGTGTCCCAAATATTGCACTTTGTTTTGATAGAACAAACACTTTGAAATATTACCATATAGTTTTACCTTCCTTAACACATCTAAAACAATCCTGAGATGTTCATTATGCTCTTCAATTCTTTTAGAATAAATAAGAATATCATCCAAGAATACTAACACAAAATTTTCCAAGTATGCTTGAAATATATTATTCATTAAATTCATCAAAGTTCTTTGGAGCATTGGAAAGTACAAATGGTAACACAAAGAAAATAAATTTGCCCATACCTTGTTTTAAAGGTAGTATTGTGAATATCTTCTTCTTTTATTCTTAATTGATGATATCCGACCAAAGATCGATCTTAGAGTAAACCGATGTACCAAACATCGATAAAAGGGTCATCCATTCTTGGAAGAGGGAATTTGTTCTTGACTATGGATTTGTTAAGCATTCAATAATTGATGCATAGCCTCAATGTTCCATCCTTCTTATTTACAAACATGAATAGTGTTCCCCAAGGAGAGACACTCAATCTAATAAAACCTTTATCTAGAGATCAATATAGAGGATAGATATTCCATAAATCTCCCAATATTGGCATATTCGGAAGATGACTCGAGAGATTTCCGTCAACTATTTGAATATAGAAAATGGAGTGTGCATGTGTAAATGGTGAAAAATCAAATTTTAGGCCAACCTAGGTGGGACCAAGTCAATCGACAAGTCACGAAGCGATGGCGTTATGATCGTGCGAAGGAATGAGATGGTGTATTGGGCCTCTCGGTCTTCATTGTACGATATTGGTCATCTTCCTCAATGATGGAGAAAAATATTTATCACATGGTGGGTCCTATGGCCACCACGTGGCCTAACACCATATTTCCAAAATGAATCGAGCTTGAGTTAGGAATGGCAAACTGATGTTTTAGCTATCAAACTATTTCACAAGATATATGGTGAGTTAAAATCAAGTTATAATTAAGCCATGATTTTTATTGGGTGAGTTTTGGTATCTAAATAACTTTCAGGCGAGCTATTTTAGTTATAACCGCCAAAAAAATGGGGCTTCATGCCTAAGCCACAAAATATCCAATATGTCTCAAGCTATATTAATCCTTCCCACATTTTTATCCCCATAAAAGTGGGATAATCCACAATGTACATGGATAAGGCGGAAGGCTTGGTGGAGTTGTTAGAAAAACAATCGCCCCAACCATTAAGCGATATGGACAATGAAGCAAGGTTGCACATGGACACTTGGAAGGGCTCAAGTACATCTCATAGGGTGACATAGCATGGTCACAACAACATGACACAATCCTAGCAAAGCAGTCGGCAAAGTCATGGGGAGAAGGATTGGAACTGCGACCTCCCCATAGCAAGCGGAGTGGCCCAACCAACTCGTCCAACAAGTTGGTTGAGATGTTTGATGGCCGATAAGTGTTATAAGAAATTTTCAATTTCCTTTGGCCTATAAAGGTCCAAGACACCCATCCATTCAATAAGCTCGGTGAGAGCTCTTAGGTCCATGCCCACGAGCATAATAGTATGAGTTAAGTAGCAAAATATGGAGGCCCATATTTTATTTGTATATAAAACCTATATATTTATATAGGCATTTATATTTTTAATACCCTATATATTTTAATATAGGTAAAATTTGAGCTAAGGCCTATTATCATAGGCGTGTAATATGTAAGTCCTATTATATGCATTATTATTATTAAGTCATATTATTTTTGTAGGTGAAATATTATTTTGAAGTTCGAATTTCTCTCCAAGAGGCAATACTACGAGCTCGAGATGAGGAGGATGACATGTAGTTCGAAGGAATTTTTGTGTCGAGATTATGGAGACAAAATACCTATTTTAATATAGGAAGTATGGAGAGATACTAAGACCTATATCACATAGGCATCGTCTTCATTAAGGATTGATATAATTTGTTATCGGCAAAGTGAAGATAACACCTATTATTTTTAATAGGTGAAAAATTGATATTGGGAGTTATTCAGACTACCCAATAGGCCACATTTGAGCCACACATTAGAATGTAGAGCACGGAGATTTGATTGGGGTGTCATCCAGAAGACCAAGCGGTATATACCGAAGGAGTTTGTGGATGAAGATGAATATGGGATCAAATCTGCTATAAGTCGGATTAGCTACATGAAGTTCGGTTTTTTTCTTCAGTTTTGTATTCAGTATTATCATGCTTAGATTGTATTAATTACTATAGCAATTGAAGTAGATAATATATATCAGTTTGATTGATGAACTCAAAGATGCATGCATTTTTAGAAATCATTATCAACTTGTGTGTAGTGTACTTTAATTATTACATTGCTTGAAGTTGATTTTAATGGGGTAAATTTGGAAAAAATCTAATTCATATAGGGTCTGTGATCAAGGAAAAATTTTCGGTCTATTTGTAGATCATGTTGGTACCAAAGAAGGTGATCACATTTGCAAACTTTCTATTCTCCTAGTAGTTGATCAAGTAAAGGCCGAGTTGACAACAAATACATCGACTTGTACTTATGGAGTCTAGATTGGTGGGATAGACTGAGGGACATGTTTATCATCCTCAGTAATTTTATTACATTTATATTTGGATTTATTCCATTATAACTCATGTGTAGATGATAGATCATTCGACGATCAATAGGGGCACATTAGTAAAAGACCCAATTTTTGGCAATGTTTGTACTCTCTTATACGTGCATTAGTAAGACCCCTTAGAGGGAAATTATTTTGGTGATTTTTCTAACACCATGAGATGCAATATATTTTGTCCTTGTTGATTTTTTATTAGTAGGGAGGAGACAAACAAAGTCAATCCAAATTACAACACAACGGGGAAGACAAAGTATATAAGCCACCAAATAAGAGAAATCTTCACAATGGGTTTATCATGTGAAATTATTTTCTTTATTTTTGTATTTAAGGTTATTTTACAAAGACTAAAAAATGGAGCATTATTACAACAAAATTTGCATGATGTACTAGAAAATGTTTTCCTTACACTTGTATTTAGAAGTTTTATAAAAACCATTTTAAGAGAAAATATCTCTAATAAGATTTTGAGTGACTATTATAGTTAGATACTCAAAATCTTGGAGAATTTTCAGTTATTTGTGTATACAATTGAGCACGATTGTTAGCTTGGAACTTCATTACGTGTAGAGGCAATGTGACCGTGTAATAAAATGGTAGCGAAAAACCGTTGGCATCGATATCAGGTCAACATATCATTCTCGTGAAGAGGCCCATTATGGTCATGTAGTAGAGTGGTAATGGATAGTCAACGTCAACATGAGACTTTATCATGTGTAGAGGCAACAATCATGCATTGGGGTAAAAGTCACCATTATTGAGCTCATGAGAAATCAACTTGGATTTTTTCTATGTAGAGTCATTTTGATTGTCAAAGCAAGATGGTAGATGATTACCATTAGAACTCAAAATCAGGTCATATCTTTATTCTCGTGAAGAGGCCATCATGGCCATACAAAAGAGTGACACTTGATAATTTGTGTCGAAAAGAGGATCTCACAAGAGATTAGCTCATATAATAATTTGGTATCAAGGAATTGTGACTATACATCGAATGGTAGTTGATCATCGGACTTAGCACCACTGGAGACAGAGGCTTTGAGGTCATGAAAGAGGCTTAAAACCATAAAGTAGAAGCGTTGAGAGGTTTGGATGAAGACTTAGCTTGCACAACGGAATTGTTGAGGTCCGGAATAAGACTTAGTACTACATAGTGGAAGCATTGAGGTCTTGAAAGACACTTAGCATCATAAAGTGGAGGCATTGAGATTTTCTAAATCATAGTGATGTACATGCCATGTCTACCAAAAATCAAACCAAGTGCCGTATTGAAGAAGTAATAGTTCAAAGATTATGGTATCAACTACAAAGATATCTTAAGTGACAAAGTTCCTAATCCGGGAGTAGAGATATGAGCTTTTTCGGGATAAAAATCCTTTCCCATTGGGGAGCTATGATATAGAGGTCAATATGGAGGAAAAATGTTCCCTAAATCTCCCAAGTATTGACATATTGCGGAAGATAACTCAGAGATTTCCGTCAAATATTTGAATGTCGAAAATGGAGTCCACATGTGCAAATGGTGGCTGGTCAAAGTTTAGGTCAACCCTAGGCGGGACCGGGTAAATAGGAGAGTCACGAAGCGGTGGAAATATGATCATACAAAGGAACGAGATGGTGTTTTTCATACATTCTTCATTGTACAATATCAATCATCATCGTTATCGATCGAAAAAAATATTTTCCATGTGATGGGTCCTCAGGACGCCACATGGCCTACCACCACATTTCCACATTGGACCGAGATCGAGTTAGAAATGATGATTTGATTGTTTAGACATCGATCTATGTTGAGAGCTACATCATGGGTTGACATCGAGTTACTGATCGAGCTATGCTCTGTATTGGGTGAGTTTGGGTATCTAAATAAGCGGGAAAGCTAGTTTAGTTATAACCGCTAAAAATGGGGCTTCATGGCCTAAGCCACAACATATCTAAGCCTTCCCACATTTTAATCCACATAAGATTGGGATAATCAACAATGCAAGTGGATAAGGCAATGAGACTCGGCCGAGTTGTCGGGACAAAAACTCCCCAACCGTTTGGTGATATGGACGAGAAAAGTAAGGGGGCACGTAGACACATTGTAGGGCTTGAGTACGGGTCTAAGGGTGACATAGCATGGTTGAATTAGCATGGAAAACTCCTTAAAAATAGTTGGTGAATTCGTAGGGAGTGGGATTGCAACCCACAACCTCCCCATAGCAAGTGGAGCGGCCCAACCAACTTAGCCAAAGAGTTGCTTGAGATGTGTGATGGCCAATAAGTGATTTATTTAAGTTTTTCAATCATATTTGGCCTATAAAAGGACGTTGAAACCCCTCCATTGAATAAGTTTGATGGGAGCTCTTAGGTCCATGCCCAAGCATGATAGTATGAGGCCTTAGGAAGATATGGAGGCCCATATTTTATTTGTATATAATACCTATATGTTTATATAGGCATTTATATTTTTACAACCCTAGATATTTTATTACAAGTACATTTTAACACCTAAGGCCTATTATCATAGGTGTAAAATGTGTAAGTCCTATTATAGGAATTATTATTATTTTTAAGCTCGAATTTCTCTCCAAGATGCAATACTCCAAGCTTGAGCCGAGGTGGACAACGTGAAGTTTGAAGGCATTTTCATGGAGACATTATGGAGACAGAAGACCTATTTTAATATATACAATATGGATAGATACTAGCTCCTATATCACATAGGCATTATTTTTATTAAGGATAAATATTATTTGTTATCAAGAAAGTGAAGATAAGAATTGTTATATTTTTGATAGGTGAAAATTAGTTATTGGGAGTTATTCAAACTACCCAATAGGCCACATTTGAGCCACACTTAATAATGCAGAGCCTGGAGAATCGACTGGGGTGCCATCCGGAAGACCAATTGGTATACCAAAGGAGTTTGTGACTGAAGATGAATATGGGATCAAATCTACTATAAGTCGGGGTAGCTACTTGGTGTTCAGGTTCTTGTTCCTTTTTGTATTCAATATTATCTTACTTAGATTGTATTATTTATTACAGTCATTGAAGTAGATAATATATCGGTTCTATTGATGAAAGCAAAGATGTAGGCATTCTCTTGAATCTTTGTTATCATTTTTGTGTGTAGTGTACTTTAATTATTGCATTGGTTTAATTTGATTTTAATTGGGTAAATTTGGAAAATAATATAATGCCTATAAGGGTCTGTGATCGAGGAATTATTTTTGTCTATTTCCGGATCAAGTTATATTAGAGTAGGTGATCACACTTGTAAAATTTCTATTCTCGAGAAGGTTGATCAAGACAGGTTGAGTTGACAATGAATACATCGGTTTGTACTTGTGGAGTCCATATTGGTGGGATAGACTGAGGGACAGGTTTATCATCCTCAATATTTTTCTCACAATTATATTTGGATTTATTCCATTAGAACTCATGTGCAGATGATAGATCGTTCGATGATCAATAGGGCCACATTAGTAAAAGACCAAATTTTGGGCAATGTTTTTACTCTCTTATATGTGTATTAGGAAGACCCCTTAGAGGGAAATTATTTTGGTGATTTTTCTAAAACCATGAGATGCGATGTTTTTTTATTCCTTATTGAGTTTTTTTAGTAGGGAGGAGACAAATGAAGTCAATCCACATTACAACATAGTGGGGAAGAAAAAGTACATGAGCCGCCAAATAGGAGAAATCTTCACGATGGGTTTATCATGAGAAATTATTTTCCTTATTTTATGTATTTAATCTTATTGTACAAAGAATCCCAAAATGGAGCATGTTTACAACCAAATTTGCATGATGTATTAGGAAAGGCTTTCCTTACATTGTTATTTAGAAGTTGTATAAAGACCATTTTAAGGGAACGTATCTCCTAATAAGATTTTGAGTGACTATTACAGTTAGATACTCATAAGCTTGGAAAAATTTCAGTTGTTTGTGTATACAGTTAAGCACGTGTGTTAGCTTGGAACTTCATTATGTGTAGAGGCATTGTGAACGTGTAGGAAAATGGTATCGGAACATCATTGGCATCTAACATCAAGGGAAAATTCATTATGTGAATAGGCCCATTATGGTCATTTAGTAGAGTTATACCTAATATTCGACGTCAGATGAGACTTTGTACCATGTAGAGGAAAAATTGTGTATCAAGGTTAAAGTCACCATTATTGATGTCATGAGAAATCAACTTAGATATTTGTTCTATGTATAGGAATTGTGATCGTTCGGTAGGATGGTACCTAATTATCGTTGGCACTCAAAATCAGGTCGGATCTTCAATCTGTGAAGAGGCCATCATGTCCATACAATAGAGTGGTACCTAATAATTTGTGTCAAAAAGAGGAGCTCGCAAGAGATTAGCTCGGATCATCCTTTGGTGTTAAGGCATTGTGACCATACATCTGAATGGTAGCTGATCATTAGACTTAGCACCACACATCGAGGTAATGAGGTAATGAAAGAGGATTAACAACATAAAATGGAAGCATTGAGGTTTTTACTAAGACTTATCACTACACATTGGAAGTGCTAAGCTCTAGAAGAAGACTTAGCACTTTGCATAGTGGAAGATTTCAGGTCTTGAAAGAGACTTAGCATCATAAAGCGGAGGCATTGAGGTTTCTTGAAGCATAGTGGCGTACATGCAACGTGTCAAAAAAATCAAACCAAGTGTCATATTAAATAAGTAGTAGTTCAGAGACTATGGTATTATTTGCAAATATCTCTTCAGTGATAGAGTTCCTAATCCAAGAGCAGAGATATGAGCTTTTGGGAAAAAATGCCTTTCACATTGGGTAAGTGTGATCTAGAGCTCAATATGGAGTAAAATTTTTCTCTAAATCTCCTAGGATTGGCATAGTGTGGAAGATGAATCTGAGAGATTTCCATCGAATATTTGAATGTCGAAAATGGGATCCGTATGTGTAAAGGGTAGCCGATCAAATTTTAGGTCAACCCTAGGCAGGACCGAGTCAACTAGTGAATCATAAAGCAGTGGCAATATGATCATGGAAAGGAATGATATGGTGTTTTTGGCCTCTGGTATTCATTTTATGATATCAGTTGTCTTTGTCAGTGATCAAGAAAATTATTTTCCACGTGGTGGGTCCTCAGGCTACCACATGGCCTGCCACCACATTTACACATTGGGTGAGCTTGAGTTAGAAATGGTGAGTCAATTTTTTAGCCATCGAGCTATGTGTAAGCTGTAATGGGAGTTGACATTGGGTTAGAATCAATCTATGTTTTGTATTGGGCAATTTTGTGTATCTAAATAACTTGGTGAGCTATTTTATTTATATCCACCAACAACATGGGGCTTCGTAGCCTAAGCCACAACATATCCAATATGTTTCGGGATATACTAAGCCATCTCATATTGTAATCCTTATAAACGTGTGATAATCCACAATGCACGTGGATAAGGTGGTAGGCTCGACCAAGATGTCGGGAAAAATAACTCCCCTAACCGTTTGGTTATATGGACAAAAAATAAAGCGGAGCACATGGACCCATGGAAGCACTCAAGTGCAGGTCACATGGTGACATAGAATGGTCATAACAACATGGAAAAAATCTATAAAAATAGTCGGAAAAGTCATGGGGATTAGGATTGGAACCTGTAACCTCCGCGTGGTAAGAGAAGTAGCCCAACCTACTTGGCCAACGAGTTGGTTGAGATGTGTGATGGCCTATAAGCCATTTAAGCATGTTTTGTGGTCACCTTTGGCCTATAAAAGGACCTCAACACCCCTCCATTGAATAATCTTGATGGGAGCTCTAAGGTCCATGCCCCAACATGATAGTATGATGCCTTAGAAAAATATGGAGGCCTATGTTTTTTTGTATATAAGACCTATATCTTTATATAGTTACTTATATTTTTAAAACGATATATATATTTTTATAGGTACATCTTTGGAGCTAAGGCCTATTATCATAGGTATATAATATGTAATTCCTATTATAGGCATTATTATTATTTTTAAGTCCTATTTATTTTTAGGTGAAATATTTTTTTGAAGCTCGAATTTCTTTCCAAGAGGCAATACACTAAGCTTTGAGATAAGAAGGATGACATACGATTCAAAGGAATTTTCCTTGCGATATTATGGAGATAGAAGACCTATTTTAATATAGGCATTATGGAGAGATAATAAGACCTATATCACATAGGCATTGTCTTCATTAAGGACCGATATTATTTGTTATCGAGAAAAGTGAAGATAAGACCTATTATATTTTTAATAGGCAAAACATTGTTATTGGGAGTTATTCAAACTACCCAATAGGTCACATTTGAGCCACACTTTAGAATGCAAAGCCTCGGAGAATCATGGGGTGCCATCCGAAAGACCAATTGGTATACCAAAGAAGTTTGTGACTGAACATGAATACATGATTCAATATTCTATAAGTCGAGCTAGCTTCATGGTGTTCGGGTTCTTTTTCCATTTTGTATTCATTAATAGCATGCTTATATTATACTAGTTATCATAGTTGTGTAAGTAGATAATATATCAAATTTATTGTTGAACCCCTGAGATGTAGGCATTCTACTAAACTTAGTTATTAAAATATGTGCAATGTACTTTAATTATTACATTGCTTTAATTTAATTTTAATGGGATAAATTTGGAAAAGAATCTAATGCTTATAGGGGTTTGTGATTGAGGAAAACAATTTCGGTCTATTTATAGATCAAACATTTAGATAAAATTTCGTGAAGATTTAGTTTAAGTTGGCATTTTGTAGAGATCCTTAGACATTCGTTCGGTTCCCGATTTGATATACATGGTGAAGTCAAACTCCCTTTTGGGTGGAATACTAGGTAATTTTTCCAAAAAGACATCATTGTACTCTCGTAATAATGGATAATATTATATCGAAACCTTATCTTCTTCACTTATATATGAAATTTTTACTACATAAAGCATACAACCTTTTTTAGCTTTCTTGATTTGAATGGATGAGATTTATATAACTATAAAAACTCTTTTTACTCCCTAAATTTATGATGTTTTTTACAGGTCATCAAGGAATTTTATTCATTTTTCTAGGAAATCGGTAGTTTCCTTATGTTGGGCTAACCAATTTACACCTATGACTATGTCATATGATCCTAGAGGGGCTAGGTAAAGGTATACTTCAATGGTAAATCTTGGTATTTCCAATGTTTCACCAAACATGCATTGTTTAATAGAGTGGACAATGTTGTTACCGTATTGAATAGACCATGATTCTTTCATATAACCATATTTTATTTTAAGCTTAGACGTAAATTTTATTGAAGTAAAACATTTAGTTTCCCTAGTATCAATTAAAATGGTTACAGGTAATCCATAGAACTTACATGCCACTTCAAGTGGCGTAGCCTTCATTTCAACTTGCTTATCAGCTGATTTTTATCTTTCTTCTTCTAAGGAAGTTATTCACATAATGATCTAGACCACATATACATTAGCTCCCAAAAGGTAATTTCCTAATATATTTGTTTTCATTGCTCGCTATATTTTTATGCCCATTCTTTTTATTATTTGTAGTTGTACACACCTAGAAGTTGATCAAGTAATTTTAATACTTAAATTTCATAGACTATTCTCTTACCTTTTATTTGAAAAATTGATGTCACTTCGTCAATTAAACTCCTCTTCTCCTCTCATTGGGTCAAATTAACAAAACTTCGCTAATTAACCACGATCTTCACTCTCTTTTGGTCAATTGGTGACACTTCATCAATAAACCACCATTTTCCCTCTATTCCCATTAATTAATTACATTTCGCTAATTTATAGGCATTCATATCACTTAGGATGCTTTGATTAATGACATTTCTTTAATTAGTGTCCACTTCTACTTGGGTTAATTGATTATTATTAATTAATTATGCTCACTTCTCTAAATAAATAAACTCACCAATTATTATATGAAATTTCTCTTTTACATATTACCGAATCATATTAATTATCCTTTAATCAACTTCTATAAGCTTACATCTACCTATTAATTAATCACACTTGATTAATTAAAACATCCCCCAACTCCCATGAGTTACTAATGACAAATTAAACTCTTCTAAATCAAGGTTACCTTTTCTAAAGAAACCTTATCCATTCCTAATCTTATTTTACCCTTATCCCACATGCACCAAGTTGTAGATCTCTCTCCAATAGTAGGGTTATATAAGGAACCCTCCTCTTTACCTATTTCCTTACACACCATGCTTTGAATAATGAAAACTATAGGCATTTTGATCTTAAGCATTCTCCATTGATTTGAATTAGCCTCTTCATCTTGTATCCATTCACTCAAATTTGAGTAGTATGGGAAGATCCAATAATGGCCTTGTAGCCATTTATTGGTGAGATATCATCTTTGATTCTCGAGTAAACAAGATGAATTTTATTGCTAGGTGATCTAATTAGGTTCATTCATTAGGTCGCAATCTCAAAGAGTATGAATCTCTTAAGCATTTAATGGATTAATCTTTTTTATGCATGGTAGAAGTTGATTTCATGTAAGCTCTTATTTTATGGTTCTATAGTAGGTTTGATCTATCTTTAAAGATACTAGGTGTTATATTATTTCAATTACCATGCAAATTTGCATATGAAAACATATGGAACACCGGTGGGAGCTACCCCATTGCCTTTGATTTCAAGTTTTGTTAGTTTTTCTCAATTTTAAATAACCCTTTATATGCACATGTTAAATAACTTCAATTCCTTGTATGTATTTTGCTAAATTTTCATGTATGATTCTCTTTTATATGTTTAAATGGGATGGGTTGTTAATTGTGGTTTAAGATAACAAAAATTACTCTTTTGAGTATGATGATGTTAGATCTCTGTGTTTATGATGTCATTCCGAAACCCACATTGGTGTTATGCTTCCCCAAACTACTATTTAAAGGGTCGTGATAGTTTTATTAGGGCCACGCTGGTGTTAAAAGGGAGTGTTGATGTTATACTAGCCACACTACTATGATACTTTTATTCGTTAGTCCATTCTCTATCTAAATCCCACACCTTTGTTGTGACCCCCACACTAGTGTTTCTTTGGCCACGCTCATGTCATTTTGTGTTGTCAACCCACCTTTTATCTCGTGTTCTTTGTTAATTTTGGGCTCTGTTTTCAAGTTTTTAGGATTTAATATTGGGTATTTCTAACATCTTTACATGTTTTCGGTGTTATCTTTGGTTTGTAAGGTGTTTTGAATTTTTTTGCTAACTTGTTTGATGATATTTAATGAATTTAATTCTTTCATATCATAGGATGAGGTTGTGTATGCTCTTCCCTTACACCTTTTAGGTGATCTTTGGAATTAGAAACAAATATAATCCTTATTGCATTTAAAAAAACTTCATTAAATTCATGGTTAAAGGAGTGAACAACCACCCTTTGGTTAAAACATGTTTCCTAGTCACTTGATTTGCAAGATTTTCCATTTTCAATATAGTTGCATTAATTTTTGTGTATGTTCTTGTCTTGCATCTTAGGACAATCTTGAGAATAAAAAACAACATTTAACCCTCTTTCATGATGTTTTGATCTTATGGAAAACTATTAACCTTCATGTGTAGGACCAATACTCACTTGCCAAAGAATAAAGATGTAAACAAATACTAATATAGTTTGTTGTAGGTTCCAAGTAGTGTGCAAAACCAAAATAAGATAAAAGATTTAAAACACACAACTAATAAAAAAAATGTATTTATAGGTTTGGTTAAGAGCTATGGATGGTCCACTTAAAATTGGGTTAATTTCCTTGGCATAAGCCATAAAACTCAATATTTGGATTACTAGAGGAATCCCAAAGTAGTCGAAACCTTGAGAGAACCGGTGGATGAAATGGGAAGCACTCTGCTTATGCACTTGACTAGTATGCTTTTATGAGATAAGTGTGAAAATTATCTTCACATGAACCCGAAAGAAGATATAACTAAACACAATATATTGATCATTGTATTGAAGGGAGTAAGATAAATCCAAAATACTCCTTGATTTAGTCAGTGTGAATTTCTTGGAAAACTACACTTGCAGAGATAGTTTGTGACACCTAGAGAGTGAACTAATAGGAAACCATTTTGCACATAAGCCAATTTTACCAAAATAAATCATGTTTCAAATGTCTCTCATGAAGCAAGAACTTTTTCAGAGTCAAAACCTTGTTAGTCGACTAAGGGGAGAGTCCATTAAAGTTTGAGCCTAGTGTTATTCATCACGAAATTTAACAAGTGCTACTTTGTCTTAGTTTTCAACTTGTCTTAAGACAAGGGGAAACTCTTTAATTTACGCCAACTATTTTTCAGCTCCACTTGGTCTAATCCTTTTTTTTCTTATTTCACTTTTGGGATAGAAGAAAGCATACATACATAGTGTTTCTTAAGATTGTATCCACCACTTTTCCACCCAATTACATCCTATTTTACTATATGACTGTGATAGTAAGCATTGAAAGTTTCCTTTTATGTCTTCAAATTTTTGAGTATCCTTATCTATATACCCACATCAAAACATTTCATTATAGTTAGGCTTACTTCATCATCAATCTTCCCTTGAGGTGTTACTTTTCTCGCATCGTCTTGATATAATTTTGATACTTACATCTTGTTTCTCGTAAACTTGATTTAAGTGTCTAGATTATACCGTTACGTTGCTCATTCCTTAGTAAATCCTTGGTATACTTTGACCTTTTCTCCTGCTAAAAATTTCCTCAACCTTAAAAAGTGTTTTTACGTTGTTCACATGTTATCAATATTGTTCTAATATTAATGTCTTGTTAATTTTCCACAAAACTTGATTAACGTATCTATGTGGTATTGTTGTGTTGCATGCATTTGTAACTTCCACTTTTTGAGATTTAGGTGTTGTTTATATCTAGATTGGTTATAATATACTTCCCATTGGAAGTCACTTCAACCCTTTGTTAATAATTACGGTGTCTTTACTTTACACTTTAGTTAAGTGTTGACATCGTGTTGATCATCTTGCCTCACACTACCATTTGAGACACCATTTTCATAGGGAGTAGTTTCTTGTAGATTGGATTGGTTTTCAAAAATTATGTGATTGTTCCTTTCGGTATTTCATCTTGTATACTTTTTTCCTAGGACAATCATTTTTATCCTTTGATCCTTTCTTCCCTTGTTTCTTCATGTTGACATTATCACTTGAAACTTGTTTTTGAAACCTTGTTGGATAGTCAAATTTGTGTCATCACAATGTATGTTTTCCTTATATTCCCTTCGGAAAATCACATGAGCATATCCATACTTACAAAATATCTAGTTGGTTGTCGTTATGCTTCCAAAATCGACATGGAACTTCCTTCCCTTTGAAGAGGTTCAATCACACTATCTAGGTCTAGGAATTTGGACCCAACGATGCCAACAATGACTAACTATCACATGGTTCCTCACAATTATGACAATAGGGAATCTAGGTTTAGGCATTCACATTGAAATATGCCCATCACAAATAAACCTTGATTGGTTCTTCATGATAGAGAACCCATTCAGTTACCCCTTTCCCCACCTTCATCTCATAGTCGATGGTATGATTCTCATTATTCTAATCCATGTTATTCTTCTGATTCCCCTCTCGGTCCCGATTCTAATCCACACTATTATTATGATTCCTCTTAATCTTTTGATGATTATAATACAAACTATCTTTCATATTCCTCTCAGTATCTTGAGCCTCATCCAATCAACTTTCTTTGAGGAGTAATCAATCACGTAAGAGACGTTTTCTTACTCTAAGGATTTGTGTCACCAAAAATTCTCCCCATCATTATTCTAATTTTACTCATGAGTCACGGTCTTCCCCTTCTTTGTAGGATCTCTTTTATCAATAATATCAATGACATCTTCCTCCTTTGAAGATACATGTGACTCCATGTTCCTCTAATCAAACATATAATGCGACTCTTGAGTCGTGGTCCTCACTTTCTTTGCAAGAATTATTTTATAAATTTCCTCAACAACCTCTTCCTTTGTCAAAGATTCGTGTGACTCAAAATTCCTCTTAAAAATCATCCGTGTCGATCCCTACATCACAATCCACTAACATGATACATTGTCTTCTTTATCTATCTCGCACTCACGCAGTCTTCTAGGAAAACATATACCAACCAATTCTAAATCTATATCTTCTTCTACTTGTGAGACATCTAGATCAAAATATACTTAATATCTTGAGTCATAATCTTCTAAATCTTCCACACCAGTTGGAACCCTTTCTTATAATCAGCCTACTAGGGTCGAAGAATAACAACCCATACCGATTGATTTCTTTCATAATGAAGAAGCAATCAAAGAATTCATTGGGTTACACGATGAAATTCCTCTAGAGGATCACGAGAAAGGATTCTATTTTGAGATTGATGTGTTCATGTATTGTGGAGAAGATGTAGATTCATTTTGTTAGAAAATAGAGGAAGATCCTAAGATCATCAAATTTGATCCTCCTCTTACTCTTCCATCTTCAGATTCCCATTACATGGAGAAATGATAGGGTCTTTCATTGATCCCTAGACTATCTTCTCATCACCAAATCATTCATTAAATCTCACGATTCCTTAGTAATATAAATTTGGGTCGCCTCTTGGTAGCCCTAAATATTATTCTATATGTGGGACACGTCTAGTAGCCCTCCATCTTCTATTTGTGGTTCACCTCTCGAGTATCCAATTATCCTCTATTCTTGAGCCATGTCCTAGTATCCCTTCATCTTCTATTCTTTATACACGTCCTAGTAGCCCTTCATCTTCCATCTATTGGACACCTCCGGTAGCCTATCATCTTATATCTATTAGAAACCTTCTAGTAGCCTATTTTATTCTATACTTGGGCGTCACCCTAGTAGCCCTTCATCTTCTATATATAGATCACCTTCTAGTAGCCCTTTTTCTTCCACTTGGGGCCACATCGAGTAACCCTTCATCTTCTATCTTGGGATCACCTCCCGATAACCCATGCTCTTTAATTCATGGACCATATCCTCTTCTTCCATCATATCATCCTTCTATGAAAAAATGTGTCAAGCCCACCATCATCCCTAATGTTATTATCATCATTCTTAAACATCCACTTTCTTTTTCCACTTCTAGGGATCGACAAATCAAACATTATATTGTATGAAATATAAACAGTTTCTTCATCATGTTAAGATTAAAAATCCAAATAGCTACAAATATCCCAACACATAAAACAAACATAAATTTAAAAATCAAATGTGATTCAATAATGCATACAAATAAAACAATCAAGTATGGTGCAAAGTGTAGAAACCTATGGATTGGGAAGTCAAGATTCCACATACAAAATCCATGCTTTGAAAGATAAGTCACAATCACTTATCGAATATGATCTCACTATGGTCATCAAGATTGGAGATAATATTGTTGTTGATAATAAAAATATCATAGTGTCCTTTATCAAAGAAAGCACAAACATTGTTGTTGTATATTATCTTACAAAGTGACATTGTTTGTCCCAAATTCCCAAAAATTAAAAAATAATTCAAAACTAAAAAAATATTTAAAAATGATAAAAAATTAAAATGTTACCAAAATATGAATAGATACAAGGATCAAACATTGCAATTAGGTATTAAATACAAATGGATTTTCTTTCTTCCCTTTATTTCCATTCATTTGTAAGTCATACACCTTGTTTGTTCTGTCAATGATATTTTGGTTAGTTTATTTGAGCTCATTATGCGAAATTTATCTCTATAGTATCCATTTGACCTTGGTCTTTTAACACCTTGGTAAATTAAAGAATGGTTGACCTCTTAGATATCCTATAACTATATACATCTAATAAAATTGTTCCAAAGAAATTTTAGGTGTATTTGTTGACACTATCCAATGTTGTCATCACAATCACTTCCACATCCTTCCATCAAGCCATATATGGTTCTTAACCCCTTATCATACAAATTCGAGAGAGCTGAAATAAGTTTTAAGAAAGAAACTAAAAAATCAATCAAGAAACATATAAAATCTAAAGAAATGAAATATATAACTCTCTCTTGGGGTATTTCCAATATCTCTATCAAGGCTATCGATGCCTGGCTGATAGTAGAGCAATGTTGTGACTAGATTCAAATACATATTCCTCAAGGCTATGGACACCTGGATGGAAGAGGAGAAATGTACGAATCTCCTTCCACCCTCCAGTGAAAAATATCCTTTCAAAATAAATCATTCCTACACATTAGCTAGGGTGTCTTTACATATGTCCTATCAAATATTCACTTCAAGAGGTAATTAATTTCCATGCGTGCGTGCATATGATTACTATGTTACACGGTGTTTCTCGGACCTTTTTAGACTCTTGCTTTAATCGTATCTTGTCTCATGATTTGTGCCTTTAGCTAATCACATTTTCATCGCCAATATTCTAGATACATTTTACATATCCTTCCATTGCATTCATTTTTCCTCTAATTCATTTAGAACATCCATGTGTATAAGATTACCTTTTTAACATAATAGAATAACTCTCTATATTCTATGATTTCCTACTAATCACCCATCCCACCCTCCAAACCCCGCATCATTGTGCTTTGCATGCTCTCACTAGCAAAAAAATCCTACCACCTCCCTATATGATCTCTATACTATGTCACTCAGCTCCAAATGTGATATCATTTTCCAATAGTGCTCCTTCACACACTCATATAGCATGTGTCAAAAACCTCCCTATCCACCCTCCATAAAAAAGGGCATCTCTGTTGAGACATCATCATAAATAAAATAAAGAAACCCATGCATCTTATCCAAAGCTATATTCTCAAATGCCAAAAACATTAATAACACTCCCATGCTCAAGCCCATTCTAAAATAGATTCTATAAAAATATGACTATGAATACATTTGTGCTATTATTTACCACCCTCGGGAAGATACTATCCCATTCTCCATAATCTTAGCTAATAATTCACCTAGACCCCATGTGAATGTGTTTCCTGACAAATCTAGTAGTATAATCCTACAAATCATGCTACGCAAATACATCATGACCCATGTACCTATACGCTAATCATAAAACTCATGATATAAGAATCATCCACTCTCCAACTCGATGCCCTCGGGCATGATACTATACAATCTTGGATACTAACATCTACCACCAACACCACCTATTCACCCACAATAGGAATGTAAAATATCCTCCATATATCCTCAAGGGTGAAAGTCATCTCCATATTTACTAGATGAAATGTATTGGTATCACTATTCAATCACATCAATTCCAACATTAAGTAATATCTTTATCTCTAGTTATATCTTCTCTTTCCACAATCTATACATGAAAGTGGAAAATATATGTTGCGATGTTAATAAAGGAAAACTATACATCTAAAAATCATGCCCTTAATTAGTCTGATACTCCATCACCTCACCCTCACAATTTTACCCCTAGCATTTTTAAAGCGGTAGCAATGCGTTTTGCAACAAGGTTGTCATGTGGTTACGACACGGTCATAAGGAGATCGCAACTACCTCCAAACACAATAAAAAACATAAAGGATAATAAAAATAAAAAAATATACTACAAATAATGTCTACATATGACAAGATGGCCTTATGCCTTGGTGTTCATCTCTTGTGATAACATGTTATCCCCACTCCACCTTGTGATCCTTTGGTCTCCACAAAGCCAAATGAGATATCCTCTCAACCTCTACTTTATATATGTCGTACACTCCCCATTTTGATCATACATTAACCACCTCTTGACCACATTTGTGACACCCGCTGTGCTTATTTAAGTGACACTTACGAATTTTACTACTTCCTCCCATCATTGAGCTCCTCACCCTACCCTACCCAAAATCCTTACTCTCTTCACTATGCCCGCCGTTCGTGCTTGCACTGACTGCCACTAGCTACTGATATTTCACTGCAGGTGACTCTCTCATAATTTTCTCTTTGCACACCTATACCTGCCATCACTTCATGCTCTAAAAGCCACCCTCTTTTTCCATTTATTTCAATCATGACTCCATATCATCATTACCAAAATCCCATGTAGTAACAAAAACATTTCTCTCGTTGCATCACCTAGTCGCCGCTACTCAACATGTGGTTGTGGGTATGAAAATCCCTCTCCTCTTCACGCTCCACACCATTAGTCCTTAGTCATCACCACCATTACAAAAACCTTCCAAACCCATCCTCCACATTTTTCTATTCCGCACTCCCCATGACAGATTCTTGGTGCTTGCCACGAATTACACCCCTTGCACTTCACGTTATTTCACACATCTCCCCATAGTCAGAGTATGGTCGCAACCATGACGTGCCTCCCCTTCACCTACCTCATTCCTCTCCTCCTCTCTCTACCCCACACCGTACCCCACTACTCACCCTTGTTAGGCATCACCCTAACCCGCCACAATATTTCACCCTTTTATCTAACTTCCCACTCTCCTCTTCACACCATCTCCCCTCACCATACCTCTCCCTCCTACCCCCTTTCTATGTGGGTCACCAATAAAACCCTTTATCTCATCCTCTCCCACTTTTTTCCTCCCCTATGACTCCCCCACCTTTTTAATACGAAACTCACCAAGCTACCTTTTTGTGTCACAACCATGACTCTAGTCTTAACACACTCGATTCTCATAAATCCTAAGCCCACCTATCAACTTGAATCCCTTACTCCCTAAGTGAGTTTCTATAATGACACGCGAGTTGTGCTAAACCTCACTACTCAAAGAGCCTTATCTACTAAGTTGAGTTACTCCTGTGACATGACACACCTTACTCACTCCCATCGTGACCTACCCTAGTGAGTCACATCACTCACCATACTCCCTACCGATCAGTAAAATTCTACTTTGGAACTCTACGAAATCACATAACTATATTGTTCTTCTTGCTACTTTGGAAAATGGTAGTTTTGATGAAGATTCGAGCTTTCGTGATTGATTAACTAGTGCTTAGGATAGAATTATAGGGAAATGGTAAAATAATTCTACACATACGGAAGAATTTTTATCTTGGAAACCCACAATGAGAAAAAACAAGTCGAGAAGGGAGACTACTCTTTCTTCACACTTGTATTGGCCAATTAATCAAATTTTATAGATTACAATAAGTTTTAAAAGGAGAAACAATGTAAACCTTCTCTCCAATTAATTTTTTACTTTGTTTTCTTACACCTTGCTCTATAATTCCACTCTAGCACTTGAGAATGTTTGCTCACTTGCTCTCATAGTAAAATTTTTCTTATCAATCTCTCTAGATCTTTGAATGCTGAAATATATTATTCCTCGTTGTATTTGTATAATTTTCCCATGTCCATACATGCGAGTAGAGAATGGGAAAGATTAAGGAAGGAAGAGAAACATTCGGGCACTTCAATTTTTCATCCATTCATGCTCCATTATTCTTTTCTATTTAGAAGTTTCAGGACCTCCACCCCGAGAAGACCGGCAGTTTTAGGACCACTACCCTTGCTCGGAGGTGATTGCAGGACCGGTGCCCCTGTAGGTCGGTGGTTCTTTAACCGATGCTCTACAAAAAGGAATGGTTTTGTCCAGAACCTCCATTTACCTCATTTCTTCAATTATCCTTCTTTTCTCTAATTGAATTGATGATGTGGTGTGTTTTACTAGATCCCTATAGATCATACCTCCCCTACTTAGGAGGATTTTTGTCCCACAAAATATTAGTGGGGGAGTGGTAGAGGAATCAACTCCCTCTCTTACTTCATTGAGTACCACTGGATCTACCTTGGTGTCTTCTCTCATCCAACCTACCAAGACCCCTATGGATTTTTGGTTTTCTACTCCAGTGCTACATCCTCCTCTGAGTTTCCTCAAGTACAATCCTCTTTGGAAGGTAAATTATGTATGTTTCCTAATTTTTCTTGCATAGATGGTCCTAGTAGGTGCGAGATCTTACAACTTGTGATCGTATGAATCTACATGAAGTATGGTCTAAAGGTTTATTTTCCAACTTGCTCAAGTATAACGAAGGTCCCATACTATAGTTATTTAGTCCTTCTTGCTTGTCTTTGTCTCTTGAGATGGATTGGAAAAATCTTCTCCATGTATGCTACTACGACTATAATCACCATCATTCCTTAGATCTCCTCTTCTCCTTGTTTCCCCATGGTCAATTCTAGTGAACCCGTAGGTAGATACGATGACTAGATTGTGGAAGTTTGTTTTGATCCTTGAATGAGAATTTCATGTGGTGACTACTTCTATAAAAATTGACAAGTGATATCTAAAATATCCATGCTCTCAAGTCCATATTTCTTTTCTCCCAATGAAAGTAAACAAAATTGATGATTTTCCTCAATAAGTTTGTGTGCTTGGTTGACACTTACCATAGGCTTCTTTGATTTTCTCTGTTGTGCTGGATGTTGAAACCGATTCCATCCTTAACCCATCTATACCATTTCTCCTCGCTTGTGAACAAAACATCCTTGGAATACAAGTAAGGAATTCAAGACAATGTCAAATACATAAAGTGGAATGATATCAACCTCTAATACATAAATATATTGGGTATTTATCCCCAAAAAAAACTTACAATTTCTTCTAGCTTGTATTCACCCATCCCAATGGGTATTGATATGGATGTGCATAAGTTTCTAGATCAAGTTGTTCTACAATTGCATCAGAATTTTTTTGATTGAAAACCAGAATCTACTAAAGTGTTTACCTTAATCTTCTTAATTTAGATTCTAATTTGGAAAATCTTACTCATCTCTTCTTTTGATTTTGCCTCGTACATGTTAGTGGTCATCTATCCTAGCCTTTCATCTACTTCCGAATCATCCTCAATCTCCACCTCTCCTTTTGTCTTCACTTGTGGCCATGGATTTCTTGGAATCCTTGGTTCGGTGCATTAGGTGTAATTCCATATGCAACTTCCAACAAGGGGCATCCGTACGTCCATTTATATCACGGTTATTATAGAAATTTATAGGATCTTTACAAGTATGAAAAGTATCGGTGACATGTTTAGCTTTCCATTTACCTCTACTACTTGTCTTCCATTGTTCTTTTTCCTATTGATCTATTGACTAGTTTCCCTTTGACTCTATTTATCCTTGCTTCTTCTTATCATTAATGTAGTATACTTGTATATAAGCTTCATTGATATCGTTGGGATTTTTCGATATTACCTTCCTCAATGGTGAGTATGATGTCCTCCCAAATACTTGGTCAAAATTTCATCATCCTCCAATTCCATATCAAGCGGCATGGCTTGTTTACGAAATTCCGTAGTGTAGTCTTACACGCTTTGAGCATTTCCTGTCTAAAGTACTACCACTTATTCATCATGTCACTCTTATGGCCAATGCGATAGAATTTATCTCTAATTAATTATTTAAAATCTTTCAAGTCTTGACAATAGGACATTTATTCTTTTTGCAAGTGGCTCGGTGGGTTTCCCAACAAACCGAGCATGACCTTCCATTTTGATACATGCATAGGTGATCCTTTGTGCCTCAGATTACATTATGCAAACTAAAATAGAATTTGAACTATGTTAGCCATTTATCTAGTAATTATGCATCTACTTTTCCATCAAAATTCTTTATTTCAACTTTTGTTTCAACTTTAAAAGGTGTATGAGCAGATTTTACCTTCTCTCTTACAATTGACGTCTCTTCTTCATGCTCTTCCCATTCTTCCTCTTCATGGATCTTTCTGATACCAAATTTTTCATCCAGTTCTCAAACCACTTCATCCATGGAATTTTGCTTAACTGAATCCATATTTTGCAGATCTGAAATCTCTTCTTGTTTTCTATGTAACCTATCCATCATGATCTCTAGCATCTCGACTCTATAGACCAATTTCTCTTCTTCCATTTGAGATCGAATTCTTTGTTTCAACTTCTTCGTAGAAATATTTGGCTCATAACATAAAACTTATTCACCTTTGGACCTTGTCACTATCATAAAAATTAAAAAGAGAGTAGAATACCACAGTCCTTGATATATAATAAGCTCGATACCAAAATGATCCATAAAATTCTACTTTGGAACTCTACAAAATAACATATTTATGTTGTTATAATTTATAGTTTGGAAAATGACAGTTTCGATGAAGATTAGAGCTTTAGTGACTGATTAACTAGTGCTTAGGAAATAATTGTAGAGAAATGCTAAAATAATTCTACACACAACACAAGAATTTTTATCTTGGAAATCCCAAAGTTTAGGGAAAACCGGTCGGGAAGGAAAACTTCTCTTTCTTCCCACTTGTATTGGTTAATTAATCAATTTTTTAGATTACAATAAGTATGAAAATAAGAAACAATGTAAACCTTCTCTCTAATTAATTTCTTGCTCTATTTTCTTACACCTTTCTCCTACAATTCCACTCTAGCACTAAATAATCTCTACTCACTTGCTCTCATATTAATAATCCACTTCTCGATCTCTCGGATCTTGAATGGTGAATTCTCTTGCTCCTCCTTGTATTTATAGCCTTTTCTCATTCCTCCTATGCACTAGATAATGGGAAAGGTCAGGAAGAAAAGAGATATAGTCGGATGCTTCAAATTCATGTCCATTCATGTTCTATTCTTCCTTCTGTTCATAAGTGTCGGGACTTTCTACTTGAGATGATCGTCAATTTTGAGGACCATCGCCTAGGCTGGTGGCGATTGCGGGACCGCTACCTATATAGGATGATGGTTCTTCTCTGCTACTCTACATAGAGTGGTGGTTCTATCCATAACCTCCATTTACCTCATTTCCTTCATTTTCTTCAATTCTCCTTCTTGGTGCTGATGGAACTGATGAAGTGGTGTGTTTTTGATCCATATGCATCACCTACTTGGTTAGTATAGTGACAAATCTTATCACTAATATTTTACTTGATAAAACACCAAGATGAGTCACTCTAACCTATTTTATCCACATCCATAACCCTAACCCACTATATGCTCACCCTCGAGGTTATTATATCCTTTTTTTCTCTCTCTACCAACATGGCCATCCCCCGAGCTACTCATCGGCACTATGGTAGGTCACGAACGTGACTTTCCTATTCACCCTGGATCCTCATCTCAACCTTTTTGTGATAGTGACTAATTAAAACATAATCGACTAGTTCACCCAACTCAACCAGCTCTCTTGTTAGCTCTCCCACACTAGTCATCTCACCAAAGCAAACTCATACTGACTTAACCTAGATTACTTCTAATGCACCCAACTCAATCAATTGTCCCCAACTCATCTAGCTCACTCTTAACTCACCACCAACACACTAGGATCACTGGGTAACTCATAACCTCATCTCGTGCCATGTAACTCATAAACTCACCATCCTATTCCATTAATTTTCAATTATTAATAACTCAACTTGTTAACTCAACCTCTTTACCCCACGAATTCTCAATGCTTGCATTACATCTCTATACACACCCATCATCACTTTCTCACATGCACATGACTAGAGATACTCTTTTCGGGTTCTTACTCCGCATTTATTTTTTCTAAATAATCATTTTATAACTCATCTTCAACTGCCACTTTTCATCCCATGTTACCGTGTGAAAACCTATAACTCCAAAAAATGTCACTTGAGGGGGAATCATGTAGAATCCTTCTCGTATGATTCTAATACGTATAATCAACAATAATCTTATCCAGTGACTCTATAGTCTCTACCTCATGAAATCAACGTATCAATCCCTACAAAGTCTCTGAATGAAATGGCCCATTGATCACATATCCAAGTTTATGTATATCCAGTAAACAATCTAATCCCATAACTTTGACAAGCACCTTCATAAGGTTAAACGAACCCCATCTAATCTCTTTGTTTTCTTTGCATCTTTCTTGTTGTAACACGTAGCCAAAAAGGGGAAAAATATATACACTAGATAATGAACCTTATGGATAAGGTTCCTTATCAAAAATACAAAAAAACATCATAAATTACAAAAAGACCAAAATGAATTGTAAAAACCCATAAAATGGTGATAAAAGAAAACTCAAGCACCTATTTATTAAGCCTCACCAAAAAAATTTAATTATGTCACGTCACACCTACCCATGTGCATGCCCAATAAAATATGGACCCTATCTTTACACCCAAATGTGCCCCACTTCCCTATACACTCTAAAACTATTTAATCACCCTCACATCACTGATTACAACCCATCAATATTTGTGCACTAAGGATATACTTAATTTTTCTTTTTCTTATATTCACATATCTTAGTTTTGTAGGTCTTGTTGAAGTGACTGAAAAGCACAAAGGAGCACTAAAACTTGTTACATCACTATTTTAGAATAATACTAACACAAGAGGGAATCACAACTTTGATTGGCTTGTGATCTCCGTGTGATTTTCGGTGAATCAAAACTATTATTTTCTAGTAATCTAAGTCTCGGTATACTTGTCGTTTTCATTTTACATTAGTACAATGTCTTTTATCTCCTTAAATGAGTTAGGGATCTGACCGACGTAGGTCCCCTAACCACCCAAAACAGCTAACATTTTTAATGTGTGCTTGTGTAGAGATTTAGATTTAGATCTCGGAAGTGTTTTTACCCACTTCATTGAATGAAAGAAATGAGAATCGTCCATTTCTTAACAATGGAAACATAACCCATTTTGTTTTAGTAGATTGATTAGGAATATTTCATATTAACTAATTGATCTTGTTGGTAATCTAGATACGGACGTATAATTATATTCGACCAACATGTGACATGAAATGGGGAAATTAAATATTACATTTGATTTATTATTAAGACTTAACTAAAAAATTACCTATTTTGTATTGTTAGTATATTTTCTAAAATACTTCTCATTTCATCAACAAATTTTTTTTTAAATGTCCTTTAAACATTGTTAATTTTTAGATAACTTGCAAAATACATTACATTTATTAAAATTAGTATTATAATTCCTTCTATGCCTATAGTAAAATAATATTTTTGAAGGTTGTAGAATCTACATACATCCCCATTGAACTATTTTATTAGGCGATACAAGATATTGTTTATACATAGTAAATATTTTCAACAAGTCTAATATTAAATTAATACTTTTTTCATTTTTTTGAGTTAATTTGAGGTATCTTTGTTTTGGAACATAATACATAAAGTAAGATCGACATTATCACTTATACTATATGATAGCGGTAAATATTGAAAACTCTTTAAAAATGGTGAAATCATTTTACCACAGTGCTATTTTTAAGAGAGTGATACATTATTACCATCATGTCATAAACTCATAAACACTGGTGAAGTATTTATATCTCGAACCATCATATATGACATTATAACTTAGTCTATTTTTGTATATTTAGTTATTCATTTGTTTTCCAATTATTGTTTCCTATATATAAATCGACTTGTATGTTACATTCATATTTTCTTGATTGCTTAATGTGTGTTAGCAATATGAATGACTATGAATTGCTTATGTGATTCTTGTTGCATTATTTATGGGATATTTATATGGGTTGTTGGTTATTCATATATTTTTCATGTACACTCTTAGGAAAAAAATATAATTTACACACTTCCTATTCCTTTATAGTAGGACTATGTGTCAAATAAATGAATTTGATTTTACGGAAAATTGTATGAGACACCACTCAAATTACAAGTTATTTTACTTTAAGTCAAAAAGACTTTGTCAATATGTTTCTTCGTGATTCAATAAATTTCCTCTCTCAAATTGTTTGGAATCTCCCATTTTAGATCTTTTTATTACAAACACTGTCAATCTCACATTCATTTGAGATGCATGGTGTTGTATTCCACCATTATAATAACTTTGTTTCATAAGGCATGACAAAATCCCTTAGATTGTGTGATATAAAATCCATATATTGTGAAAATTTGGGTGTTATTTTTTGGTTGGTACTTTATCTAATTAAATGTTGTATTCAAGACTGTAATATTTAATGAAGATACTAAACTTATTTTTTAATTTACATAATTTTCATATATGATTCTTATATATTATTATACAAATTATAGTTTCACTAGCCTTTCTACACTATATTAAGCATGCAAATATTACTATTTACTCCCTTTCACATCAATATGACATGGGCTCTGAAAATTTATGTTTCACAATGATTAATTTTATAGAGGTTGATAGTTGACATCAATGTTATTTTTTTATTTTCATAATATTATCGATCTAACCATAATGTTTTCCTCTTACATCAATGTCCTTATTCTTTGTTAGTTTATGCACAAGACCATTGAACCTTTGGGTAAAATTACAAGTTTTTAACTTAAATTGATATAAAGAAAATAAATAGTCACCTTTTAAATGGGTATATTAAAGGAATACACATATATTAGGTGGAATTATCATATAAAATATGTGGGAAGATATATGTGGATTTTTCACGGTAAAATTTTAAATTTTTGGTAGTGGGTATATGAAGAACCAAAAATCTTTAATTTATTTTTGGTAAGTCATTTATACCTTTTTGTTAGTAATTCACTTCCATACATACATTATAATTATGCTATAAGCATTTGTATTTGAGGATACTTTCAATAGATAACATATATATTTTGGCATGAGTTTTATTGAAAATGTTTTTCTAGAAAACGTTTATGACAAAACAAACAAACAATTTACAAAGGAAAACAAAAATGGGTTTTTTAAAAGGACTTAGACAATTTATGGAAAATGTCATTGGTAGGTATAAAGAGAGGAAGATGATACATGAACCCTCAAAATAATTAATGTCTTTTTCGTGACTTCATTTTGTAGGTGTCCAACTTGATCAATACACATTTGCTAGCATACTCCATACCATGCCAAAATAAGATGTTCAAAACAATATTTGAACATCCACCAACAAATAATGGATATAATTTTTCCATATCATGTAGTTACAAATGCTCTAGGATATATGTATATAAAATGTTAAATAAAATAAATAAGATGTGAACTATTTGACTAAATGATTGCAATAAGTGTAGTCTCATCAATTGTAATGATTGTGAGATATGAAAAAATAGTATTGTTGAAAATGTGTTGGAAACTTTCATGAAATTTTAGTTGGAAAGTTTAAATACAGATTCCAAAACATTTTATACGATCATTCCATCTTATTTTGAAATGGGATGTTTATAAAAGTGAAAAACAATCAGGGTTTATAGTTGTATAAGAAATCACATTTATTATTATGTTTATCATCTCAAATTGTTTGATTTTAATTTGACAACTTTTGGGTGACTAGAATCATTTATGAGAAAATTATTTTTGAATAATATCTAACTATACTCATATTTAATCTTATAGATGTATATGGGGTGTATGGCTATAAATATAGTTACGAATAACTATAGAAGTGATGAAGGGTCTCCATCGATGGATAGGGTTTTTATGCAAAATAAAATAAAAACATATAGTAACAGAGTGCATAGATTTTCATAACAATGGGATTCTATTATTTATAACAATCCTTTACAAAACATGTAATAATGGTTCTCATCTAAGTATATTCCTTATGGACCAATCTTCAATTGGTTTTCCATTGGATTATATCTTGGTTCTTTCTCTCATTACTCATATAATATTATCTTCCTCTTATCTCATCTTATGTCTCAAATAACTCTCTATCCACTATATATGTTTTCATAATTTTTCTCGCACTATCAAGATGGAAACATTCCAATTACCATTGTTCCCATTATTTCAATTTAAATTAGGATGAATAAATATATTAGATACAACACCATCCTTATTTATTCCTTCTACTTTTTCATATCTAGTATTTGGTTTAATAAAGATGAATCGGTCATTGATCATATAATTTCCAAACACGTAATCTTGTAGATTTCATTCCTTTGACTAACACATGTTTATGGGTAGTGTTGGAGGAAATTTGTGTGCATCTTTTTTATTTAGGTAGTTATTAAAATTCCTAAATATATATGTAATAAAATTGGGAGTATATCTAAGGTGTGGAACCTTAAACCTTTAGATAAACCTCAAGAATAAGGCTTGCTCCATTCTTTAAAAGATCTAGATTATACACTATTCTAATCTAACTGAAAAAATATGCAAAGTTGAGGAGAAAGAGTGTTGAAGTTTAGAATTAATGGTGATACAATAGAGTATGCAAGGACCACTCTCGCAGAGATCAAGAAAAAAGGGATAAACATAGTGATAGAAGGGAATATATGAACTAAAACCCACATCGCATTCTATCAACAAATACTCCTATGTAAAAGATGTTAGGAAAATTAATATTTACATGGATATGGGTTATTTACCATATGGTAAATGGCTAATAGTTGTTTGGGTGGTTAGTCGAAACAACAATATATCACAAATAGTTAGTTGGTTATGGGTAATATTGTTATTAACAATATTTCGTAAATATGATTATGGAGAGATTGTTGGGAAAGTAATTTCCTAAACTATAGGGATGTAAATACCTATTTATATGGAGTGGTGTATGCTGTATAAACATCCGGAATGAATTGAATGGAAGATTATTATTCCGTGAATAATATTGTGTTTTCTTGTGTAAAACTGATTCAAAATCATTATTTGGTATCAGAGCTATTGAAATTCCTATGCCTGTACGATGAGATTCATTCATTGTTTAATGTAGAAAATATCAATTTCATGAGAGCAAACTTGTTAGTCAGTACTAAAGATTATGTATTCAAGTATTCATAGTCGAGTATATTTGCATATTAGTTCTTACATCCCTGGAGGAAGCTTTGGAAAGTTTTAGAATTTTATTATTACTGCATATCCAAAGATAGCCTTTATCAAAGTACGAAAAGTCAGCCGATCTACAATTGTGGACATCATAATTTACAATTTCTTTTCTTCTGGGTTTTCCTTATTGATCTGGATTGGTGGCATTACGCTTTCAAGGATAGTGTGCAAGTGTATAAGACGTGAGGTCCAAGTGAAGCATGGGGATTCTCAGCCACTTGAGGGAATATAAATTATTACACCCAAGTAAGCATCAGATCGATCACCTCTCAGATGCTTCTAAAGTTTTTGCTATAAATAAGACATGTTGTGTTAGCATGATCAGGATACTATTCGTATTGTTGGATGTATGGAGTTTCAAATCTGATAAATTACCATCTTCATCATCTAAGCACTACCTTCTTTGGGAGTGCCAACAAATCTCCACCTTATAAATCCATGTGAATCGGTTGCTTCACCTCAGATGCACTTCCATCCATCAAATGCATGTGGTCCTCTCATTGACACATGATCTATTTCATTCGACGAAGGATGCAGGAAATTTAATTATATACTTCCATGCCTACTTGAAATCCTTTTGACATGCCACGGTTAAGGTATTTATAAATTGTGGCTAGACAGAATACCTAACGACTATGGTGTCTTTGATTTTATTCCATGTTTTCAGCAAATGGTTGGTGTCTACTAGTTAAAAAAATTAGTGTGTTTAAAGTTTACAGTTCTAAGTTTATATTTAAAGCCAATTTGTGGTATTAGTACTACGTAAGAGCGGGTTTGCTATAGACAAAGAAAGGGTCAACATTGTGTCGAATGTAGAGTTTCATTATTATAGTGCTTAGAAATGTTTGTTGAGATATCTTATTATGTGAGTCCAATAAATGGTCATTTAAAACTAAAATTTATAGTTGAGTGTGATTATTTTGTCATGTATAGTCAAAGTAATTTTCATATAAAAAGTAATCTCATTTTATTACTTTTTAAATTTCGTGTCGAAGTTTTTTCAAGTCAAAATTGTTGTTTTCAAATTTGTGAATTATCGTCACAAGTTGTATCATTCTAAAAAGTCAGAAAAATAAAAAAAATTCCTTACAAACATATTTTTGGTGTTACTCGACGTCTAGAAAAAAAAATCACATTGTGAGAGGGACGAAGAGAATAAGCTCAATGTGAAAAAAAATGTGCTTCAAGTTCACATCCTGTTGAGTTTGTAGCATATACAATGGAGGTAGGAGGCACATGAAATCGGAGGACAACCAATGAGCTCTCGCCAATCGCCAACGATGGGGCTATACTTCTTGTATGGTGACTTTTGTTTTTAGATCTGTGGTGTGGATTTTTTTTCTTCAAAATTTCAGGTGGTATGAGAAATAAGAACGAAGGTTCATTCCCATTCACCGGCATATGTGGATATTATTAAATAGTTCCATGATGTAATAAAATATTGAAGAATAGATAACACAATGAAATGCAACATCATGATTCTCAAAGAGTTTGAATAGTCGCATGTGTTTCTGTTCATACCTAGGTTTTTGGTTAGCCTTTGGAAAACCATTGAAGGTTGTTCAAATGTGTTCCTGCTTGAGTTCCCACACTACTAGGTTAGATGTGTTCCCTAGAGTGAATGGTTGATAAACATATGATTCCTGACCGTGTTCTCATCCTCGTCCATTATATGTGTTCTTGACAATGCATGGTTGATAAGAAGTTATTGTTTTGCTTCTTCTATGTTTAGTTCCATTTTTGTACCAAGATCATGAGCAAGCACAAATGACAAGAAGTAACATATGTGTGATAGTTTTTTTCTACCATGTAAACATTAAGGGGGGAATGTTAGGAAAAATTATATTTATATGGTTAAGGGTTATTTACCATATGGGAAATGCTTAATAGTTATTTCGGTGGTTATTCAAAACAACAATATATCATGAATAGTTAGTTGGTTAGTATTTGGTTAAGTGTAATATTGTTATTAACAATATTTTGTAAATAGGATTATGGAGAGATTGTTGGGAAAGTAGTTTCCTAAAATATAGGGATGTAAATACCTATTTATATGGAGTGGTGTATGTTGTATAAACATCCAGAATAAATTGAATGGAAGAATATTTTTGACTATTGGTAAATGGTTTTGAAGGGACAATATACCTGTAGTACAAAAATGCTCAAAGCTAGGATAAAAAAAAATCAACAGAGTGGTTTTTTGACATAAGGGGACCATACGCCAACAAAAACATAAGATCTAGATATAAAAATAATAAACTAAGGAAGGGGCGAACTACCTACAAGGAGCCCAAAAATGACACAAAACAACAAAACCTCAACACCAAAAGAGGATAAAAAAACAAAACAACACTAAATAAAGGACTTTTTATAGACTTTCTAAGAAATCTTAGGGTGTTATAAAGGTTTATAGTAGTTTGCATATCAGGATCCTGGCTTCTCTCAGTGATTTTCTTCTTCTTGATTCTTCCATTCTTCCAAGCATACCTTGGGATACCACAAACATCACAAACCTACTTGACATTTGTTTGAATATAGTCAAGTACATCCCTATGAATGGAAAGCTAGTTAGTTTTCTTGTTCTCAACCTGTAAGACTCTTTCCTCTAAGGATTTGAGTTGAGTGGAGAGATTGTCAAGTTTCTCTTCTAGTTTGAAAGAGTGGAGGGGTCCAAATTTGTCTTGATGCCTTCCTTAAGGAGGAATTCTATGTTCTCTTCAATTCCCTTCAGAGCCTCGGCATGTTGTTTGATTTGAGATGATAAGACAAAACTAGTAGGAGGGACATGGGAAGATTGACTTATTTCCAAAATATTAATAGCTCCCAAATTTTTCTTTTCATTGGAGCTACGGAGGAGGATTCTTTTAGCAGAGGGGATAAGATATCATAGCTCTAACATTGGGGTTCTTGGTTCAAATATTTGGATTTTACTGAGGGTGGGGGGGGGGCAGAGAGGGGGGAGTAGGATTAATGGCTACCACATCAAGGAAGTAATGGTCCAAAGAGGGAATATCACTCCTTGATGCAGGGGAAGGACCCTCATATGAGATTGAACATCACACACCAATTTTTCAAGTGAATGCAAGATATAGTAAGGAAAAATAACCTTGGAAGGATGCCTAAAATGATTCAAAAGAACCAAGTGATGTAGTGGCAATGTCCAGAAGTTACCTTCCAGGGTGATGTACCGAATTATATTTTTGAAATGTCATTAAATATGGTGGGGGATAGAAGAGAAACAAATAGATGACTTCCCAATCTACAGAGTCTCATCTACCACCAAGAAACGTTGCTCCTTAGTTTCTTTGTCAAATTTATTATGAAATAACTTAACCCCCTCCATTCCTAGACCAGTGATGAAGGAGATCAACCCTTATGTGATTGTGAATTATTTTTCCTTGAAATGGATAACTCTGTCTTTCCATTTTTGTGTGAAATTTAGAGAGATGTGAACATCATGGCCCTTAATTCACTGCATAAACTCTGTGAAACCATCCACGCTTAAAACTTCCCATAAATCTACATTATTCCTCTAGGATGGGTCATAAATAGGCTCCACTCTATAAGGAGGACCTCCCATCATGAAATTTGAATTCGTAGACATAGAAGAAACAACCCAGATGCAACTAGAAACAGCCTTGAGATAGAAGCAAAATAATAGGGGAGTTACGGATGTTTTAGACCAAACCACCAAAACTACGAAACTTACTTGAAAACCTTTCTTTCAAATCCCGAGCACAAAAATTAGTGAAAAAGTATCCGTTTGAAAGGGTAAATACACATAAGATGGAAGTATAAGAAATCAATAGTCCATACTTTCCAAATCCACCGACATAGCATGATTAGAGAGCTAAGTGCCTTTGGATTCATTAAAAATAATTACTTTGGCAGTGATAGAGATATCCTCATAATCATACCATATTTTGAATTTATTAATGATGACCCCATTCCCTCTCTATATACATGAAAAATATTGATGTTTGAAAAACCTTTACATAATACCTTGGCTTCAATTATAAAGTCTTTTATGGTCCACCTAGGGGTTGAGAGCCATTAAGGTTGTTTATAACATTCATAGAGTATCCCTCAATAATTAAATTGTTTACCTTGATATCCCTGATAGTTCTTATTCCCTAGAGAATGGTGAGGCATCAAAATAGTTGTTTGATTGTTTTCCCATATGACATGCATAAGAAGAAATAATGTGTCCATGATGGTTTCTAATAATACCACAACCACTAGTTGCACCTAGGTTACCCTTAGAGGCCCCATCAAAGTTCAATTTATGCCATCCTTCATGTGGGGGAATCCACTGAACAAGAGTCCTGTCAATGTTGGGATAATTAATTTGACCCTGTTGAAATTCAATATTCCAAGCCCTTAGGAATATTTCCTCTTCTTTGGGGTACTTAGCATTCTTGGGAGGCTTGAATCTTAAGATGTTTTCCTTGGCTGCAACTGTGATTTCATTAAGGATCCTTTTGATGGATTTGTTAGCATTTCTGAAAATGAGAGAATTTTGAGCCTTCCATATTCTCCATATAGTGTGAGGAAACAAAATCCTCCAAAACCTCCTGAGAAATCCATGTTTGAAAGGTGGCTACCATTGTTCCCAGGCTTGAACAATATCATTTGGGAACTTCTAGTTATGCCAAATCTGTTAAAGATGAGCTTCCATAAAGTAGCAAAGAGTGGGTCAAGACAAGAGCAGATGATGAATAGACTCATTCTCTTTTTTGCAAAGATAACACCTATTGGGCATGGTGGATCCCCTCTTAATTAGGTTGTCAATTGTTATATTAATATTTTTCAAGACCTACCATGGGAACTGAATGATTTTAGGAGTGAGTTCTTTGAGCCAAATCTTGTTCCATGGAAAGCCATTGGGGGTTTCATCTGCAAGCACTTGGTAGCCGGTTCTCACTGAATAATACCAATCAAAGGAATGGAACCTAATGAAATCATCCTTAGCTTGAACTTGGCTGATTGGGATGTGATCGAGGATTTTTTTAAATTCCATTAGGAGAGCTTTATGGTCTGGGATATCAGAGATTAATTTATTCCATTGAGGTCTTCCATCAATACTACAAATGTAATCATTACCCCGATGACCAATGGTCCTTTTGAAGCTATTTTTGAGTTTTCCTAGAGTGGCAACTGATTGCAAGATTGTGATAATAAGCCCATCCATCATCCCAAAACTAAATTTACTCACTTGTTACCTAGATTTCATTTATAGTCATCCTCAAGATTTTTATTACTCTTAACCAGATTGTTTGAAAAAATAGAGCCATTGGGGAGGGAATCATACTTAAGAAAATACTAAGCTTTACCTTGATCCTTATACTTTTCTTTAATGATATCAATCCAACGGTGATTCTCCTAGAGTAGCCTCTAACTCATCTTGGAGATAAGAGCACCATTCATTATTTTGAATGGAAGATTCTTATTCCATGAATAATATTTTGTTTTCCTATGTAAACTGATTCAAAATAATTATTAAATGACATAATGGAATGAAATTTTGTAATTATTACTCATACACATCATACAATAACAAGAGATAAAGATAAGATGTAATAAACAAGATAAAGGATATGTAATAATCATAATCAACTATATATTATTGCTTGAAGAATACAAAATCTCTCATAGTTATTGAGAAGTCGTTGAACATATTACATAATTCAAATATAAAGATATGAAAAGCATCGAAGACTAAGAAATAAATCGAAGAATGTTTTGTTTTCCTCGAGAAATTATTGTTTCACTTATGAAACTCATTATATTTATAGGAGAAGAAAGGAGAAGGGATTTAAAGATGCGATGGGCGATGCTCAACTTTCTTAACCATTCTTAACTTCTTCAAGATCTTGTCGTAAACGTAATTCCCAAAAACCATGTTGATAAAAACTTATAGGGGTGCCTTGGCATGTAAAACATATTAAGGTATTACCTATTTCGATGATATCTAACTTAGATAAATGAATATACACAAAATCACGGGAGATAGATAAATAGTGAGCTACCGGATGTCCAATTTTGGATGCAAAATTCTTTAGACCACTTTGAAAACAAATAATTTCTTATTACATAGAGTATCCAAATTTTTTTTGGGGGGGATGGATGAGAATATACTATCCAAGAAGCATCATGAGACAATATGAATCAAACAAGATCATCTATAACTGAATTAAACATCATTCAATTGTGAAATCAACTCAAAATGATTAAAAATGTATATAATTAAAACATACCAAGAACCTCCATAATTCCCTCAAATATGATCCTTTAGTGAATCCCTCTTAAAAATTCTTCCAATGAGATTGGTATCATGTCAAAAGGAGCTATGGATGAAAAATATATGACATTTTGAAGATTCTCGACAATGTCGCAAAATTCCTTTGTAGTGCGGATTCACTTTTCTATCTTTTTCATGGATGTTTTCGAAAGTAAAAGAAATATTTTTGTAGATTGACCATGGATTTTAGATGATACATTTTCTCTCTTATTTCTTTCATGTAATTTGATAATTTTTCAATCTACATCCTGGTTTTGATCTTTATCATATTTTACAGCTTTTAGCAGCTTCTGATTGATCTAAAGATTTATTTCCTTCATAACATGGAATTTCAAATTTTATGTTCTATGTATTCACTCCTTCATCCTAAAGTTTCTTGCTATTTTTTTCTTGATCCCCAAATAAACGTTATCTCTACAACTCCTTTGATTAAAAAGCCTTTTGTTCTTTCCCGTAAATTTCTTTACATTTCTTAGAGCCCAACTTTGTTTCGCAGCTATCTTTGTTGCGTAGATAGATTTGTTTTAGAAAATATGATGTTATTTTATTACATGTGTTAGGAAAACCAGTGCATCACTAAACCTTTTGAACTATATGGAACACTAAATTCCTGAATTCCATGTAACACTATTTCTAACTTCCGCAACTTCTCCTTTACGAACTTCACTTTTGTTGCACATTTTTGCAAACTCAGCGAAGAAAATATTTTATTAGTCCATAGAACACTACATTCACTTGAACCCATGGAATAATAAATTTTTGAACTCCTTGAAACACTAAATATTTAACTTCAATGGAAGAAAAATTCTCCAACATTTGGAAGAATTACTTTTGAAATTCCATGAAACACCGAATTTTAATTTTTGCATGGAACACAACTCTTTTCTCATTCAAAAAAACATTAATATTTTCGAACCCAAAATTTTTCATAAAATATAAAATAATTTACTAACCATTCTAAATTATGAAACTTTGGATGTGATCTACACCAGTAATTCAAAAACATTTGAGACACCACAATACAAAAGTATGTATTTTGTAACTAGTTCCAAAATAATCTTTTGTAAACTATAATATTATAATTTTGGAAACCATGATTATTTTCAAAATAATAATGGTATCTCATCATTTAGATTTAACAAATCAAAAGAATTACTCTCCTTAATATCTATAATCTGATAATGGAAACTCATAATAGCATCAATTTTCTTATGTTTTCTTATATTAGAGCGGTCTTCATCCCATTTTAGGATAGAATCTCCTTCTTTGAATTATATAGGGTAGGATACCTTCTTATACAATAATTTATTATCTTATTGATCCTCTTGCGGTTTATCTCTAGCCTCTACTTAGATTTATTCAAACTTAACCAACTCTGCAAAGTTATTACTGAATTGATTCACAAAATTGGTCTTCCCCAAAAACGAATGTAATGCTTTTGTGTTCTGGAAGATATAGAGCACATATATTTATAATTCTATCTAGATCAATCTCTAAACCACCTTTAGACACAACATGTCCTAAAATTTTACCCTTATGGACAATAGAGATACATTTTTTAGATTTTTATATATGCCAAACTCCATGCATGTACTAAAAACTAGTTTAAGGTTCATCATATGATCTTATTCTCTATTGTAAAAGGGTAAGTGCAACAATTTGGGGGACCAAAACGGGGTCATAAGTGGGCATCATATTGCAAAAACAACAAAATCTCAACTTAAAGGTATTATTTGCAATACGCGCACTCAAAATTGGAAAAATTTATATAAATATGAATCCTATAATATGGAATCAAGTTTCTAAACTACTATTTTTTAAAAAAACGGAAGAGTTTAGCAATATTAAACACTCCAAATTATATGATTTGTTTTTTTCTAAAGCACCTATAAGATTGTAGTCTATTTTCCGTGATTTGGATGACCAAAACTTGTTATTATTTTCATTTAGTGAAAAGTTAGATACTACTATCTATCTTGGGATGGATTTTATTTTGTATTTTTTTGAGCAATATTTTTTTAATGATTTTTTTCGTGAAAGTGGTCTGAAAACATTTAGGAAACAAAGAAATTTCCATTTTCCCGCCATACTATATTAAAAGATATCGAAATCAAATACTTTTTTTTAACATGTATAGAATTTTGCCATGCTTGGGATGGTATAGGTTTTATCACATTATGATAAGTGAAACAAAAGTTGTAGTATTAAACATAGACATGAACATTCATGGAAAAAAATGTCTTAAAGACCTATTGTTAGTAAATGATTCTAAAATGATATTTGTCTTATTCTATTCAGCTTAAAATCAATATTTATACAAAGCTAACAATCTTCCTATGTAATGATACAATTTTTGTGACATGTTTTTGATTTTTCGGCATGGTTATGTTATCACCGAATCATAGCTCCCTATGGTTTGCACAAGTATGTGTGCTTGAGCTCAGAGTGTGATTGAATAACATGGGTACTATCTCCAAGTTGTGGGACTTGCTACTTGAGATAGACCTCTAGAGAAAGTTGGTTCTTCCTTTTAAACTATCTTCCACAATCTACTTTAATGAAGGAAAAACTATCTAATCCTAATCTAACTTTCCAAGGGACCAGGGAGAGAGAGTGCATGAAAAGAAATCCTACATTAAAGAAGTGATACATCAAAAAGGAGAGTGTGAGAATAGTCTTCCAATGTGTGAAAAGTAGAAGCAAAGTGCATACTAGAAGGGGTGATAATAGTTCTCCACAATCTAGCAACTTCATTCACAACAATATTTCATACACACAAAATGATAATGAATCCTTGCAACAACATAAGATAGACACAATATATATGCATTTAGATTCAAGGGGGAAGAGGAATGTAAACAAATATAACAAGGGAAGATACATCCAAAAACTTGCATCTATTGCCTAATAAATATACACAGTCCATTCTACTACAAGATAATGGCTTGAATCACCATGCCAGAATCCAATAAAAGGGTCTCAGTAGCACATTGGCTTCAAAAATAATTTTTGACAAAGTTTTGCTACTACTAACTATTTCCCCTTTATAATGAGCCCAAAACTCCAATTTATAGAAATATGAGAAGAGACAAAGAGAGGGAAAATGAAAATCCCGAAATCTATCTTGTTGGTGCTCAAAATAGTATCACCCCATTTTACCTTTGAAAATATGTCCTTTACAATTTCTATCATATTTTACCCCCCGTGTTATGCCGAGAACATCTCTACTTTCTTTTTGTGCCATAATTAATTTGTTCCTGGGTCGAAGTTCATGTATGGGTCCATTTATGTTTCCTTGTTTCTTTGTTCCTTTGAAGTGGTTTGTAGTTTTGGGATCCCATTCTCTGTTCATCTAAAGACTCGGGCTTTCCCACTCTTTCCATTTTTACAGTTAGTATTTGCTACCTTTGTCATTTTTTCCCTAAATACTTGAAGAAAATGAATGAATGTAGCTCTGAAGAATGTATTTGAGCCTTGTGACATTTCTAAATCTTCTATCCTTGGAAAAAATTTCATCTTCGGGCTCAAATGGTCATTTTTCTGCATTTTACGATTTGACAGGCATTTCTCCTTGTCAAATTTACATCCTTACATTCAGAGGTCACATGGTCTCTTTTGGTTGGTCGTGTGACGGTGGAAAAATGCTATAACTTATCGCTCTTTGATTTTTTTTGGAAAAAGGAAAATTTGATCCCGTGGCTTCACTCAATTTCGATTGGTTCTTTTGGTGCTTATGTGGCTTCTCCTGATTGGTTGGGGTGTGATGGGTTTGTAATTGAAACTTTTTCTTTTTGGCTACTTTGACAATAAAATTTAACTCATGTTGTGGCCCCGCTTAGGTTCTCGATTTAAGAAAATTTAAGTGGCGGGGAAAAATCCTTGTTTTCACTGTGAGGATGTCCATGTGTTCATCTTTGATTTGATGTGGCTCGACAGGAACTCATAAACTTTGTGGAACATTTTAAACACAAAAATTGTCCAAGTGGAAGAACATCGCTCATTTGAAGGTTTACGTTTTGGTTTGGCCTTAGAGTTGTGCTAGGAGGACACATGGAGGTTTCCACTGCTTTTCCTAGACTTAGAAAATTTTTTTATGCAACTGGTACAATTTGGTAGAACAGGGACACATGGTGAGCCCACGCTCATCCAAGGTATCAATTTTGGATAACATTTCAAGATGTGCCATTGTGACACGTAACAGTTTGAAAGGTCAAAGGGGTGGGGAAGTGGACCGTCAGAGGTAACTTGGATTTTTTACCTCTTGTCACCAAAGGGATTAAAATCTCAAAATGGCTCGCAAGCCCGACAATAAGAAGGTCAAAGTTGGCATTGAAACTGTTAAAAGGTGGGGAGGTAGGCCATCGGGGGTAACTTGGATTTTTCGCCCCTTCATATTAAAAGGATTAAAATCTCAAAATGGCCCACAAGCCCGACAAAGGATCCAACAAAATTTTCTCCAGTCAATGGTGGAGGTATGGACCTTCAGAGGAAAATTGGAAAAATTTATTTTTAAGGAAAAAGAGTTAAAGTTAAAAAGGAAGCCCGGTTCTGCTGGGAACCACATTAGTACACGTGTCGAGGCACATTTCTCAAGGGTAAAGTTGTGGGGAAAACTTGGAAAAATTTCTTTTTTCCAAAAGGAGGTGGAATGGCAAAATTTGGCCATGGTTCTTTTGGGACCCACCTTAGGACACGTGTCAAGCTCATTTCTCAAGGGCGGAGGTGCAGAGTAAAATGATTTTTTTTCCATTTTTTCAAAAGGTTGTAAAAAGTCAAAGGAAACCCCTAAGCCTATTTTTAAAATTGAATCTTCCATGTGGACTGCCATAATTCAAAGTGAAGATCAATGGCATCTGTGTATCTGAATCTGATGTTCCTACTATTTTCACTAAAACACTCCCGGAAGTATGAGTCTTCATGATTTCTTGGTGTTTCCTACAAGCTAAATAGATAGGAGAGTTAATTTTGATATCTAAGTTTGGTAGAGGAGATCTAGACATGACTTTTCCATTAAAATGGTCTAACTCATGGGCACGGTATGATTTTTCCATTTTTCTTCTCGTGAGTAGGAAATGAACCAGATTTGATAGATTAGGGGTGGAAGTGCTTAATGAGTTGAAGGAGGAGTTTTCTACCAGATGAAGGAGTTGAATGGTGATATTTTCAAAGAGATTTTCCGCATGAGCACTGATGACTTTTTATAAATCTTATTCTAGGAATCACGGTCGAGATCATGGAGAACACCTTGGTACATTAAATGTTTTTGAATTCGGAGAAAAAGGGGCTCTGTTGTTAATGTTATAAATGGAATAATTTCTTCGTGTAAAAGTTGGAGTGTTAGAGGTCAAGAAAATCTCCAAGAGGAAAATTTGACAAAGCCTGTCTTTTGTGAAGACGTCTAAGAATCTTGTATATCTCTTTTGTATTAAGTTTGATCGTGTCAAAGTGGTTGCAAGTGTACAACCATTGAAAAACTCTAAGATTGTTCTACAAAATTTCCTCTTTGATGAATTTAATCAAACTTGAGTTATTTTGGTTTGATCTTGAGCAAAATGTGTTTGTTTCATTTCGAATGTCTACAAATAGCTTTTCTTGTTCCTATTACAATCTTGTATCAAAATTTGTCTAGATCACATGATTGCTCAATCCTTGTTACGTTTAGTGGCATCTCGTAATCTCATTTCTCGAAGAGCCTTCATCCGGGAGATAAATAAACTATTTAAAATCACTTTTCTTTCATTTGTTAACGAGAGATTTTTTCTAAGCCTCCTGGGTGTACCTCAAGCATGATTGATCTTATATTTTTCTATTTTAATGGGTCTTCTAACTCAATCCTTCATGTTAGAATCTCATAGATTGTGTCAAAAATTTATAATCTGGGTGTCCATTGAAGCACATATTCTGGTTAAAGGAACATTTTAGCTATTCTAAAGCATTATGTTGTCTAGACTTTCCATTTTGTAAGAGTTCTCAGAGATTTGGCAAATCAAGTTCATTCTGCCTCACCTCCCACTAAAATTTATTTTAAAACAACTAATCCTACCCATACTACCCTTTTTGTCATGTGTGTATACAAATGCATAAATTTTACTACCAAAACATGCAGAAACAATTAGGATTCCAAATGTCTTTAGTAGCCTGAACCTTGCCTAGAGAATATCTCCACTATCTAGAGTGACAACTTGTGAGAGTTAGATTTTTTGTTGCATTGATCATATTTTCTTCAATGTCTCCTTAATAACTTCATTAGGAAGGATATCTCCATCTCTTGCATAAACAATAGGCTACAAAAGGGTTCTCTTACCTTGCTTGAAAGAAACAACCTAAAATAGTGAGGATAGATCAAATCCTCTTAAAGGTGCTATCTATTTCTCCACATCTAAGTGACTAAGGGCCAGTTAGATCCCATCCTTGGATACAAAATGAATCATCATGATCTATCTGTCTCTAAGATTCCTGCTAAACCTTTGATGCTACTCAGACTCAAGGAGAATCAATTTTGGTACCAACACCTATGTGGCATCGTTGTCGGGGAATGTTTAAGTTGCTGAGAACTAATTTGCGTCACTGAGACCTATATGTTGATTTTTTGCTATTTTATATCCATTTAGCCTGTCAACAACACCTAAGTGGCACCATTCTTTCGGGAAATAGTGGTTACAGTTCACATTCAGGACTCAGTAAAACACTTCTTATATACTCCATGTGTATGTGCAACTCTTCCAGTTTCTACACCTAGTGCACTAGCTTTCATTGATAAATCTAGGTAAAGAAAAGTTAGAGTCTTTCCATTTCCAGTTTCTAGTGTTGACAACATTTGACAGATCATATTCAATGCATCCATACAACTAAGGTGGATATCCTTGTTCTTGACACACCGTTGATAAGATTCTTAATGAATACCAAAGTATCTTAACCTCTCGTCAAGTGAGATTTGTTACTAACCTTTACAATGATGGAAGGAAGAATATATTTATTTGCTAGGGATCGTATTTAGGACATTATTTCTAGAGCTAGGAAAAGTAAAATAAGAAGGAAGAAAATCCTAGTGAGTTGTTTGAAATTAGCAGAAAGACAAGAAAGGCAATTCAAGTTCTTCCGAATCAGGTAGCCTCTTTGTGGAATTGAATTCTCCAACTGGAGAGGGGCCTTCATTTGATTTTGAAAAGTTTGCTTCTCATTCTGTCCCTGTCTTTTCAAAATTTTATAGGGATTTCTAAGAAACTAGGCCTTTAGGGGATATCCAGTTTGAAAGTTATACCCCTGTGTTTCAAAGACCCTACCCCTTATCAATTGTCACCCCTCCAGGGTCACCTCCTCAAAACAACATGGTCCTACCCCCACCCAGACCTCCATTTGTTGTAAATACCTTTGGACCTATAAATTTTGTAGGGATGGCTAGTTATCCAAATGTAGTTCCTCAAGAAGTAAGGAACAAATTGCCAAAGTTCCAAGGAAACAATGCTATAACTAGTGATCAAAATTTAAATCTTTTTATCAATATGATGGAAGACTTTGAGATTGAACATGAAGATGTGTATATCAAGTTGTTTATCCATACTTTGGAAGAGGATGCAAGGGACTGGTATAAAGCTTTTCTATATAATTCAATTGATTCTTGGATAGAGATGAGCAATGCATTTAGATTGTAGTATGGTGATAGAACTGACCCTAGGTTTCTTTTGATAGAATTTGAAAACATCAAAAAGAATCCTAATGAGTCAGTACATGATTTCAACAAAAGGTTTAATAAGACCTTGAGAATATTTATTATTAGAATAAGGCCATGTGATGAGTCACGCTTGATCTAATATTCAGATGCATTTGATAAAAAGGCTACTTACTACTTGAGGGACAAAAACCTTGCTAATTTGAGGCAGGCCTTCACTATGGCTTTGCAAATTGAAAAAAATATCAAGGAAATTGGAAAACCTCCTAAGAGGGATGGTGTGAAGGTAAACCCCAAACAAGAAAGGCTAAAAATTTGGAAGAATTTGTGAAGAATTTGGCAGGGGCTGTCACAGAAATTTCCTACAAACTAGCCCGAGCTGAGAAAGGAATTGGGTAGAGTTCACAAGGTCAACAAAAGTAACAAGGCCAAGAAAGGTCAACAAATCACCAAAGATCTGATGACAGAGGCAAGGGACCTGTTGGATTTTGAAATAGAGAGTCCCACGATAGGGATAAAAGAATGGTACCTGATCCTTTGGCTACCATACTTGCTATGGTGGAGGAGACAAATGTCATTGATTGGTGTGATAGATGTTTCATGCCCCATGCTCCTTGTGAAGAAGATCAGCAAGAATAAGAAGAAATGATAATGATAATGTTTTCATGATGGGTAGTTCCACGATCTCACAACAAGGGGAAACTTCAATTGAGGTTATAAGTGCCTGGATTGCTACCACGTTTTGGGATTTCATCCACCAGGTACCTATTCTTCCTCCCTCTCATACTTTAGAAGTAGATATTGTACAAGATTTTGAATTACCCAATAATGACTTTGAATATTTAAGGGCTTTAATGATAAAGAAGTATGATGGAGGGATCCCATCTGAGGAAGATAGACAGTAAATGATGAATGTTGTTGTTTCTCAAGAGAAGGAATATAACACAAGATGTAAGATTGTCAAATGGATAAGGCCTCAAGCCAAGCCAAAATCTCCTCACTTTCAAACATTCCTAAAGAGGCTCATAAGAAATATGCACCTACTAAAATCCTTGCGTTTCTAAACAAAAATCACACACCTCCTCATGCCCAAGCTATCAAAAATATTGTACTATCTAATGAGTGTGTCAACCCTCCTTCCAATGATTCATTTCCAAAGAATGTCCCATATGACATTTCCCAAGTTGTAATTCAAATCAAATTCTTTGTTCCAATTTTTGATTTTCTTAGGATTCCCTGAGCACGTAAAGAGAGAATTTGAATACTTAGGATTGAAGGAAGAGAAGACTTCCTAGCGAAATGTAAACATTATGGAGACTCCACCATCATAGAGGAATTAGAAACACCACCAGCATTGGAAGAATTAGGTGAACCACCTGAGGTCTATTTGGGGACATCCTTGGTGGACACTTAGCTAAATGTGGATCCATTCTTCACTACCCTAATCATTAAAGACAGATCGATGCACAAGTACATGTTTGACCAAGGGCATCATACAATGTCATGCCTTTGGAAGTCATGAATGAGTTATATATTAAGGTTACAAAAGTATATGGGAAGTGTATCGCCATGGACTCCAGAGAAGTTCCTGTAGTTGGAAGTGTTAAGGGTTTGGTGGTGCAACTCGCAGCTTACCTAGGTAAAAATTTAAAACTTGATGTTGTCATCATTGACTTCCCAGACCAAGTGGGGCATGCTATTGTTTAGAAAATGGGCTGTAATTGTTGGTGGGAGTGTCCAAATGGACATGTCCTATGCCACCATCCTAGTTGATGACAGCCTTGTAAGATTGTATGGGGAAAAGAAGATGTTGTACCTAATTGAAGACCTAAGCAATACATCTTATGAAGTTATGCAAGCAGATGATGATCTTAACAATTTTGTGAGTTTTGTGGATTTCAAGGAGTATGAATGTGTTGAAAACAGAGCTCCCAAGTATGTTGTTTTTTCTAGGAATTTAGTCTATGATCCAGCCTTGAATTTTTTAAAGAATTTGACTCAAACGCAATGCGGGGGCTTCAGAGAAAATGGATGGTTTACAAACTAAACAAAGAAGAAAAGGAGGTCTATTTCTAGTTGATGAAAGCATACCGAAACTCTTGGCATGGTTATACCTAGGATGTTAGGTGGTTGAAATTTTTCCTTGATTAGTTTCTCTAAATCAATGTGAAAATTTGTTGACAGATTGTATAGTTGGTTATTTATTTCTTGTCTTTTGTGTTCTTTCTCGCTGGTCCTTAGTGACCTGTTTTTGCTAGTTTCTCCATTTGTTTTTGGAAGATGGCTCTGTTTTCTACTCTGCAAGTTGACTCCTTTCTCCAATGGATATTTTTGGTACTTGGACTATGTTGTTCTTGTGGCACTCATAGGAGTGCCCATCCCTGAGTCGAGCCGATGGTTGTGCTCAAAATAATCTCACCCCATTTTACCTTTGAAAATCTATCATTTTGCGGCCTTTATCATATTTTATCCCCATGTCGTGCTGAGGATGTCTCTTCTTTATTTTTGTGCCATAATTAATCTATTCCTGGGTCAAATTTCATGTATGGGTCCATTTATGTTTCCTTGTTTCTCTGTTCCTCTGAAGTGGTCTCGTAGTTTGGGGCTCCCTTCTCTGTTCATCTAAAGACTTGGGCTTTACCACATTTCCATTATTTGATCGGGATTAGCTTCCCTTGTCATTTTTTCCCTAAATAATTAAAGAAAATGAATGGATGTAGCTATGAAGAACGTATTTGAGCCTTGTGACATTTCTAAATCTTCTGTCCTTGGAAAAATTTTCATCTCTGGGCTCAAATGGTGATTTTTCTGCAATTTACATTTTGATGGACGTTTCCCCAGTCAAATTTACATCCTTGCATTAAGCAGTCACGTGGCCTCTTTTGGTTGATCAAGGGGCGGGGAAAAATGCTTTAACTTATCACTTTTTGCTTTTTTGGAAAAAAGAAAAATTTGATCCCGTGGCTCCACTCAATTTTGATTGGTTCTTTTGGTGTTTATGTGGCTTCTCCTAATTGGATGGGGCATGGTAGGTTTGCATTTGAAACTTGTTCTTTTTGGATACTTTAGAAAAAATGTTTAACTCGCCCGTGGCCCCGCCAGTGTTCTGATTTAAGTAAATTTTAATGGCGGGGAAAATTCCTTATTTTCACCCCGAGGATGTCCACGTGTTCATCTTTGATTTGATGTGGCTCGATGGGGTACTCCTAAACTTTGTGGAAAATTATAAACACAAAAATTTTCCAGTGGAAGAACGGTGTTCATTTGAAGGTTTACTATGGTTTTTCCTTGGAGTTGTACTTTTAGAAGGACACGTGGAGGTTTCTTTCGCTTTTCTGAGACTTAGACATTTTTTTATGCAATTGGTATAGTTTGGCAGAATAGGGACATGTGGTGAGCCCACGCTCATCCAAGGTTTCAAATTTTGGGGAACATCTCAAGATGCACCATTGTGACACGTAGCAGTTTGAAAGGTCAAAGGGGAAGCGGACCATTGGAGGCAACTTGGATTTTTTTGCCTCTTGTCATCAAAAGGATTAAAATCTCAAAATGACCCGTAAGCTCGACAAGAAGAAGGTCAAAGTTGGCATTGAAAATGTCAAAAGACAGGAGGCGGGCCATCAAGGGTAACTTAGATTTTTTTCCGTTGATATTCAAAGAATTAAAATCTCAAAATGGCCCGCAAGCCCGATAAAGTATTAGTCAAAATTTTCTCTAGTCAACAAAGAAAGTTGCAAACCTTGAGAGGAAAATTGGAAAAATTTTCTTTTTAACAAGGAGTTAAAAGTTAAAAAGGAAGCGTGGTTCCGCTAGGACCCACATTGGGACACATGTTAGGCCCATTTTTCAAAGATGGAGTTGCAGGGAAACCATGGAAAATTTTCCTTTTTCCAATATGGAGGTGAAATGGTAGGATTTGGCCATGGTTCCTTTGGGGAACACCTTAGGACACGTCTTGGGTTCATTTATCAAGGGTGGAGGTGCAAATAAAAATGGGAATTTTTTCCATTTTTTCAAAAGGTTGTAAAAATTCAAAGGAAATCCTCAAGCCTATTTTAAAAATTTAATCTTCCATGTGGAAGGCTTAAATTCAAAGTGAAGATCATGTGAAAGTATTAATGTCCAATCGATATACCCCCATTTTCACCGAAATGCTCCGGAAGTGTGAGTCTTCATGATTTCTTGGTGTTCTACACGCTAAACAGAGAGGAGAGTTGATTTTTATATCTAAGTTTTGTGGAGGAGATCTGGAGATGTCTTTCACCATTAAAATGGTCTGACTCTCGAGATCGATATGATTTTTCATTTTTCTTCTCCGAGCATGCAAGGAACCAAATTTGATAGATTAGGAGTGGAAGTGGTTGGAGAGTTGAAGGAGGAGTGTTTTATAAGATGAAGGAGTTGAATGTTTATATTTTTGAATAGATTTGCCGCATGAGCACGATAACTTTACGAGATCTGATTCTAGGAATCATGATCAAGATCATGGCGAGCACTAGTACATTAAATGTTTTTATCTTTTGGGTAAAAAGGGGCTCTGTTGTAAATGTTATAAATGACACAATTTTTTTGTGTAAAAGTTGTAGTGTTAGAGGTTGAAGAAAATCCCCTAGAGGAAAATTTGACAAATCATGTCTTTTGTGAAGCCGTCTAAGAAGCTTGTATATCTCTTTTGTATTAAGTTTGATCGTGTCAAGGTTGTTACAAGTGTACAACCAATTACAAGCTCGAGATTGTTCTACAAACTTTTCCCAACCGATGAATTTAATCAAACTCAAGTTATTGGGGTTGATCTTGAGAAAAATGTGTTTGTTTCATTTATGAATGTCTATAAATAGTTTTTCTTGTTCTTATTGCAATATTATATCAAAATATGTCTTTATTAGATAGGTCTTAATCCTTGTGATAGTTTAGTGGCATCTGCAATCTCATTTCCCGAAGAGATTTCATCTGGGACTGAAATAAATGATTTAAAATCACTTTTCTTTCATTTCTTGATAGATATTGTTTATAAGCCTCTCGGGTGTACCTCGGGTGTGATTGATCTTAGATTTTAATGTTTTATTGGGTCTTCTAACTTGAGCCTTTGTGTTAGAATCTCATATATTATGTGAAAAAGTGCTAATTTGGGCCGCCATTGAAGCACATATCTCAGTTAAAGGAAAACTCTAGCTATTTTGAAGTATTATTTTGTCTAGAATTTCCATTTTGTAAGAGTTCTCAGAGATTTCACAAATCAAGTTCATTCTACCTCACCTACCACCATAATTTATTTAAAAACAATTAATCCTACCCATGACTACCCCTGTTTGTCATGTGTGTATATAAATGCATAAATTTTACTACCAAAACATGCAAAAACAATCAGGATTCCAAATGTCCTTAGTAACCTTAACCTTGCGTAGAGAATATCTCCCCTATCTAGAGTGACAACTCGTGAGAGATAGATTTTGTTGCATTGATCATATAAATTCTTCAAGTTCTCCTTAAAAACTTCATTAGGAAGGATATCTCCATCTCCCCATAAATAATAGGATACAAAATGGTTCTCTTACCTTGGTTGGAAGGCACAACCTAAAATAGTGAGGATAGATCAAATCCCCTTGAGGGTGCTATCCATTTCTCCACGTCTAAGTGACTAAGGGCCGGTTAGGTCCCATCCCCAGCTACAAAATGACTCATCATGATCTATCTATCTCTAAGCTTCCTGCTATACCTATGATGCTACTCAGACTCCAAAGGAGAATCAATTTGGGTACCAACATATCCTACAACCACTTGAAAAAGGTAGAAAATGGAGAGAAATGATGTTCTGTTTCTTACAAAAGGATCCTCATACTACCCCTTAATTTTTAGGAGTGAGATATGTCACTCATTGTTCATTAATGCATCCCATCTAACAAATAAAAAACACTTTCGAACTGTTCATGTTCACTACAAAATAACAATCTATTCCTCATAAAATTCCATATTTCCTGATTTTTACGCATTGAGTTATGAAACAAGATTCCAAAGGTACAAATTTTGTGCTTTTTCGTTGAGAAATGCAAAATTTATGGCCTTCTGAGTGCGGGTAGCTATTTTGTGTCTGCGAAACATTTATGTTATTTCACGGGTCCGAGAATTTACTTTACTTGGAGCTGAAGATGTTTCCTTTAGTTTCATAATTTTTTTAGTGTAGAGGGTGTTGTGCTCATTCCAAAAGTCAAATTTTGTGTGAATCGAAGCTAGGGTAAAAATTTATGGCAGTTTGAATTTCGGGAGGGTCAGAATTGAGTTTTCCTTTGTATGCAGCTATATTGGGTATTTCAGTACTTGTGTCCCGGTTGTCCCAGCATTAAAATCTCCGTTCAACCTACAATCCTCCTTTCTGTCAGCATTTTCTGAAAAATTGGGTCCTTAGTGAACTCATGTCCCACGTGTGATGTCGTTTGACGGGTTGTGCGGGCCGTTGACCATTGCTTCACGCACACTACTCTATGATCGACTTTTTTTGGTGATGCGGGTCCCACATGTCTTGTGTGAACTTTGTGTGGATTGGACCGAAAATATCTAGCTTAATTGATTCACTCTTGGTGTGGATATTTCATCTTTTCGTGTCCCAACCTGCCCCAATGTCCCGTGGACCATCCGAGACGTTTTGACCCGACTTCACTAACTCTTTCGATTTTTGGCCATTTCGAGAAAATCGGGATTTTGGGTTCCGACTATCGCACGTGTACCTATGTGGCCTAGGAAAAATAAAGCCAACTTGAGTAATTCCTTTGCATTTCAGCTCCAAACTGGTATGATGAACCTTGATACAATCTGCCTTGGTTCCATCTGACTCTCGGAGACTGATTTGAATTAAAATAGGCCCGTTACCTCATTTTTAAAGATGTTTGCAAATTTTGACTAACTCCTTGGAATTTTTTTTGGACAAGGGACTTAAATAAAAGAGGAGCGGTACGCTAAAAATCCAATTTTTTTCCTTCAAGCCATTTCAACCTACATGAGCCTAAAGAATTTGCATAAGTTACCAAAATTTACCTTGAGGGTGAATTTGGGATAAGATTCAATTCCGTGGAAGAGTGAATTTGAATGGCCTTTCACATGCCATAATGACCTCCCAAAACTCTGGTTTGGAAAAAAAAGAGATTTCCCAGCCTTGAGGGTCAGATTTGATGATATAGAAAGAACCGTGATAATTGTTTATAAACCACAATCGTGGTTCTAAAATGGTGGGAAATGAGGGTCGTGGGTATTTTTTTGTATCACAAAAGCACAATCATGATTTTTATAAAGTGTGGGTATGGTTTATAAAGTGCGAGCATGGTTTATAAAGAACGAGCACAATTTAAAAAGCGCGATCGTTGTTTATTAAGCGCAACCATCTTTGTTAGGTTTTTAATTTCCCAAGTCTTGAAAAATAGACCACGATCATAGTTTTTAATACCATGATTGTGGTTTATAAAATTATGTGGATCGGTTGGTAAAATTTTGGATTTGATGTCTATTTTTGGTCCCCCGACTTGTTGCACTTATTCAAAATAGTAATATCATCTAAATAGATCACAACAATATTATTGATCATCACTATAAAATATAAATCCAATACACTTTGAAAGGTAACACTAACATTAGATCAGCCAAAAGGAATTTTTGATAAGAGCTTATGGGACTTAGGGGTGAAGGTTGTTTTATATTGGCCACATTATTTGACAAGGATATGATTATAACATTAAAACCCATATAGAAGTTAAAACATCTATTTCCTTCTGTTGATTTGTAAGATCTGGTACATGGAAGATAAAAGGTAATGATATCTTAGGGATGTGGTATTGAGGTCTCTTAAAATATACACATAGTGTTATCTCAAAATTATTCATTTTAAGTGGGACGAGGTTTGTAACCCACGAGCAGTTCTTGATGGGGAATATATTTGAGATTCAATCAATCTAGTAATCTCCTTTCTCATTAAAGGTTCAATCTTAGGATTAACTGGATTTTGCTTTTTCCTCACTAGTTTTTTCTTAGGGGATAATTCAATGGTGTGTTGAATGATATTAGGATCATAGCCTTTAAGGTCATCATAATACCATGAAAAATGTCATCATATTCTTGGCATAATTAGATAAACTCATATTATTTCTTGAACATAAATACCTTTACAATCTTTAGTAAATTTACATGAGAGAACCACATCATGATTGTCATAATATTTATTTTAAAATTCCTCGTATACCCTTTACTTTAATCATCCTGGGCTGAACATGCTTTCCAAAGTGTTCTAACCATTGAGTAGCCCATTAATTTTTAGCGAAGGATTTGGTGACCATGATTTTCCTATAACCTTGATTGCAAAACGTGAGTAAAATCATCTTCTTCTTGAATAAAGAGGAAAATGTGCTGATCATGTCAAATATTTCCCAATTGCGGTCATTATTAGGCACTACTAGTATAGTTACCAAACTTCACACATGCTTTGGTGTATGCAGAATTCATGATATATTTGGAAGGATCAAATTAAGATTAAATAAAATTTATATTATTTGTATCTGCATTATGTTCTCTTTATACAACTTGAAAATTGATGGCATCAAAATCTTCTAAGAGGTCCCAAACTATGTTTGTAGGATCTCGAGTAGAGCGTAATTGAATAGGCATTACAAATGGAATTATAGAAAAACGAGTTCAAAATCCCCAAACATCATCATTTTATTTAACCCTTTATTTTTATCAATTATTAGCCCTTTAATTAGGGATTCTTATTCAAAAAAATTGTAGGTACAACTGAGAGGTGCAGCCTATGCGAAAAGAGTAACTTATCTCCCTTTGGAAAAGATAAGAAAACACCTACACCATCACCAAAATTTCACTTTGAATAGTAAATAAACATCTTCCATGTTTCATCTAATTCATTCTATTATTTGAATATACTATGGGTAAAATTATCCTCATCCATTAGAAAATATGTTCCAAGTCATGTCTCCTCAAAAGCCTCGTAAGGATTAAAACTTGATATATTTTTGGCCAATTTTCCATCTACTCATAACAAATTTATCCCTCACCTTTGAAGGTTGTGGTCAGCTTCAACTCCTTGAATGTTAAAGGTTATGGCAAAATTCATCTTAATGGGATGTGGATCATTATTTACACATGGATATGGGTGTTTAGATCACCCTTTCTTGTGATTCTAGTGTCATATCTAGTCTTAAATAACATTTAAGAACAATTAGATGATACATATCCCTCTACTTTAGCATTAAAATATTTTGAAAAATATAAAGAAAGAGAGGGGGAAGATCTATAACCAAAATACATTAAGGGATAGCTATACAAGGAAATAATTTAGGGTTAGATTAAGATTTCTCATGATTCTCATAGTTTTCAAAACAATATCATCTAGTTTGATAAAATATTTGTTAATATGGTATAATTTAAGCTAAATGTATAAAAACTTGTTTAGGCATAACCATGCTTACTAGCCCCAAAATCATTCATACAATTATGGACTGGATATTTATGAATGATCAATTATATGTAAAATGGAGGAGGTTTAGGAACAAAACTTGCATCATTGTTATTAGACTTATGAAAATTGAATGGGATTGGGATTACCTCCTTTTGAAGTTTGGGACAAACCTTAAATTTCCATAATCTGTCTTGCAGTAGGTCTATATGCCCTTAAATTTTCAAAGCATCCCATAGGGAGAAGTTAATATTTGTTCTCTCGAGTTTTCTCACCAATATCAAGGGCTATTATTGTAAGTATTTGTGAATAAAGAGCATCAATAACTATTGTTGGTTTCTCAATTATAGGATGATGCATAGTTGTAGACACCTTGTTTGACTCATGTATGTAGGTGAAATATCTACTTGTTTTGAGCTTTATCCTCTTGGAATAATGTCACTAGATCTCTAGATTCATGAACCTCTATCTTGAAGATTATTTTTTTTATATTTCATTATAAGAAGATATCACTTATGGATGTTAATGTCTCTCAATGTGATTGGTGGCACATAAATATTCCTCCTACAAATAGGAAAAAATATCACTAGTTATTGAGGTAGATGGATGTGATATATAATTCATTTGAGTGGGTTGCAGAATAATTCTAAACTATCAAGGCTTATGTCACTGCTACATGAGTGAAAATTTTAGAATCTTGGAGTTGGGAATAAGGATAATACCCTTGAAGATCTTCAGCCATTGTAGTTTGCATAAGAAAATTTTCCATTTTAGTTTTAATAGGATGTGGGTATATTTGGTTCATAGGCCTTGTAGGGATGATATTATTTTTAGGGTTTTATAGTGGGTTAGTAGGATGGGTAATATAGTTTCATGGTTCTTTGAGTCGGTGAGGATGGTTTCCTTTTCAAATTGGTCGCTTCATTTTTCATATTCCTTGAAGTGAGCTTAAACACATCTAACTCATTAAATACAATACTAGGAATGTTTACCAATGGTTTTACAACAAGAGGTTAGGAATGGATTTTAGGAGTTTGTGCTAATTCTAAGAATAATGACATGAGAAGCCTTTGACGATCTTGGATCAATCTGTTCTCATTTAATATTGCAATACCAAATGTAGTAGGAATGTATACACCTCCCATATATTAGATAATAACAAACATATTAGAATTTAGATCCCTAAGGTAGTACAAGAAAGTTAAATGTGAAGAAGGCCTTACTAAAAATGGGATTATATCCCAAGACCTCTAGAATTTGTAATTCAAATTATAAATATCCTTAGTAAATTCCCTCTTGATTGTTGTTAGTTTCTCCATAAGTGACATGTGATCACTCTTTTCTAAAAATTGTCTCACCAAGCATTCTCAAAATTCATCCCATACGTGAATACAATTTGGAGGAACATTCCCATATCATGCAAAGGTTTTTCCTTTCAAGGAAGATGACAGGAGCCTCATTGCAACATCTACTTGAGTTATGTGGTGAACTCGAGGATAAGTGGATAATTTCCTAAGGTGATTATTAGGATTAAGATGTTTCTCATAAATTATATAGGGAATTATTTTAATAGCAACACCCAGAGTTCATTCCACATGTTTAAAACTAGTGAAATAACAACATTGAAGGCTATAAAAACATGATTTTTTTAGATGAGCCACATTATTTAATGGTTGAAGGAAATATAAATTTTAAGATCCACCTAAATAATTCTTATAAATTTCTAAGATAATCTAGCAAAATCAATTTTGAAATGATGATGAATATGAAAGAAACGAGTTTTGAATGATTTGTTGACTCATTTGATAATGGTTTCAATTAGTAGAAAATTTTGGATGATAGGACATGATGTTAGATGATAGTATATGTTGTTGGTCAACAACATATTTAATTTTTTAGAAAAAATGTTTTTATCAATAATAGTTAAAACAACTGTTTGAATGAGAAATTTGTCCTCACAAAATATGATGCAAACAAAAAATTTCAAAAAGTGACTTTTGTGAAATCACAAGTTTTCTATGGGATTTTATTTTATGTTAGCATTTAAAATTATCTTCTCAATGAGAAATATGTCCTAAAAAATTTGACTTAAGAAATAAATCACATACTCTTTACTTCCCTATAATGACATCACTCAAAAATACTACTAGTCAATAACATACACTTATGCTTACCAAACGGTAGCAGGTGTTTCATGCTAGCGAATGGTAGAATTTTTCATACTACCAACTTGTAGCATATTTCCATACTACTTTCTAGTATCATTCGTTCCATTCTTGGTCGGTAGCATTTTTCATTACAATTGGTAAAGCATAATTTATGCTACAAGTTAGCATTTTTTTTTCTACCATGTGGCATAATATTGTATGCTACTAATTGGTAGTATATTTTACACTACCAACTAGTAGTATATTTTCTTTTGCTACGGAGCGATTGAATATTCTATGCTGACCTTCTAGTAGCATATTTTGTGGTACCGATCGCATTAGCATTATTGTTTCTACCGACCAATATCATATTATATACTACCATCTCGTAGCATATTTTACACTACGTAAGGTCGCATACAATATTTTACCACCCGGTAGCATAAAATATGCTACCAAACGGTAACATAAAATAATGGTACCAACTGTAGCATACTGAGTATGCTACCAACCGATAAAGCATATTGAAGGTACCAACTGGGAGTATATTTAATGCTACAGGATGGTAGCATATTGTATGCTACCGTATGGTATCATATTTCATGCAATCTGACCGGTAGCATAAAATATGCTATTGGTGGGTGTCATATTTTTATTATACCTTCAAATAGATATATTCATGTTATCGTTCGACATAATATATTTATACTACAAACTGAAAGCATATACACTACCTATAGGCTTCCAGAAAGGCTTATGAGGGGTCCTTTATGTGATTTTCTATTGATTATCAATTCCCAAACTAAACGGAATTGTGAGTTTAACACTTATTTCACTAAATATAGAATTATTCCAATCCCAATAGCTAAAAATACATCCAATATTGGAATCTAATATTACTATTTTTGGATTCCAAAATGTTAAATATGGAAATTACATGCACAACAAAATCACACATATTCAAATCCAAAATAACATATATTAGAATAAAGAATGACATGATTATTGTAATCCAAAATAACATATATTGAAATTTAAAATCACATATGTTGGAATTTATCATACTCCAAAATTCCATATACTAGAATGTGAAAATTAAAATATTGGAATCCAAAAATTAAATATCTAAATCCATTATACCTTCATCTAGAGTCCAATATATCTAACCACGCATTAAATTAATGAATATGGGAAAAATCATTTAATTATTTTAGGGAATCTAACATTTCTCTAAGAAATAATGCCTAGTTGCCACTAGCCCATATAAAATATAAAATAATTTAATGAATATGGGCGAGCGTTTGTCAGGATTAATTTTGACTTTGGAATAAGGCTCTTATCAATTTTAAAATGTCTTTACAATTACACTATGAATATTTGAATATTTAAAATGCCTTTTGACCTAGCGAGAATAATGAAATTCATGAGATGTGAGACACTTCCAAGTTTATTTACTATGGTGTTATTGAAACTCAACGCAATAATAGAATTACCAAAGATATTCCAAAAAATGTAGAAAAGGGTGACGATCCATTGTAGGAAAATGTAATTAACTATAAAAATATTCGAGATATATTTTCATAGTTGAATTTAGATATAAAATTAACTTCATTTACTATGGTGTGATTGAACCTCAACATAGCCAAATAATTACTTAAGATATTTTGAATAACGTAGTAGAGGGAGATGAGCCGAGTGTAGGAGATTGTAATTAAGTTTAAAACCATTCAAGATATATTTTCATGATTAAATTTAGATATCAAATTAACTGTAAAACCATTTCCTATATATTTTCATATTTAAATATGGATATGAAATTAATTAAAATTAACTATAAAACCATCCCAAATATATTTTAGTATTTGAATATAGATATGAAATAAATCAAAATTCCTTTACTAAAGGCGAGAATTCTAGTAAAACATTTTAAGAATATTTTTAATTTTATTGTAACACTTTTCTTGAAAATGGACTCCCAAATCAACAATATAAATCATACTAAATATCCAAAAATAGGCTCCCTATAAATGGATTTTTGATCTAATAAAATCCCGAACATCTTCTACATCCTTGATGGTTTGCAACAAAGTCGTAACTCATCTAACAAGTATTTTTCTTCTAAATTATAATACATGTTCAATGTTTTAGCAATTATATAGTTCTCCACATCATTGAAATTATTTTTCTCTAAAGATTCATCTAAAATAATGTCTTTTAACAATGGTACGACATGCGATAGATGCCACCAAATGGATTTATGATTCTTGAGATATAATTTGGGATTACCAAAACCTTCATAATCTATGTGTTTGACCTTGAGGAAATATTCCTTTGTAAATATGAACTTGAATCTTTGAAGCTATAATAAAATGTTTTGAAGGAATGAATGCATTATTTCATCAACATTTGACTTTCTCATCCATGTTTGTAGTGCTTTATTTTGAAATGTTGTAAGCACCATTTCAAATTTGTCCGAGATTTTTTTGATCTCGATATCGCCAATTTTTTTAACTTCATGTATGATAAATCAACCTTGTGGATGATGTGTTCCGAAAAAAATCCTTATATCAAATATGACCGGGTTCATGTTACATGTGATCTTATCTATAAATGAATAAAAAGAAAAATCAAATGGTTGAGGGTAGTTAATCGGTCCAAAAATTAAAAACATGTTCATTTTATCATTCTTATATCAAAAATAAAATAGTTTTAGGTGGTGAACTAGTATAAAAAATAAACGGTGTTCCTAATTTATTAATGTACTAGGAATATTGTTTTTAGTCTAATATTTTTCAATAAAATATAATGTTTCAACATGACAAGTCTTTACAAACTGTATTGTAGTTATTTCATTTCATATGAATGTGGTTTTTTTTTAAAAGCAAAAATTAGTATTCAAGCATCCTCATAATTAATTTAGGAATACATATTTGTTTAATAAAAAATGCTCAAAGTTTTGTTACAATAATTTTTTTAATTCACATACTCAACTCATAATCAATGAAAATATAAATACTAGAAACTTATATTTGTGCAATCTCAGATACAAAATAGTTAAACAAAACCATCATAATAACATATGAACACATTAATTTACAATGTCAAGCACTACCATCATAATAACATTTTGAAATGATAAGTAGTTATTTAGAATTGTCTCCCTCAAATATTTGATTCCCTCTAACTCATTCAATCCCATATACAATATTAGTGATAATTGTTTATACAAATTGGTCATCAATGGCATATATTTTGAACAATATTCTCCTCTACTTTTCATCCTAACCATAAAATTTTTAGGAGCCCTTTGAAGCTAATGTAATACTGAGAATGTTCCTTTAGAATTGTAGGAGACATTATTTCTATTCTAAACCTTTGATAGATATTTTATTGTAATTTTCCTTTCCATAAATAATTATTGGATTCAATTCAATCATTTTTTTATTGAAGCCATTTGTCTACTTTTCAACATCACCAGGTTTGATTTTTTCATACCAAGATCCCATTTACAAAAAAATTGTTGATGACTTTATAAATTATTTTTGTCCACCTCGTAGGTTGATAGTCTCCTTGCTGAAATTGAATGACATTTCCATAGAGAGTGATTTATTTTTATCATATAGCAAGCCCTCCAAATATAAAATAAGTAAGTAATAATTATGGCTAATTAGAAGGAAGTAAAAAATATATATTTTAATTGTCCACATATCAATTCTAACAAATGGAAACAATCAACACTTACCGGATACCACTTATAGATCTAGCTTGTGTCTAGGATTACATCGTATTTACTTGCATCTAGATCCTTTGATGCAATATTTATTTCAAAAAAAAAAATTAATATATTCATAATATAACTATTTCTTAGGATAATGAAAGCATAATTGAAAAAACATATTGGTCTTCGTGGTAATATGTTAAGTTTAATATCAACACTTTCCAAGGTTACCACTTAGTGAGTGAGATTATAGATTAGATTACATCATCCTTACCCATAACTATTTATTTTGATTAAAGATGTATTTTAAACAAAAATTAATCGATTCATAATTGATTTCATGCTATGGAAAATGAAATCTTAATTAAAAAAACATACTTCTCTTCACGATAATATGGTAAGTATAATATCAATTGTTCCTTGTCTCAAGAATGAAGTTTAGCGACAATTAGGGAACACTTATATTTGGTGAACCACCCTTTGGAGAATAATAGTTTTGAGCTATTTATGTGGATTAACAACCGATAGGTTATGAAATCATTACATGGAATAAGAATCAAAACTAATGTTTCGTTAGTTATGAAATGGTAACTACAAACTGTTAAACATTAGATGGCACCATAAGCATTTGAAATAGGTTATATTTTTGTTCCTCTTTTGAAAATGGTCCCTCTTATAGAGTTGGTTGACATCGTTATCTATAAGTATGTGATCCTTATAAATGGTTGTGTTTAAAAATATATGTGGTTGACATGCCTGAGTTCGATTGCATATTTATGTTGGATACCCAACATAATCAATGGTTACTTTCTCTGTTGTTGGTTGTTGGTTGTCTGCATGGTTAGTGTTTTTGTTTAAAAATTCACACAACTAACATAAAATATTTTATTGTGTATTTCGTGAGATGTGCCCAAGTTATCCTCATTTCTCAATAGAAGCTGTAAAATATAGAAATCTTTGTAACATTAATGTAAAACCATGAAAATTGAAAACAATTGGTAAATATATTTATAAAATCACTTAAGGTCAATCAATATATTGACCTTGTTATGTAGTGTGTATTTGAAATGGTTGTACATCAACTCCTATATTTTTTTTTTTGTTTTCGGCATAAATAATAAATGTATAAGTATCTTATATTGGTTCAAATCCATTAAAAACAATTTCTTGTTCAAGTTGTCTTTGGAGATGAACCTTTCTTCATATGAGAATAGTAATGTTTCAAAAACATTTCTTGACTATGTTCCTCAAAAATAAAAACAACAAACATGTTGGAATCAACTAATGCACACAGTGTGACACTTCCTCCGTAAAGCACTATTATTAGAGAATTTTGGGAACAACATTGAGTGAACATCTCAGCCCAAAACTCATAAGATCATTCACAAGGAAAAGGATGGATGTTTCCTTATAGGAAAATTTTTCTTATGGTTACTAATTTCTATGCAAGTTTCTCCATCAAATCCCTTGTGAGTTCTTCTCTATCATCATGATTATTTACGTACTTGTGCACAAATGATTATTGCGTACATAAGATTTTTTTTTTTTTTTTTAAATTCCTATTGCTATCGTAGAGTATTTAGCATCCATCGAGAAGTGATTCTCCACTAACTTTAACATTTTCCATGTATCGTTTTATTATTTATGTTAACATTTTGGAATAATCAATTAATATGAGAACAATAGTAATACAATCTAGCACACTAAATTTGATAATTGTTATTATCTTAATTATTACATTAGAAGAAATATCACTAGACAAATTACAAAAAAGCATTGATCAAACATTCAAAATCGAAAGGATTGGTTGCATGAATAATTGATAAAGTTGATAGAAGCTATAATGAATATGCACATTTACAATTAATATATTCGGGTTCTTCCATCTTTGTTGGTATATTGTTTTCTATTGACATCACATATTTGTCTAATATTTTCTCATCCTCAAAGCGAGAAGAACTACTTCCACCATAGGTTTATTTTTTTGTTTTTCATTTTCTCCTATTTGGGAATCATATTTTATTTACCTTTTCTCTCCAAACCCAATAGTACGAGAAACCTGATGGGACCATGATTCATGGAATTAATTTTTTTAATTACATTGGATTGTTAGGAAATATATCTTAGTGCTCCATTTGTATGTACAGTGAATAATAATTACACGTGTAATTATTATTATGGTAAATTAGTGAAAGTACATTTACTATGTAAATGTAAATAGTAAATGTAAAATGTGGTTAGTATGTGGTAAGTTAGTAAGTTAGAATAATAAAATAATTAGTATTGTTTTATTATTATATTGGTGAGAGTTGAAACCATATGGGTGTATGGTTGTACATGAAGAAAAATGTTGTTGTAAGGATTGTTATTTTAAATCTCTATATAATGGAGTGTAATGAAATAGTGAATGTATAATAAAAATATAATATAGAGTTGTTGATTTCAATTATTGTCTGTGTAGCTATTTCATGGATTCTTTGTATTAGATCAGATTAATTTCTACATTTGGTACCAGAGTAGGTTAAATATGTCTCGAAGAAGATCTCGTAACTTTTGTTTCGTGATTTGGGTTTCTCCAAAAAATTTCACATAGAACGATTGGTTATACAAAAAGCTACAGTAGAAATTTCAGCAAAACCCAGTTTGTCGTTTTAGAGAAAAGTACAATTTACTATACAACACATTGATCACTGTTGTTTTTTGAAGAAATCAGAGAATCAAAGGTAATTCAAATCTATATTCAATTTTTTTCGGATATTTATATTTATAAAAATGGATACACCATTAGATAAATTTAATAGGCTAAAATTCCATATATGGAGAGTAAAAATCTATGGAGGATAGTAGATGGAAACGAAAAAGCACCTACAGATGTAAGCAAAATTGTAGAATGGGAAACTAGAGATGAACAAATAACAAATGAAATTGACTATAATTATGAATAATTTATATACTAAGTGAATTTCTTGGAGGAAGGAGGCACAGGAGGTTGGAGGTCATTCAACGACCTCTCGTCAGTCACCAACGATGGGGCCGTATCAGCTATGGTGATTATTTTTTATACAGTGTGTTCCTGTTGTTTCTTTGTATTTCTGGTAGAGTGTTTGGTTGCAGTGTTCCTATTGTGGTTTTTAGAATAAAGGAAATTTCACATTGAGGGGGAACATGATCTCAATGTTCCATTTCTAGTTTTCTACATTTCTGGTATTTTCTATATATGCAGCAGATTTCATCAGAATTTCCTATGTTATTCCCTGCAGTGAGATGTGATGAAGGCTAAGAATAATACTTGGCATATCATGATGTGGTTGTAGGTAAACCACTTGAAAACCTTCATTTTTAGTTTGTGGTACACCACTTGTAAAACCACCATTTTCAGGTTGTTGGTAAACCCTATGCAAAACCATCACCCTTTTGGTTTGTGGTACACCACTTGTAAAACCACCATTTTCGGTTGTTGGTAAACCCTATGCAAAACCATCACCCTTTTTGGTTTATGGTAAACCAATTGCAAAACCATCATTTTTGGTTTATGGTCAACCCTATGAAAAACCATCCATTAGGTTTATGATCATCCTGTAAAATCATCAGATCATAAGTATGGAAGAGGGATTCGTGAGAACCGATGTCGAAAAGTGATGCACCACAACGAAGTTGCATTCGATGGTAACGTCAATCCAACACAATACGCAAGATTCGAAACAATGGAAAGAAGATTGCAAGTAAGAAGAATGGGTCTGCTCATGCTCATAGATCGAAAAATAGGAAGTACAAATAGGGGTGCTGTGTAACCCCCATGCCTAAACATGGAAAGAACTCAATGACGCCATTAACGCATATGACGTTGACTGACGCATATGACGCCACTAGAAGAGGAGTTACAATTCCAAATAAGGAATGTAACTCCTATGACACATTGACGTAAATGACAATGTTAGATTCTATGACAGAATCTGACACTTGTCATTTGACTTCCTAAGACCTATGACTCTCGCAAGGCGAGATGACTCACCTAGGTGATGTGGACGATGACTGGACAGTCACACACACCAACACCCCCCTTCATCGAAGCCGAGAAAGAGGTCAAGGTAAGCCAGAACAGAAAAAGAAGACTCCCCTAGACAACTAAGAAAGATGTGTCAATGGGCCCGAAAACTAAAGGCCTGATAAGGTGCCCATGTACAAACAACATCTTTCGGAAAGAAGAATAGGAGAATAAGGAGGACTATATAGCCGAGAAGAAGATGGGCGGCTGCAGAAGACCTCACCCCAAGAAGAGACCGCAGTGATGAAACTTCACCTCGGTGAAGGGCTTGGTGAAAATGTCTCGCAACTTTGATCGGATGTCCGAACATACCGTATTTTGATGATGTTTTCATGTATCAGCTCCCATATGAAGTGCATATGAATCTCAATGTGCTTCATCCATTGATGCTGAATTGGATTTCTACAAATCGAGATAGTGCTCATGTTGTCACAGTAGATAATGGTAGGCCGCCAAAAGTGGATGCCAAACTCTGTCATAATACCCTGTAACTAAACAGCTTCGTGGCAGCGCGTTAACTGCTCCTCTATATTCTACTTCTGTCGATGATATGGCAATGGCGTTCTGTTTCTTGTTGGACCAACTGACAGGACCTGAACTAAGAGTGAAACTGTAGCCTGAGGTAGACTTCTGATGATCTAGATCACCGCCCAATACGAGTGTGTAAATCCAACCAAGTCGATCTCAGTCCCTCCTAAGTAATGAATACCATCGTGAGAGTGCCATGAACATAGTGAAGGATCCGTTTTTCTCGCTTTTAAGTGCAGTTCATGAGGCTCTTGCATAAATCGGACACGATCCCGATGGCATACGATAGATCCGGCCGAGTGTGAGTAAGGTAGATCAAGATTCCACCAATTTATCGATAAAGGGTACCACGACCAAGGGGAAGAGCAATGAAACCAACTTAATCCTCGGAAAAAAAGGAGTAGGTGAGGAGTTGCGAGTTGGCCATGTGAAACCAAGCAAGCAAATCAAGAGAGTAATTAGGGCTGCGAGATCATAATTCTGAGTCGATTGTGAAACGGATCCCAAGAAAGTAATGAAGCAATCCTAAGTCAGACATGGAGAACTTGTTGGCCAAGGAGATCTTCACAGAATCAATGATAGAGGAAGAGCTACCGGTGATCAACAAGTCATCAACATAGAGAACAAGAATAAGCATGGAGTCATCTGTCATGAGAATATACACATTTGGGTCAGAGTGACACCGAGTGAACCATGATGCAAGTAAAAAGGAGTCCATCTTGGCATACCAAGCCCGAGGGGCTTGTTTAAGTATGTAAAGACTTCTTTAATTTACAAACGAGGGATGGATCATGGACATAACCCGGAGGTTGTTCCATATAGATCTCTTCCTCTAGGTCCCCATGAAGGAAGGCACTCTTAACATCCATCTGGTGGACTTCCCATATATTCATAGAAGCGATGGCAAGGGTCAGTCAAATGGAAGTCATCTTTCAGAATGGAGCTAAGGGAGAAACCCTTAGCTACAAGTCACGCTTTATACTTCTCAACTTTTCCATCAGCTCCATACTTTGATCGATATACCCACCTACACCAAACTATTTTTCATCCTTTCGAAAGAAGGGTAAGATCCCAAGTGTCATTCTTTATGAGTGAGGAATACTCCTCATCCATGGCAGAATCCCACTCAAGAATCCCAGAAGCTTCATGGAAGGATGGTGGATCAGAAGCAGAGGTGAAGAAGAAGTGAGGTCCAGTGAAGTCTGAGCGAGTACGTCTCTCATCCAAATGATCTCCAACTAAATCTCCAGCACTCTATAAAGTTTTCCTGCCCCAAAGAGGTCCCGACGGCTCAGGCTCCGAGTCGGAAGATTCTTCACTTGAGTGAGAAGGGACATAGTCCTCATCATCACTACTGTCAAAATCAAAAGACTTAGAAGTTTGAGGATCGGGAGGAGTAGGGAGAGGTGGAACTCACTGAACAACATCATCATATGAAGAGTCAGAATCTGAATCAATGGGCAAAAGGACCTCAGTGGAAGTTGAAGTCAAGGCTGACTCATCAAAATTCACACTCCTCTCAATATAAAGCTCATGGGAGGTAGGGTTCAACAATCGATATCCCTTCACGCCATCAGGATACCCGACAAAGATACAAGATTTGGATTGTGGATCCAATGCCTTGCGTTTCTTTTTGGGAATCGAGCCATAGACTTGGATCGAAGACTCAAAAGTACTCAACATCGGAGCTTGTGTCCAAACCAAGCTTCAAAGGGTGTCATCCTCTTACTTGCCTTGTGTGGGACACGGTTGAATATAACAAGCACAATTCACTTTGCTTCGGCCAGCATTAATCACGTGGAGGAAGAGATTTCGAGTGAACCATACAAGTAGCCATCTCCTTTAAAGTTCGGTTCTTTCTTTCTGCAACTCCATTTTGGGAAGGGCTGTAAGCAACTGTATGCTGCAAGGCAATCCCCTCAGAAGTTCAAAATCCTAAAACCTGTTGCTCACATACTCACCTCCATTGTCGGTTCAAAGAACCTTGATAGACCGTTCCGCTTGTTTCTCAGCAAGAGCCTTAAAGTTTTGAAAATGCTCAAAAACTTCAGACTTAAGCTTAAGAAAATATACCCAAGTATAACGCGAAAATTCATCAATGAAGGTTAGTATATATAGAGCTCTAGTAAAAGAAGGAGATGGAAAAGGGCCAGAAATGTCACTATGAACAAGATCCAAGGGACAAGTAGCTCTCCAGGATTTTCCCTTGTCAAAGCTTTTTCAGGGTGCTTTCCAAGGGTACAACCCTCACAAAGACCCTTAGAAAACTTAACTCGGGGTAGCCCATTGACCATTTTGTTTTGGCTCAATTGTTCAAGGTAACAATAATTTAGATGCCCAAACACTCATGCCATAACTTGCTAACCTCATTTGCATGAGTGAGCAAGGCATTGGGCATCGAATCAGAAGAGAAGTGGGAAAAGGTATACAACCATGAATGGTGATCTGCCTTTCCCTCAGCCACAGTGCAGTCAGAGTTAAGCTCACGAATAATCACCGAGTTAGGACCAAATTCCACTCGCATTCCTTCACCAAGGTGGATGATTTGGTAAACTGATAGGAGATTGGTAGAGAGATTGGGAACAATCAACACTTGGTTAAATTTTCCACCTTGATCTCTCTACCGATCCACTACCGGAAACCGACACATGAGTGTCATCACCCAACGTGATTTGGGACATGCCACATGGTTCAATGCTAGAGAATTCAACCTCTGAAGAAGCCATGTGGTGCGAGGCACCGAGAATCGATAATCTAAGTTGATGATGGAGCTGATCTAGCTACGAGGGCCTTACCTTTCTTCTTTTCATTTTTAGTCTCCTTTGCATTAGAAGACTCACCTTTCTGAGCATTTTGTTTAATGGATTCAGGAACACTTATTTTATTCTTCTCAAGTAAATGAGTTAAGTGATCAATTTGTTTCGAAAACAATGATGCTCATCATGGCCATATTCTTACAATAGGAGCATTTATACTTTTCCTTCTTTGCTTTAGGCTCAGAAGTCGAAGTATGAGTGATGGGCTTAACTGGGGGTTGGTTGGTCTTGGTTTCTTTCTTAGGTTGGTCCTTAGTTTCTTTCTTCTTTTCATTTTTCTTGCCCTTATTCACCACAAGGGCATGTGACTTGGATTTTAGAGTCCCCATTTGAATGAGTTTATCTTGTTCTTGAATGAGTTAGGACGAAAAACTATCAAAGGAGGGCATAGTCCAAGTACTACCCAAGGTGGCTTTCGTGGCATGAAAAGTTGAAATGAAAATAGAGTATTCAGGACCTAACTTAGAAATAATCAACAAGATCAATTAAGAGTCTTTCTTAAATCCACTTTACATTCCTTTAGAAGCATTCTAGTGCGGAAAATTTTTGAGAAGCGAGGCCTTTACATTTTCAAAGTCACTAGGGTTTAACCCTAGTAGTTCGTTCTCCAACTCATGCACTCTCATGTCATCTTGCTTCCCAAACATATCATCGAGCATTTTCCATGCTTGATTGGGTGTTGAGGAAGTTTCGATGTGGAAGAGCAAGTCGGGAGAGACGGACATACAGATAAGACCTAAGGCTTCATCACAACGGTTGAACCATTTAGATTTTTCAGGTTCATCAGTAGGTTCGGTCTCTAACCACATGGTAACTCGGTATAACACTTTACTTTACAAGACCAATATAATTTTAGATTTCCATTCGAAGAAATTAAAAGGTGTGAGCACTGGTACTTTAGAGATATCCATAATGAAGAGATAGAACTAAGGAATGTAGAAGGAAGGAGAGAGAAAGGAAACAACCACCCCAGAACAAAATTACACCCCCGAGTTTGGCACTTTATAATTCAGTGCGTTGATTACAACCAGATGCGACTGTGTGTTCGAGAACCAATTTGTCACTCACCTTGCAATTAGCATAATAACGTGCAATGGTGGAGACAACAATCAAGGTTCGTAGGGCACAACAGATCAACACTGCAAGTAAGCACAGAAAGAGAGAAGCAAGAGGGGGAGAAAGAGCTTTGTGAGAAACAGCATCTCACGTCACAAAAAATAATCCCTTTGTTTTAATACTGTGGCGGACGCGCTCACAAGTCCACAAAAAAGGAATACAAAGCTCAAGAAAAATGAGTTGAATTAAGCAATGCAAAGACACCCCCCCAGAATGCGGCACTTTATAAAATTAGTGTGTTTACAAAAATAATTATCCCATCATCTAGAGTGCAAAAAAACATGCAAATTTGACTAAAGAAGTGCTCAAAACCGAGCAACGAGTCAAAAGTTATAGCAAAAACCAATTCCCGCAACTGATGAGGAAAAAGCCAATAAGCCTGCAAACGGATTAAAAAAGTGCCCTAAACACATGCAAAAGGTGTCGTATGTATGCTCGTTGGAAATGGCATGGAATTTGAGATAGGGTTTGTTTGTATTGCGAGGGGGGATTAGCCACTTGCCAATCCCGGACCTCACCCTTCGTCTTCGGCACTCGACAGAAGGTTAATAAAACAAGCCAAAAAACTTACAATGCCAATAAAATGTAATGTTTTTACCTTATACCTTTTAAAAATAATGAAACAACACGTTTTTAGAAGAGTGATAAGATAAAAAGAATGCAACCACGTTTTTTTAAGAAAAGTGAATAAAAAACATATTTTTAGAGAGATATTACCTGGCAGCGGACTGAGAAAGCCACGTGGGGATGAAAGGCAGGTAAAAATAGATAATGTAGTGACTGTCCACTGTCAGTAAATGCGTAACAGTTCAAAAAATGCCAATGAAGGAAAAAACACCTTACCAGTCCAAAAAAATGCCTCAACAGTCCAAAAATGCCAGAGCAGCGTGCAAAAATGCAGCCAGCTGAAAGAAAACGCCTGAGGACAGGGAAAAATGGCCAGAGAAGCTGGGAAAACATAGGAAAGGAGAGAAAAATAACTGAGGACAGTGCAAAAATGCCTGGATAGTTGAAAAAATAGCCAGAGGATAGAAAAAACGCCTGGACAGTTGAAAAAACAGCCAGAGGATAGAAAAAATGCCTGGAACAGGTTAAAAACACCTGGAAGTCATAGAAGGTTGAACGTTGAAGCTGGGGAATGCAGCAAGGGTCAAAAAAACGTGAGTAGACTCCCAAAAACGTGAGAGATCAGGCAAAAATGTGAGAGGTTTTCAGCAGGCTCACAAAAAACGTTGAGACCAGGCAGAGGTAATTTCGAGACAGCAAGGAACCACAGCGATGAGGAAAAAGATCGGAATAGTCTGAGTATACACCGGTGAAGAAAAAACAACGATTCCAACCAGTAATCACAGGTCCACTCCAAAAAATGAGCTCTTCTTTTACCCTGCAGCTGAATCTGAACACAACCAGCAAGAAATAACCCAGAAACAACAGCCACAAAGATCTAGAAATATCCAAATATGAACTCAGCTGATAAACAAACCAACCAAATACCTTAACTTGCAACTGTTGAAACCTCAATACGAGGTGAGCAATAATTCCAAAATGATAATCGAAAAAAACTTGCACACGAGGAAATGAGAAGAAACCAGAAGTAATAAACAACTGAGAAACGAAGAGTGCACGTTTACCGAAACCAGCCATGGTACCATGAAAGAGGGATTCGTGAGAACCAATGTCGAAAAGTGATGCACCACAACGAAGTTGTACTCCGATGGTAATGTCAAGCCAACGCAATACGCAAGATTCGAAACAATGGAAAGAAGATTGCAAGTAAGAAGAATGGGTCTTCACATGCTCATAGATAGAAAAATAGGAAGTACAAATAGGGGTCTGTGTAACCCCCATGCCTAAACATGGAAAGAAATCAACGATGCCACTTGATGCATATGATGTTGGAGGCGCATATGACGCCACTAGAAGAGGAGTTACAATTCCAAATAAGGAATGTAACTCCTATGATGCGATTGATGCAAATGACAATGTCGATTCTACACAGAATCTAACACTTGTCATTTGATTTCCTAAGACCTATGACTCTCGCAAGGCGAGATGACTCACCTAGGTGATGTGGACGATGACCGGACAGGTCACACACACCAACAGAGTAGGTGCAAGTATAAGGCGAGCTTTCCCCATGTTCGCACTAAGGGGGGGAATGTTAGGAAATATATCTTAGTGCTCCATTTGTATGTATGGGTGAATAATAATTACACGTGTAATTATTATTATGGTAAATTAGTGAAAGTACATTTACTATGTAAATGCAAATAGTAAATGTAAAATGTGGTTAGTATGTGGTAAGTTAGTAAGTTAGAATAATAAAACAATTAGTATTGTTTTATTATTATATTGGTGAGAGGTTGAAACCAAATGGGTGTATGGTTGTACATGAAGAAAAATGTTGTTGTAAGGATTGTTATTTTACATCTCCTATATAATGGAGTGTAATGAAATAGTGAATGTATAATAAAAATATAATATAGAGTTGTTGATTTCAATTATTGTAGCTATTTCATGGATTCTTTATATTAGATCGATTAATTTCTATATGGATTCACAACGGGATGACAATAGAATATTATCCGGATGTTTATCTTCAAAAAATGTAGAAATTTAACTCTCATTTTTATGACTCCTTTTATTCTCCATCAATAAGAATCAAATTTCTCTGCTTATTACGCCTACCTCAAAGATTGATTAACTAGACACCCATGATTACACTTTTATGCTAGTTTTGATAGGTATTCCTTGATCATTCATCTAGTCTCCTTATATGAATTAGATGTGAATCTTTCCAGTGAATTCCATCAAAATTTAACATGATTATATTCAATAGGTGAACAAGAAAGGCCACCTAATATAAAAAATTGAAATGTTATCATCCATATAGTCCATATATCATCTAGAAACAATATAAAATTCTATTTTTCATATAGAATCTCAATTTTTACACTTGGAAAATTGAAAGGCATTAATTCTCAAAGATCTGCATTCAAAGGAAAAACATATGTTTTTATCTTTTTATATGATGAAATTAAATTTTAATAACAAATGAAATAAAATTAAAATGCATTACCTTCCACTCTTCTATTTCTATTTTTGTCAATCCAGGTCACTGAGGACATCCTAGCAATTTCCAAATTGATCTATGTTTACACACTAAATAAATAAGCTTTGTTTCTATCAAAATTTTCCTACTTAATTTTTTTGGAGAAATTGTCAATGGATTTGGTAGATTTTTTTCTAGACATAACGTGAGGCTTTCGAAACTGTATCCTCAAATGTAAAGAATTGTAAGTATTTGAGCCCAATTTATTTTTTACACACATATTGTACATTGGTCAAGTATATAAAATTTGATATCATCTCTTTCCATGTATTTTGGATCTTCGAGTTCCACAACGTTATTATTAGACTACAAGAAGGGGAGAATAATTGTGTCCCTCTATATAGGAATAACATCTATTAAACATGGAGTGGACAAGAAGGTCAACATTATGATCATATATAGGATGATACTGATATTAGGGAGGTGCTACATGGAACCTTGAAACATAAATTTACAATAATTCACCATTGAACAAAAAATAATGAAATCACTGAATAGTTGAAAGTTCAATTTTTGTGAATATAGTGGTTGATTTCTTCAGCAATGTAGATGATTTAGTATTCTTTTTTAACCCATGCAACTTTTGCTTAGATGGGTTGATCTCCAATTTAGACAAATATGTTTGCTTTAGTATAATAAAAACTTGGCATGTTTTGGAGGTGAAAGAGAACTGTTTCTATTTGAAAAATGAAAAAAAAGGTTTATTCATTTCTATACAATCTTATGAGTACTATAAGCATGTCGTTCAATGTCTATTGCATTTGAACATCTTGTTTTGTTAAAAAAATTAACTTGAAATTCCAACCATATAGTGAACATCAATAAGGTTGTTTTTCTACTGAGGCTTGAATTTCCCTTTTCCTTAAGAAAGAAACATCCAGATCTATATCTAGAATAAGACACTTATTATTTTCAAATTCAATACACTCAACCTAAACACACAGTCTCCTCAAATCAATTACTACTAAGGATATAACCATCTTTGAATTCCTCATGTACATCATCTCTAACGAAGCATAACCAGATGTCCACGTAGTAGTTTTTAGGGGAATGGATTTCAAAAAACCATTCCTCTTCTCTTTTCTTCTAACTCCCATCACCTTCAATGAACGCAATTGTCAAAAATGAAGTGTGAACAATGGAATACATTTTACTGTAGTTAGAGTAGAATATACTAATAATTAGTTCTCATATGAAGTATAAATTGTTTTTCACATTGTATGATAATGAATATAAGTATTGGCCCAATGATAGAAAACCTCTAGAGTTCATAAATTTTTATAATTGAGAGTAATCAACTTGATGGTTTATCGACCGCTAGGATTCTATGGGACATGATATCTAACCTTAAACTAGTTAGAGTAATTCATATTTTGTGGATCAAATTAATAATAATAGAAATTATCCAAAAGTGTTTTAGGAAAATGATAAATAGATTTTAAAAGGATTTTCTTTGTGCACGACAACCAATAACATTCCACGGATAATAGAAAGGAATGTTAGAAAATATAGATCTTAGTGGTAGATAGGATTCTAGTCGACATATAAATGGACAATTTAAAACATTCCTTGTTGTTCATTTACACCTATTGAATGGACTAGCGTAGAGGCCATTAAGATCTAATTTTTCATATTTTGAAGAGAGTGTTTGAGAAATAAATCAAAATAATGGAGTTATCGATTATTAACTAGTATATATTAAACATAAAATATATTTAGTTGTTCATTAACACATATTAAAAGGAATAACTTAGTGGCCTCTAAGACCTAATGATTATTATTTGAAATTGGGCCTTGGAATATATTTTGCATAACACGTAATTCACATCAATTTATATTAAAAATGCATGACAAATGCTAAGATCCATTACTTATTGAACGGAATGGAATATTGGCCGCATTAGGCTTAGCAGTTTATTATTTGGAAAATAGTGATAGAATAAAACATTTTGGTCTAGGATAATGGCCGCTATCCTTTTACCATTACCTCTTGTAACAATGTAAACATAATTTTTACAACTTTGAATCGGTAATGTTTTTCATTGATTATAATTTTATCATATCGGTTGGACTATCCTTGGCGGAGAAACATTTTGCACTACATACCCTCGAGAAGGATCAAGCCTTATGTAGTTATCATACGATATATCCTTGTAACATATATTTAACATTAGTTAATGTGAAGGAAAATCCTTAGTATTTGCTAATTTGCTTTACTTATTGAAAGGAATGACATAACAGATGCTAAACTCAACGTTTTCTTAATTTTAAAATAGCAATAGAATAACAAATCGTGTTCGCACTTAGTGGCCGCTAGGCTCCAACCTTACCTCTTGTCATTGTAAATACTATATGTACATATTTCTATCTCTAGTAATTTTCGTTGATTATAATTATATCATACCGGTTGGACTATCCATTGTACATCCAATTTGCCGAACGAAATACGCTTGAGATCTATAATATATCTCTTTGTAACATATAATTCACATTGGTTCATGTGAAAGATAATTCTTAGTGACTACTAAGTTTCTTTACTCATTGAAATGAATCAACATAGTGGACGCTAGGCTCAACAGTTTCTTAATTTTAAAATAGTGAGAGAATAACAAATCATGTTCTATCTTAGGGGTCATTATGCTCCTACCATTACCTCTTATCATTGTAAAAACTATCTATAAAACTTTGGATCAATAGTAATCTTCATGTATAATAACTATACCATATTGGCTAAACTATCCCTAGTGGAGTCAAGTGCTACACTACATACACTCATGCGGGATCAAGCATTATGTAATCATCATAACATATATTATTTGTGACATATAATTCACATCAGTTTTTATCGTACAAAATTCTTAATGATTCGCTAAGCTGCATTACTAAAGGAAAGTAATGACATAGAAACCTCTAGTCTCAATAATTTATTAATTTGAAATTACCAATAAAATAACAAATCATGGTCTAGCTTAGCGGAAGCTAGGCTCCCGCCATTAAATCTTGTCACTTTTAACATTATACGGATATCTTTAAATTGATAGTAATTTTTCATTAAATATAACTATATCATATTGGCTTGACTATCCCTGGTGGAGCCAAGTGCTACACTCATATCCTCAAGAGGGATCAATCCATATGTGGTTACCATATCATATATTCTTTATAACATACAATTCACATCAAATCGTATAAAATAAAATTCTTAGCGATCACTAAGATGCAATACTAATTGAAAGGAATGACATAGCAATCACTAGACTTAAAAATTTCTTAATTTACAAATAGCAATAGGACAAAAAATCATGTTATAGATTAGCGTCACTAGGATCCTACCATTATCTGTTTCCATTGTAAATGCTATCTATACTTATTTGGATCTATATTAATTTTAATTGATTACAATTGCACCATATTGGCTGAACTATTATTGGTGGAGCCAAGAGCTATACTACATACCATCGAGAGGGATCAATCCTTATGTAGTTCTCATAAGATATATTATTTGTGACATAAAATTCACATTTATTTGTATCAAAGAAAATTCTTAGCGAACACTAAGCTACATTACTTATTGAAAGGAACAACATATCGGTTCTTAGGATCAATAGTTTCTTATTTTGAAAATACAAATAAAATAAAAAATCATGGTTTATCATAGCGGACAATATGGTCCTTCTATTACCTCTTTTCTTTGTAAACACTATCTATACATCTTTGGATCACAAGTGATTTTCATTGAATACAATTGTGTCATATTGGCTTAACTATCCCTGGTGTAGCGAATTACTGCACTACATACCCTCAAGAGGCATAAAGCCTTATCTAATTGTCATAAGATATATTATTTAACACATAATTTACATCAATTTGTATCAAGTAAAATGCTTAGCGATAACTAAAATCCATTAATTATTGAAAGGAATGGCATAGCATCCACTAGGTTGAACAATTTCTTATTTTGAAAATAGTGAATGAATAAGAAAAAAAAATTATAGATCTTAACGAATGCTAGGCTTCTCCTCAAATATCTAGTTATTATAATTGAGTCAAAAACCTATAATGTTTCATACATTGCTGTAAAGGAATCCTAGAAAATATTAAGGACAATAGAAAACATGCATAGTAGTTCATTAACACCTAATTAAAGGAATATCTTAGCGTCCAATAAGACCTAACACTTTATTATTTTAGAGGATGTGTTGGAATAACAAATCATAACAAATAATGTAAAATGTAAATAACACCATTAGAAATTTTAGAAATTTCATGCCACGTGTCATCATTTTAGTGGGTACTATTTATATAATAATATTGCATATTTATATAGGTTTAAAATATGTATAGGCATTTTTTATTCAAAAATTTTAGAATAAATGTGTCAATTATATTGTTTCCTAACTATCTGGTTCAAACTTTCCACATGGCATATTTTAATTGGATAATTATATTAAATTAGTGCACACTACATATAACAATGTCGAGATCAATTTTGATAAAAATTAAAAAATAAATGTGCATATACATTTTTAGAATTTATTTCTTTTGTTTTCTTATATTATATATTTTATTACATTTATATTTATATGTGTTGTAGACAATAACAAATGGAATTTTTAAAAATATATTTATTATTTCAATATCCCACACTTTTTCTTAATGGGGAAAGTAGAATTTTCAAATTTTTATATCCCATACTTTTTCTATTTTCATATTTTTTTACGTGGAATGGGCCTAAAAATTTAGTAAATAACCCGTATAACTTTTTTTTTTGTTTCTATTTTTTCAGTCTATTAGAAACGTAGCTCCTGAAGTCATAAAAAAATACAAGAAGGTTGTAAATTTCAAGGCCGAGGGAACAAATATGGACCATTTTTGCGGGAATAATGATTCAAAGTGATTATACTATCATTTTCAGAGAAGGAACAAAAAGGACACACACTAAGGAGGCACACAAAGGACACACATAAATGAGGAACACAAAGGAGGTAATAAAAATAGGTTGCAGATAGAATCATGCAAATATATTTTTTTCGTTGTAGGTGGAGGTTTTAAGGAAATCACTAAGCATGAAATAATATTAGATATTCTTGAATCAATTATTTATCGAAACATCTATTACAAGTAAATGTGTACCTCTTTTTATTGTATGCTCATTCAGTCATTCAATCTAGTTCTTGTGTTTTTCATGGTAATCCATCCTTGCTTTTCCCTACCAAATCACACTCGTAGTTCAACCACGCTTTCTAGTTCCTTTTGATCACCTTGTCAAATCACCTTGTTCTTCATGAAAAATGCAATTTTTGTGCCCTAACAAAAGAAAATTTAATCCCTTTTTCAACTCTAGTATTTCTCTCTGTTGAATGCTTTCCCATTTCTACCCTTCTATGTCTTTCTTTCAAATTTTTATTTATTTTTCATTCTTGTTCACACGATTGTTTTTTCCCAATAATGATGGCTTGTCACATAGTCACATTTTTTTTAAATTTTAATGGTTTGCGAGACCCAATGTATTGTTTAGATATTCCTTAGGACTACCTTTACTATTTTTTATTATGATGATAGAAATAAACCTTGGTAATTATTTCATTGTACATTATTTATATGGTTTCGCATTGAAATTATAGGAACAAATTTGTGGTTAAAAAAATTCTTTACAACTATAGAACCATATTAAGTTTTCAATTGTATGATAAATATTTTCAATTATATACATTTTTCCATGTAGAAATAGTCAAATTTAATGTCTTCAACAAGTTAATTATTTTTACAATGGAAGGTAGATATGTTACATATATGCTTAAATATTATTAAATATAAATTTTGATTACTATATATTTAAATTTGTATTTCCTTTTCCACCCACTAAGCCATGCCAAAAAATCACATAGCTTTGTAGTCACGACGATATAATTCTTTATTTCGACCACCAATTTACAAAACTAGAAATTTATTTTGAATTAAATGTGAAACCAGAGATAATAAAATTCATTTAAAACATAATTTTTAATATGCTACATATTATTGGTGAAATATAGAGTGTTGTTATATATATTAATTCATGATTCTACACGTATATGTATGTATCTAAATATAAACTCCAGATTTATTTGTTATAGTTAATATCTTTTCAATTTGATTTCTCCTATCAAAATACACTCAATCATGAAAAAAGGCGTCTATCATAGTGGCCACTAGGTTATAATTGTTTTTGGAGAAAATATGTGTTTATCTTAGAAGTCACACATCTCTTTTTTCCAAAGGGAACAAATTTTATTCATTATAAGCATAATTTCTTGTATAGTTTATCTACCGCATTAGCCCAAGTTTCTTAAATTGTCAAAAATTAAAAAAAAACTGTTTAAATGTCATAAAAAATATAAATGTATATATAATTGTATAACACATAAAAGGTTGATGTTTAGAGCTTAGCGATCGCTAGGTAAATCCTCGAGTAAATAATGGAGACAAATATTATTTTATAGAAAAAAGATCATTATACATTAGTTGAATTTACTATTTAGATTTATGAATTTGAAGTAAGATTTTTGATCTTAGTGGCCACTAGGCTATGCCACCAAATAATATTTGGAGATTCACGGATGCTTAGGCTATGCCAAACAAAAATATTTGGAGACTAGCAATGCTTAGGATTTAAAAAATTATATTAAAATATTATGATCTTAGGGTTCTCTCTAATATGCCACAACATATTACTTGGACCTTACTATTGCTATATATTGCCACAAGATAGTATGAAATTAGTAGACACTATGTAATTTAATAACATAATATTTCAAACTTTAGGGTCATTGGCATTTAAAAAATTAAAGAATTATATATTTAGCTTAGCGTCGTTAGGCTATGTTGTAACATATAATTTAGAAATTAGTTTCCACTAGGATTTAAATTAAATAAGTAATATATTGTGAGCTTAGCAGCCACTAGGTTATGCCACAATAACATATTTGGAATTTAGAAATCGCTAGGTAGTTCTTGTTAATTTGAGTTTTGTGTCTTTAAGACACTACCACAACATAATATTCGAACATAATAGTCACTAAGACTTTAAAAAATAAAGTAAGATATTGTGAGCTTAGAATCCACTAGGTTATGCCACAACATATTATTTGGAGCTTAGTAGTTGCTAGGATTTAACAAATTAAATTAAGATAATATGAACTTAGCATTATTTACCTACTACAAGAACATAATACTTTGACCAATTTTTTTGAGAGGATTTAACAAATTAAACAAAGATAATTTGAGCTTCATGATCACTTGTTTATGCAACGAAACAATAAATTAATCTTATCATTCACTAGGATTTAATGAATAGTAATTTAAGCATAGCGGTCGTCATGATTTAGCACATTGAATAAGATAATATGAACTCGGAGGACACTACGTCGCCACCGACACAACATATTATTTCAAGAAAACATTTCGATAGGATTTAATAAATCGAGTGGAAGAATAATTTTATCTTAGTGGCCACTAGTTTATATAATGGCATAATAATTTAATCTTAGTGGCCACTAGTTTATAGAATGACATAATAATTTAATCTTATCATTTGTTAGGATTTAACACATAATATTTGGAGGATAACGATCATTGGGATTTAAGACATTAAATTAATATTTTAGGAGCTTAGTGGTTGCTAGGCTATGCTAAAGCATAATATTGGGAGGTTATTAGCGGTAGGATTTAAAAAATTAAATTAACATATTTTGAGCTAATCAACATCTAGGTACTTCAAAAATATAATATCTCGAGATTAGGTGTCACTAGCATTTAAGAAGTCAAAGAATGATAATTTTTCTTAGCATCCGCTAGGTTATACGAGAACATAATATTTGGATCTTATCGATTGCTAATATTTGACAATATAAAGTAATATACTTTTATCTAAGTGTCTCACATTACGTTATGCCACAACATATTAATTGGAGATTAGCGGTATCAGGATTTAGCAAACTAAATTAGGATGGTATGAACTTAATGTTTTCTACGTGATTCCAAAACATAATATTTCGAGAAAACATGTTAAATAGATTTATAAAATCAAAGGAATATATTGTGATTCTAGCATCCCACTAGTGTAGGCCATAAAAACACATTTGGATCTTAGCGGTCGCTTGGTAGTTTTGGATGTTTAACTACGTAGTGAATGTTTAGATAAGTATAACATTTGGAATATATACATGAACATTTAATCAATTATAAATATTAATCTATTTACATGTCATACATATTTCATTTCTTTCTTGTCTAGCTCAAATACTACCACTTATGATTCATTGTGGTTCTTCCTTAATTATGGGTTGGTGTTGATCCGAGTCCGCATGTAAAGTTGCTTCTTGAGTTTATTCATTTTTTTTTTGTAGCCTTTTTTATCATCTTACTTTTAATCCTCATGAGAAAATTCTTTGCAAATCTTGTAATCTCTATCTATCTTTCCTATGTCCATAATTAGGTTTCTAAATAGCACACTAGCCTTGTCAAGCAAAAACCTGTTGAGTAATAATTTTTTTGTGATTTCCTCTAGAGTCTCTATGTTCTATATTTTTCTTGGTTTAGGAGACAATCTAAATGACATGCAAAGTTTCTCCTTCTTTTTCCTCTTTTACTCTCCATTAAAAACTAACCAATAATTACTTAAGTGATATAACAAACTATTCACTAGAAACCAATTCATGGTTTCCTTAAATACTTTCATGACTAAGGCTTCTGTGAAAATATGATTTCCTCTCAAAATAATGTCATCAAACTGGAGGGATATTTTTCTTACTTGATCATTCCATTCCCTTAGTATTTCCTTGGTATAATTAGCATATGTCTATCATATACTAATATTGTCCATGGTTATAATTGAAGGGTATTTACAAATTCCTTCTTCAATGAAGTTCCTTATATCTATTAATTTTTTCTCCACTAATCATATGAATTTAATGATATTTCTAGTCTTCTTCAGGTAGGCTTTTTCCTTCATCTTTTCCTCATTGTATTTCATTATAACATTGTATAGGCATTTGAATGCCTCTTCTACATCACAAAATATACCTACAAGAACCATTTCCTTTAATTGATTTTTAAGATCTTTATTTCTAGCATGTATGCCTCTCACTACTTCTATGAATACTTCAAATGTATCCCTTATCAAGGATTCCAAATATTCCTCATATTGCACCACTTGGGAGCCTTTGGCCTTTTGTTTCTTTATAAGAGAGAAGAGGTCTTTGGAAGTTTCATGCCGGACAATCGCTTGTTGTGTTTACATATTCTATTTGGTTCACCTTTTCAAGGTTCGTACTTGAATTGAATTAAATTTTTATGAAGGGATCTTCTTGTTCCTCCCAATCTGGTTGTTCTTTGTGAGTAATTACAAATTTCTCAACCCAATCTTATCTTGCTTCATATGTAATGGAGGAGATGATTGAGATGGTTGCACTGGGGTTGTGCTAGCTAAAATTTTAGTTTGCATAGTATCTTCTTCTTCATATGAATAATATAACTCATATTCTACCAAAGTTGTAGCTTCATTTGGTGTGGGCCTGACTTCTTAGACCTCATATTGAGTTTCAATTGATGGATAAAAGGGAGCACATAATTTTTTTAAAGGATTAAAATAGAATTATTCCTTTATCTCTGTAGCCTTATTATTAATCGTTCCTCTCGGCTCATGGGAATTAAACCAGTCATATTCATATTCTATTAAACAAGGCTATCATCTATTTGGGTAATTCATACCCAGTCATTGACATCATCATCATCTGTGCGTGCATATGATATATTTATTCATCCTCTAAGTGGATAAAGGTGTTTGACAACCCTTTTCATGCATTCATATGTCCTTAAAGGGTGTTATGGGAGATGGAATGAATTTCTATGGGCCAATGTATCTTTCAAATTAGGCTACCTATTATATTTCCTACATCCCAAATCATTATCTTTGCACTTTCTAGAAATATCATTACAAATATGATATGCCACCACTTATTCTTGCAATTTGTCAAGAACATAATATGGAAATTGAAAAGGAGGTTTAAGAATCCCTTGATTATGATAACAATATAAACTATGGAAAGAATAATATAACTCCCATTTTTATTAAGGAAGAGGATGTCAGTAGATATTATGGATTTTGTTATTTCATGTAGTTTTTGGTAGATAGTAGGATAAAAATAAGTGCAAAGATATTGAATATTATATCTAAAATGATCGGCATAAATTCTTAATATAGTTCATTTAGATGTAAATGGTATGATGGAATCTATTTTTGTGGAATTTTGTGCAGTTGTGAACACCACAGACTACATCAAGTAGAAAGGAAACCATCTAAAATTATTTCCCATTGTCCAAATTTTTTTATTTGGCTCAATAAATTAAAATTGAGAACTTACCCTAAGAAGCTAATCTTTCTTTCATCAATAATAATAGAAATTAAATGGATCCAATATACATCAACCTTATAGGTAGAAGGTTTTCCATATATCATGTTCATGAGGGCCATGCCAATATAGACTCCTAGTCTAAACCTTTTAATAAGGATATTTATTAGATGAGAATCATCCATATTATCCATTGTTTCCATGGCCCAAGTCTGTAAAAAAATCTCATTTTCCTTGTGGCCTTCCAAGACTCAACTGTATTTATATTGTATAGGTTTTTGGATATGGAAGTTTTAAATAATGTTTTTATGCATGCTCTACATACAAAACTATTGTATTTTTCCATGATTTAGAAAATAATGTCCACTCCTTGGACTTTGCAAGAATTAGATACGTAGGGATCAATTGTGGAAATGGAAGCTCCTTTGGTTTAGAAGAAATCAAATGGAGACCAAGACTTTTGTTTTTTATATCACGAGACCTTAGCGCTTGATATTTCAGGATACCATTTTCTTCTATTACATCTAAATCAATACTTTTATCTTGGAATATGGAGAAAATAGCTGAGTAATGCTTAAAATCATGACTTAAGGAAACTAGATCGAACACAGTATCTTTAATTACTCTGGTGTCCTCATAGGAATATAAATAAGCATCTACAGTCAATAGAAACAATTCTCTCACAATGTTGAAAAATTATAGGTCCATGAATGCTACATATATCATCAAAAAAACAAATATTGAGCTAAATGACATACTCGGATTTACAAAAAATTCTTATGTATCTTAATTTAAATATTTAGTTAGATTAAAAACTCATTTGGAAAAAATGTAAGAAGTGTTGATTTGAGCGGTTGTTAAGGTTAGCCATAATGAAATATTTAGAGCTTGGTCATCACTAGGGATCATTCACATGACAAATATTAATGTAATGAGTAAAGCTCGAGATCAAATCCACCACCGAGGGTCAAGACATAAATATTTTTGATCCTTATGGTCGCTAGGTATCATTCATAGAAAATCTATTAATGTAATGAGAAAATTGCAGCAATACTTGCACTCTTATGGGATTAAGACATATGTAGTTCTGAGCCTAGTAGTCACTAACAAGGAAAATTTTAGTTTAAATTTTTCCTAAACTCGTGAATATTAGGGATTTTAAAATGGAAATCATGAATTTTCAGTGGTCGGTTGCCACCCATTTCGCCTAAATTTTTCTTGACAAGTCATTTATATGGGTATGTTCACCTATTATTTACAATTAAAAAGTAAATTATGTGTGTATTTTGCCAACATTTATAATCAAAATGTTGTCATATTCACCAAGGTATAATACATATCTTGAGGGCTTGCAAAGGGGGAGTACCCCCTTGTAAGGATTTGGTGGCGCGCCCTCAAAGCCACATTTTATATGTCCTGTTTCTATGTGAGACCGACTATCTATTTCTTAAGAGATGACTACCTATTTCGAAGAGACGGTTTTCTTAACAACACAACATATACATAATGAGATGTCTAATTACAAAGATTGATGATTGACCAAAAGAAATGAATGTCTAATGCAGGTTCAATTGAATGAGGAAGGGATGGACATTCAAATTTCATGGGACTTCCATCCTATACATGTCTAACAACATACCAACAAGGTTGGACGAATGACCAATGGATTTCATCCAATGTGCAGTGTGATGGCCATCCATTACATGTTAGATGGTTGACCAACGGGGGATATGACTTCTGATAGGAATTCCATACAACGACAAATAGACATCCGTCCAACACCCATCCAACTATACAAAACAATTTGAAAAAATTCTCTACCAAATTGCCTTTGCCGTGAATTTACCATCATTTCAAAATTCCATTTCGGAGATTCATCACCCATTCTATAATAATTTTTCGGAGGGGGTCTTAAAATTAACCCTATTCTTTAAGTTTAACCAGAATGAAATATTTAGAGCTTGGTTGTATCTACGCATTATTCACATCACAATTATTATTACAATGAGAAAAATTTCATCAATAAATGCACTATTGAGGGGTAAATACATACGTAGTTTTGATACTAGTAGTTGCTAAGGTCAGTCAAAAAATATATTTAGAGCTTAGCGGCCGTTAGGCATCATTCACACTAAAAATATTAATGCAATGATAAATTTGAGGAAATACATATATTATTGAAGGGTAAATACATACATATTTTTTATCCTAGTTGTCCCTATGATTAGCCACAACGAAATATTTATAGCTTAGCTGTCGTTAGGCATCATTAACATGAAAATTATTAATGTAATGAGAAAAGTGTGGAAATGCATGCACTATTGAGACATTAATGGATATGTATTTAAGTTCCTGAGTAGTGGTCGCTAAGGTCTGCCAAAAAAAAATATTTAAAGCTCCGTTGTCACTAATATTAGCCTCAAAAAATATTTTGAATTTAGTATTCACTAGGCATCATTAACTGGACATCTATTATTTAACCGAGAAAATTGATGCAATACAAGTTTTCTTAAGGATTAAAGCTTTAATTAGCTCAATTAGTTTGTTTAGGGATGCGTATACCTCACCATAATTATTTATAGTTGTACTTATAGTGGTTGGACTATCCTTCGTGGAGCCAAGTGTCTTTGTGTACTTGATTTCCACAAGAGGGATTAACCCCTATGTAGTTCTCATAATATATATTATAAGTTATTTAAAGGAATATATAAATTACACATTTTAATGATAAATGAAGTCTCAAAGGCCATGGAGGTCTTTGATTAGTTGGTAAAAATGTTAAATATTTCCAAATATCCTAGGGTACTCTTACAACATCATGATGATCGACTCATGATGCGTATGAGTGCTCGACTAGCTTCTTCAATCATAAAATTATTTGTTCCTCTACGTAGAGTACTTATTAGCTTATTGTGAAGGGATTTATTTTGTATACATATGTATTTTTCTTGGTAGTGTAGGTGATCTTGAATTATAACTCCTATGTGACCATTACAATTTTAAAACTAGAGAAATTATCAAGAAGAGAAAACCTCTTCGATCATGTTACTATTTGCATCAATTTATCCATATAAAACATGGTATAATGAGTTTAAATATAATGACCATACTCTTTGTAGTGTTAGTATGAACATATAGACTCCGAACCCTATGTATAATCTCCCTTGTCATTAAATATCACAATTTCCCAAGATATTAAATCTCCCAATTTCCATATGCTTCCACCTGCCACTAAAAACAAACAAGGAATAAATTCCCTTATCTCACTTACCTCAATTTTCATGCAAAGTAATGGTATTCTACTAGATCTTATCAAGATATTTAGTAAAAACATTCATCACATTTATTAAATTCATATTAAGAAAGAAAAATCTTGTCATCTTATAATTTTTAGTGTCGATATATCATTAGTTTATTTAACTAAAACACCCAGAGCCTATAATTTTAGTCTGTAATTGTTGCATGTGTCTTTTCAGAACTATCTAGTCAATGATAAAATATTCAAAATATTGTTTAGCTTGTGTTCTCAAATTATAGGTTTTATACTTCTTTGATTTATTTTTTTTTCCGGGAGGAACCTACACAGAATGAACCCTTTGTATTTTCTCCTTGGCCATCACATATATGTTTTTATAAAATTGTATTTCCCACAATTTCCTTATGCAAGAAAACAATTACTTGTGTTTTTTAGTCTCTTAATATCAAATTTACTAAGGAAACTTTCCATACAACCTCATTAAGAAAAAAATAACATGTCATCTTCTAGTAGTTACTATCACTATTTCATTACTTTAGTTTACTTTATAATGAAATGTCTAGAGAAACCTCCCGATAGTGGTCCTAAAGTTCACTTTAGTTTAATTTTCTATAAAATCCCTAACTGAATAAAATATGTTTACCTAAGAATTTTCGACAACATACATTTTGTTCGCTTCTATAAATAATTGATGTCCATGTTAGGTATTTTAGGAAACTTTTCTCATCCCTCTTGCAAAAAAATTCCCATAACATGTTTGTGCATTTCTTGTGATCACATTAAAGACATATTTCGTAAATCATTTAGGGATCAATAGATAAAATAAAAAAATGATGCCAAACCCTTTCAATTTGTAACTATTTTTTAAAAGCATGAAATAATATGGTATCATGGACATAATTGACTTCAAAGCACACAAAACAAGGGTTTTGAAAAGGCTATGGAAAATTCTACATTTATAGATTTTCAAAATTGAAGGGATAAAGGTGAGAACACATACTAATTTTTGACACATTGATGAAAAAAATCATGCTAATAATTGTTGAAATAAAATTATGATAATATGTTCCAAATGAACGGAGTGACAAGCTTACTCCAGTGTTCTTGCCAAAATCTTCAAAAAATTCAATTTCCAAAAAATTTACTAAAAAAAGAAAATCTATAGTGAGATGGAACTGACACTTCCAACCACCACTTTCTTTGTCAGACGAATTACAAAGACATGTGTCTCAAATTATAAATTTTTAGATTTAATTACTAATTAATGAACATCAAAAATTAAATACTTCAAATGGAGCACATATTTCAAATAACGCATGAACTTATAAATGGTGCATTTTACAATGTTCACTTGATGGCCAATTAATGTTGAGGGAAACAAAATATTAACCATATATTCCACACACTAATAGAGTTCAATTTTTAAGAGAACCAGTAAAATCTACAAAATTATTTTGTCTCATTTTACACCGTCTTTCTCAATGTAATAACAAGATTGTATTTTAAAGCTGAATCATTGTAAATATTATCAATGTTATCATAAAAAGAACACCATGATCATTATCAATATTATCATCTATAAATTACATAGTGATTATATAAGTATTCCATACTTTGACTCTACTTCCAATGATATGTGGTGCAATTGATGTCACACATATTAAATTATCATATTGTCACAAAATAAAAATACATGCTTACCAACATCATTTTGAAGGAGTTTTGTTCTACAAAAATATTTTTGGATGTGTGTGTTTATGCTCTTAGTGGTACCCATGATGTTGATAATTGGAATTTTTCTGAAATAAAAAGAATACAAAATAGATAAGTATTAGCATCACCAACATTCCAAATTTAAGGAAGCATTATCTATCCCCAAATTATAGGGGATTCTACATATCCTTTTTCTCCTCACATAATATATACCATATTTTATAATGGACTGTATAATGCAATACTATGTTACTATGGTTAAAAAAATTATATTTTCCTAGGTAAATTGTCTTTCAATTTGAATTTGTACATCTAATATTTTCTCCATTCACTTACTCTCTTGTTCCATTTTTTCACACTCAAGTTGAAGTCTTCCTTGCTCAATTTATTTCATTATCTGAGTGAATAGATGCATGCTATTCTCCATTATCTCTTTCAAATCTCCATAAGATTTTATTTTTCTCTTTACACGTTTACATTCAATTCCACTTTTATTCAAAGGGGTTTCTTGGTTTACTCCAACATTTTCAAATCTCATTGATACGATTTCTAATTTCCCTTTCATGTCTTTTTCAAAAGTAGAAGTGCTTATATTAACCCATTCTTTTCCATTAAAACCTCCCATAAGACAAATAAAATTAGGTGTTTTCCTATAATGTGATCCATATCTTCATAGAAACTCCATGTTGAAGTTGTTTCCTTTGTTGTATTTTCTAATTGTATCTCCTTCTTAAAGATTTTCGTCAACTTCTTTAGATTTTATTTGCATTGAATTCTAGTGAATGTTTTTCCATAAACATGATTCAAAGCATATGCTACTTTATCCCAATGTTTCTTGCCAATATTTTCATGGTTTAAATCTTCATAAACCTCTTTAAATTTTGAAATCAATGTTTTCAAAGAAGTTTTTGGCCAAATATCTTCTTTGTATTCTTCCTTTAACTCCTCATTTGTTCTATCACTGCAATATGCATGGATTATTGAAACCATTTCTTCCATTTTTGAATCATCAACAATATATGGATTATTTATATCTATTTGTGAATGTGGAATGTAATGACCCAATTTTTACACCCCTTATATTTTCTTGCAAATTTGAGACACCATTTCCATCAAATTTCTGCACCTGCAATTTCTTTTCATGAGATTTTCTCTTTTGTGTTGAAAACCCCTTATTGTCTTCAAATTTTCTTGGAGTGGATTTGAGACCTTGGGATTGGATACGTGAAAACAAGAAAAATGGTGATTTTTCCATGTCTTACAAAATTATTAGTTACATATTTTATCTAAACTTCATTGAATTTTTAATTTTTAATAGTATATATATAATAGGTGTTGCACTATGTTATTTAAAAAATCAAAAACTCAAGAAACATTGAAAATTTGTTTATGGGTTACCTAATAAAAATGCAATATTTACATTCATTGTGAAATGGGTGTACAAAATGAAATTATTCAAAATAGAATAACAATGCTTTACCTCTTTTAATTTTTTATAAATTTGTTCTTCACCCATTTGTATATGTGCTCCCTATTTTGGTGTTGTCACCTTCCAAATGAGTATACACTTTTCCATTTTATTGCATTGAAATCAACACGTTGATAGATCTTGCATGGATTAAAATTTAATATTGTACCACTTAACATTAAATATAGAATGAAAAAATAAAAATACTTTCAAATAGATAATTTTACATTATTTTATTTAATGGTCAATAACTTTTGAGGGAACTTTAGACACTAAATCATGGAATTTGGGAACATTTCTAGGTCCTAATCACATAATACTATTCATATGATTCCTAAACGAGAAAACTAACAATTAACAACTATATTTGGGCATTTTGTTTGTGTTTTTATTCTCTATTAGGAATTTCACACCCTACAACCTACCAAGTACTTTACTATTTTATAATTGATGACTTTGGACACCAACGCTCGTAAAGGACACCGATGCCTAGGTTTCCTATCATTATGGGAACTCAAACACTTTTCTATCTTACTCACTTTTTTTGGATCTCTTTTATCATTTGGGCATCATATTTTCTTATCACCTTCTAGTTGTTTATTGTGAAATTCAACCAAGGGAATCATATAACTACAAATATATGTCACCATAATAAAGGACCAAGCTCTAAGAATATATTATCATCACCTAAGTTTGTATCCAAATCCATTCTAAGATCATTAAGGAATACATCTATATTTCACTCAAGGGACTAGGGACCTGCATTTTCTACATACACGCATAGGAAGTGAAATTTATTTTACTATCCACACATCTATTTACATTGCTACATATAGCTATCATTTTCTTATCAAGTTCATATTTCACAAGAGATACCTAGGGCATGATTATTTCACACACGCATAAGAACTACATGGAGTAAGAAATATAGTGTAGAACTTGGTTTTAAGCTCACCATTTGTATCTTTTATTTTGTGGATTTGATGTCTTTTGGGGTTTTACAAGATATAATTTAGTTTGAAGGTTACACGCGAACTATACAAGTATAGTGGGACATGTAATGAAAAATAGAAAATTTCAAAGGTGACAACCTTGCGACACAAGAAAACCTAGTTTCGATATCTTGTGTGGTCATGGGTGCCAAGAAGAGGTCCCCAATGTCTAGGCACCTAGTCCTATTCTAGGTTCCCTAGTATAGGATCATCTGGGAGTTCCATTATTTTTGTGTTTGATTGTGACATTTTCCTCCTCTTGTTTACCATTTTTCCAATCCAATATACTTAGGATTTATTGCAATATCAAATAATTCTTTTTCTCTCCCTTTTGAACATAGTAATTTATATTTCTTTAGCTTAATGCTTGTGTCCTCTTATATCTAGTAGTTATTGTTCATAATTTACATTTGTTACTCTACAATTAGGATTAAAAAATTCTCTAATTTATAAATGAGGAACCAAAATATTAATTAAAATTTAACCTTACAATGTTTTTTAATTACTATTATAGAGAATTAAGGTAAGAATTAAATATAATCTAATTTTTAATGTATGAAAACTAAATTTTAGAAAACTTTGACACTTAAATGTGACATACATAAATTTTATTGAAATTTACCCTTTCAGAATTGAAAATTATTAATAATAAACTACATATAATGGGTTACTTCTACTCAATATTATAAACAATTATTAATATTAAATAAATATTTTTAAAATACTATGTAAGATATAAATACCTAAGAAATAATTAATAGTCATAATTGAATTAAATAAAGACTAGACTTGAACTCTATACCATCAAATAAACACAACTATATCCTCAGAGAGTAAAATTATATAGAATAAATCTTACATCTTCAAACTAAAGTAATAAGAAAGAATATAACTTACCTAAACTCTATATGGCGTGGTTTAGTGATACCCGTATATGTAGATGAGTGATTCTTGATACTTGCGCTGTATATGTAAATAGGTAAGCTCCTTTCTTTCAAGAATACATGTAGATCACAACCACTAAACAAGATGTGATTAATAACATATAAGATGGATTTCCTAGAAACTCCAAATCCCGAAAGTCAAAGGACTTCCTTGCAAGGATGTAAATCCACTTTGTTTATACAATCAAGTGATGTGGAAACAAACCATGATATATTATGGATAAATAATAAATGTTCTAAAAAATTAGATTTTATTACAAACATGTATTTGATAATGAAATATGAGATATATGAGATATGGTTGAAATTCGAGTCTAAATCGGTGTTGGAATTCTCGGATGAAGGTGAATCCAACTCTTCCATAAAATCAAATTCTTTAGGGTAATATGAATTCTCGTAGTCAATGTAATATTCCTCAAATAAGTTGAGAATGTATTATGGATCTTCTTTTTTGAGTCATACTTTGGTATTGAGATTTAGAATCGAGTCCTAGTAATCGGTTTGATATTCATATTTAGTCTCAAATCTCAATTTCTCTAGTTCATCTTTGTATTGATACTCGAACCAAGCCAAGTCATCTTGGATATGTAAGACCATGAAATAAGCCTCCAAAAAATCATCTATGGTGTCACGAATCCTCTTAGTGGATTCAAAAATGGTCTTTACTTAATCCAATGGGGTAGAATGAATGGAAAACAACTCAAGGTCACGTAGAACATTACATTTTACCAATGTAATGGATGATAGATGATACACAATGATTTGATGCTAGTTATTTCATGACCTATCGACACTAAAATTTTCCTCCATAATTTCTATTTCATTAATGTATGTATTAGGAATAGGATGTTGTTAAGTATAATTAGTAGTAGCGTCGATAGAAGATAACGGGCACCGTCGAAGACGGTGCCGCCAATAATGTGGAGTACGGCACCGATCAAAGTACAATAGGAATGTTGTAAAAAGTAAATATTTGTCATAAGTGGTTCGGTAATGTTAAAATGTCAAAGTTTGGGTAATTAGAGAAGTAGGGTCTACATGATTAGGAATTATAAATATTATATTGGTAATAAGGACAAGGAGTGAGGTCATAAATTTTTGTGTATTTTATTTGTAAAAAGTCTAAAAATGTGGAACCCATGTAAAATGATAAGGTTTATCTTATTTTAAAAGATAAGCTTACATGTACGAGATAAGAGTTAAGGTATGGAATATGATTCGTCGAGTGGATTTCTTATCCTATCTTAGAGATAAGATGGATAAGCCTAGAAGTTCTATAAATAGAGAGGCCACCCCCTCATTTAGCGTAGAAGGAAGTAGTGAGAAATATTGTAGGAAGTGTGTGAAGGAAGCCATCGGTTTAAAGGTGTGTTGAAGAAGCCATTAAGAGGTGTAATTGTAAAGTTTCTCCCATAGTCTTGGTGTAAGACAAGTGAAGTCAATAACACTTGAAGTACCTCATGGGTGAGATTATAACAATTTCCTGTTAATATTATCATTTACTTTGATATTTCAGATTTGTCATCATTCGTCTTATCATAGTCGATGGTATTCTTGTGTTATGTTGTTGTTTTGTTTCTAGATTACATCCACCAAACTAAAGGCTATGCATTAGTAAATAATCATAGCACGAGGAGTTCTGGTGAAGAATTATCATAGTGCCGGATTGGTGATGACATTTTGGTTCCGTTTCCGGGACCATTCCTCGTTGGTGGATTTTCTAGAGAGATATTCCCACTTAGTCAAAAATCAATTGGAGGGTAACCTTGTTTTTACTGTGCATAGTAGTTACCATGGTAAAGTCATTTTTTCCATGAATAGTAGTTACCATGATAAAGTCATTTTTGTTGTGAATAGTATTTATCACAGTAAAGTCACTTTTTACCGTGAATAGTATTTACCGCAGTAACTTCACTTTTTACTGTGAATAGTGTTTACCATAGTAAAGTCAGTTTTTACCGCAGTAAGTCAAGTTTTACCATAGTTTACCATGGTCATTTCTATTTTACTGTAGAAAGGTGTAAAGTCACTTTCTAGTATAGTGATTCCAATTATTTATGCACATAAGTCTTGTTGATTATACTTGTGGGTTGGTATTTCACGGTGGTTACTTTTGAAAATGGGAAAGATTCCTATTTTTCAGATCAATCTAATGAAGATGCTTCTTCTTTCATTCAAGAGTTTAAACGATCTTGTATTTGTAATGGCCTTATAAGAAGGGAACAATGGACTAAATTTTTTCCTACCTTTTTGGATGGTTCAACACTTAGGTGGTTTGAAACACTAGGTGATAATGTGAAAAATTCATGGGATTTATTAAGCGAAAGTTTTCTTGAAGAATTTGGTGAACAATAGAAATATATGCGAGATCTCATGATCGAGATCACAAAGCTATCCCAAGGAGAGAAGGAGAAGATAAGGGATTATCATGCTCGTGTTCTAGAGCTAAGGAGGAAGCTCGATGCCCAGATCCGGAAGGAAGGATTAGCGGATGGGTTGATGAATGGCGTGGATAATCTCCTCTGTAAGCACTTCATTCTTGGGATGAAGCCGAGAGATCAGAAAATGAGTGAAGTATGACCACCCACTACCATTGAACAAGAAAAGGAGATTACAAGAAGGCAAGAAGAAAGCATGGAAGAGGAGCCCAAAGAAATTTTTGCTAAAGTAGAGCCTACACCAACACCTTTGGTCAGAATCCACAACCACTCCTGGTGAGCACAAATATTTCTCCTAGTACATCTACTGAGTATGAAGATTTGCTCAAAAAGATGGGTCGATTAACTATTAATCTTCTTCAAGGAAAGGAATTTAGTTCTCAGGGAGGAGATAGAGGTCCAAAAAGAAATATTTCTGAAGTTCTATGTTATGGTTATTATAAAAGGGTCATTATAAGTATAATTGTCCGAGATAGAGCTTCTACATCCGGTAAAGGATATAATGATAAAGGAAAAGCACTGTGAATTCTTTTGATGTAGTAGATAAGAGCAAAAATAATGAAGTAGATGTGTTTGTAACAAAAAGAAAGAAAGAAAAAGATAATCAAGATTGAAATGATCCTAAGAAGATGAAAGAAGAAACTAGTAAGAAACATAGGAGAAGAAATTTGGGTGTGCGGGATTTTCGATTTCACGGGGCAAGGACCGTACTCCATCTTGGAAGATCTATCCAAAAGGCCTGCAAATATTACATATGGTCAACTCTTGGCTATGTCTTCTGAGAAGAGGCGGGAGTTGCGAGGTGGACTCAATGCTCGAAGAAGGAAGGAGGTTGAGGTCCCTATTTTGGAGGCAGAGCAGATCCCTATGCTCCACAAGGCCGAGGTATTATGTAATGGTATTTCAATTCATGATGTCTTAGTTGATGGAGGTGCTGCGATTAATGTAATGACCGAGTCTGTAATGAATATGTTGGGTTTAAAAATTGATCGCCCTTCAACACTTATGTTAAGGTCATTAAATAAAGGAAAAACTAAACCAGAAGGTGTAGTTTCAAATGTGGCAATATCTGTTATGGGTGTTGTATGTGTGATAGACTTTTAGGTGATGAAAAATGGTACTGTTGCATACCTAATGCTACTGGGAAGACCATGGCTAAGGAGAGTTCATGCAAGAAACTACTAGAATGAAGGTTTCATGACACTTGCATGTGGTAGAGAGAGGGTGAAGATAAACGTGATCCCTCGACATCATAAGGCAGAACCTGTGGATTCAAGTGATGAAACTGATGATTGGACATCCTCTGATTACTCTAGTACCAGTGAAGTGGACACTGAAGATGAAGAAAGTGAGGTTGATGTTTTAGTCATGGATATCCTTCCAGTCACACCAACTCATGACCCCATAAAATTATCGAAGAAGAAGTTGATGATCGTCTCCAACAAATAAAGATTGGTGATCTTTGTGATGGAGAGTGAGAAGGAATCCTACCTTTAGCTCTTCAAAGGTACATACACCTATTCACTTTTGATTACAAGGAACTCCGTCAAGTAAGTTGGGTAGAACATTGTATTGAGCTGGTAGATGGTGCTAAGCCCATAAAGCAAATGCCATATAGAATGAATTCTAATTTTTCCAAGACCGTAAAAGAAGAAATAGATAAGTTGCTTGATGCAGGATTCATATTTGCTGTGGAGAATTCAGAATGGGTTTCTCCCATTGTGATCTCAATAAAAAAGAATGGGAAGCTACGCATTTGTGTTGATTATAGGAAGCTCAATAAGGTAACAAAGAAGGATCATTACCCTCTTCCATTTTCAGATCAAATCTTGGACGAAGTAGCTGGCCAGGAGTGCTATAGTTTTGCTAATGCATATAGCGGCTAAAACCAAGTTCGTATAGCAAAGAAAGATCAGCTGAAGACCACGTTCACCACTCCTTGGGGAACGTTTGCTTATAGATTTATGCCTTTTGGGTTGTGTAATGCTCCAGCAACATTCCAGCGTTTGATGAATAGGGTGTTCGAACCCTACATTGGGACCTTCATCAGAGTATTTTTGGATGATTTTTGCATCTATGGGAGCAAGTTGGACCACCTGCACTAGATGGAGATAGCATTTCAAAGGTTAGATGAAGCACAAGCCTCACTAAACCCTACAAAGTGTGTCTTTGGATGTTCTAAAGGTGTTTTGTTAGGGCATGTTGTATCCAGAGATGGTATTGGTACTGATCCTGATAAAATTTCAAAAATCAAAGATTTACCATTTCCTATGAATAGAAGTAAGTTGAGATCATTTTTAGGCCATGTGGGTTACTATAGAAGGTTCATCAAGAATTTCTCAAAGATTACATAGCCACTAACCCAATTCTTGAAGAAGGATGTTACTTATGAACCAGGAAATAAGGCGCATGAAGCTTTTGGACAACTGAAGGAAGCCCTGGTGTCTTCACCTGTTTTGAAGAATCCAGATTAGAGCAAGCCATTCATTGTGTACACTGATGCCTCAGATGCAGCACTAGGAAGTACTTTGAGCCAAAGGAATGAAAATGGGAATGAACATCCAATTTACTTTGGGAGCAGACAAATGAGCAGTCCTGAGGTAAATTATCTTTATGTAATGAAAAAGAGGCTCGCTATCATTTTGCTGTAAAGAAGTTTAGAAATTACTTGCTAGGGCAAAAATTTCTAGTTGTGAGATCATCGAGGCTCTAAAATATATTGTAAATAAGCCTAACCCATCGGGGAGGATAGCAAGATGGATAATTTTGCCACAAGAATTTGAATTTGATATTATAGATAGGCCAAGAAAGAAGCATGTCAATGCAGATGCACTCTCTCGAGCCTATGATGGTTTAAGATCATCTTGTGATGATGATGATTTCCCGATGCAAAGCATTGTTATCCTTGACACAATCCCTAGATGAATACATAGATATTTGGAATTATCGAATGAATTCAAGTTTCGATGGTGCCAATGCAAAGACTAAGACAAAGATTACTCAAGCCGATCGTCCATATTCTATTCTACATGGAGTATTATTTCGAATAGGACCTGATGGACAGTATAAGAGAGCAGTTGGACGTGATCAAGGGAAGGAACTGCTAGAAGAATTCCACAATGGTACGTGTGGAGGGAACTTCTCTAGACAACTTACAACAAGAAGGATCATGGATGCAGGTTATCACTGGCCCACTCTTTTTAAAGATTGTTATAATTATTGTAAGACATGTGATATTTTTCAAACACATGGTAACCGTAAGACTTCATCAGCTCCATTATGCCCTATTCTTCCACTTGGTCCCTTTGAAAAGTGGGGAATAGAAATTGTAGGTCCACTTCCAACTACCTCACACCAAAATAAGTATATTGTAGTTACCACAGATTATTTAACCAAGTGGGTTGAAGCTAGGCCATTGAAAACAACTTCCATGGATGAGGTGGCAAGGTTCATATATGAACGCATTGTCACCAGATTTGGTTGTCCATTAGAAATTGTAACAGATCAAGGAAGCCACTTCATTAATGAGGTGGTAGAAGCCCTAGTCAATAAGTTTTCTATTAAGCACAGGAAGGCCACAACATATAAGCCAAGCACAAATGGACAGGTGGAATGAACAAATTTTGTGTTGTGTCAAATTCTAGCAAAAGATGCAGCCTTGCAGGTACATAAGTGGGATAAAAGGATTCATGCAGCATTGTGGGCATATAGGGCAACATCAAAGTCAGCAACAGGATACTCCCCATTTCAGTTGGCCTATGGCATTGATCCAATTCTTCCTATTGAGTTTGATATTCCCATTGTGAGAGTTATGAAAAATGAAAGGATGGATGAAAGTGATTCAGTAAAAGAAAGGTTGGTACATCTTCATTTGCTAGAAGAAATGAGGGAAATAGCAAAGGATACAAGCCATAAGAAGAAAATGAAGCAGAAGGAATACTTTGATCAAAAGATCCGGTGGTCTCCATTTCATGTGAATGACTTGGTTCTAGTATATGATTCCAGATATAAAAAAAAGAAGACAGAGAAAATTTCTTCCAAAATGGATGGGGCCTAAAAATAGCAGTGTGCATGAAAATGGTACGTGCATTGGAGGAATTGGATGGCACTCCCATTACGAAATGGGTCAACCACGACAAGTTGAATATTTTCCAAGCACGGAGAAGAGTCTACTCAGGGATGGAGTAGAAGCTAGGAAGGGGAAGATGTCAACACTAAAATTTTCCTCCATAATTTCTATTTCATTAATGTATGTATTAGGAATAGGATGTTGTTAAGTATAATTAGTAGTAGCGTCTGATAGAAGATAACGGCGCGCCGTCGATGCGGTGCCACCAATAATGTGGAGTACGGTAACAGTAAAAGTACAATAGGAATGTTGTAAAAACTAAATATTTGTCGTAAGTGGTCGGTAATGTTAAAATGTCAAAGTTTGGGTAATTAGAGAAGTAGGGTCTACATGATTAGGAATTAGAAATATTATATTGGTAATAAGGACAAGGAGTGAGGTCATAAATTTTTGTGTATTTTATTTGTAAAAAGTCTAAAAATGTGGAACCCATGTAAAATGATAAGGTTTATCTTATTTTAAAAGATAAGCTTACATGTACGAGATAAGAGTTAAGGTATGGAATATGATTCGTCGAGTGGATTTCTTATCCTATCTTAGAGATAAGATGGATAAGCTGGAAGTTCTATAAATAGAGAGGCCACCCCCTCATTTACCATAGAAGGAAGTAGTGAGAAATATTATATGAAGTGTGTGAAGGAAGCCATCAGTTTAAAGGTGTGTTGAAGAAGCCATTAAGAGGTGTAATTGTAAAGTTTCTCCCATAGTCTTGGTGTAAGGAAAGTGAAGTCAATAACACTTGAAGTACCTCATGGGTGAGATTGTAACAATTTCCTATTAATATTATCATTTACTTTGATATTTCAGATTTGTCATCATTCCATCTTATCATAGTCGATGGTATTCTTGTGTTATGTTGTTGTTTTGTTTCCATATTACATCCACCAAACTAAAGGCTGTGCATTAGTAAATAATCATAGCACGAGGAGTTCCCGGTGAAGAATTATCATAGTGCCGGATTGGTGATGACAGACCTTCACTAACTAATGCCATTTATACAAGCCATACTTTGGACAACATGTTAGTAGCAAAGGAGATATAATATAATTGATGAATGAAATTTGAATGATGTTACATGGAAACAAAGAAGATAGGAATCGCAAGAGATTCTAGAGGATAATAATAAAAATTGATTAACATGTGATATTTAGCCGATTATTTTTGAAAATTTGATATTCCAAAGACTTAGATTATGATACCAGACAACGAAATTAATTGATAGATGTACATGAATGTATAAATGAGAGTTTAAAATTATGAGTGAGCTTGATTGAAGACAATGAACACAACTGGCGAGACTTGTAGCTAGATGGTGATTTTTCAATCCTGATAGGCTCCAAAATGATTTTCAAAATTGCTTTATGGATGTAAAGGTCAATGTTGGATAGTAATGCATTGTCATTGATGAAACATAACAATGATGAACTTTTGTAGAAGAGTTAGGCTAAAAAAATATGGAAAGGTGATCCCTAAAAGAGACTTCAAATTAGGCTTAAATAATCACTTGCGATTTATCAATTCACCAGTGATTTCAGCCCTTTTGAGGTTTGTTTAGTAAATTGTTGGAAAAATTTGCTAATTTGAGATTTTTGTTCATATTTTCAATGGAGATGATGTGAGGTGGTTGAGAATGTGTTGAGTAAGGGATGTAATTAGTTAGATATCATCTAATTTAGCTTAAGTTTTTTAGGATAGACATTAGGTGGTTTGATTAAGATTTATCAAACGTACAAATATAAGATTATTATGATAATGATGATAAATAATTAGGATTTTGTCAAGATAATGGTGAGTGTATGGATTCTATGATAGGTGTGTTGAGATAAGGGAATTAGATGTGATTTTATATATGTTTTAGGGAATAACTTAAGTGTATTATGATGTCATGGGATATGATATTTACATATATAAAGAATTATTTAATTAATTAAATAAGAATGTAGTGATATATTATGAATGTGATTGGATAATTAAGTTAAGATGGGGGATTGAAGTTATTTAGTGTCTATGTTTTCCCCTTTTTCTCGATGGCTTAAGGAAAAGCATTAGAAAAAAATGATGGGTAGTTATATGTGTGATCCAACTACAATGCAATACAAGGAACACTAGTGTTTGTGTGTCATGTGTTTCATAAAATAGTTTCCCAATCTAGAGGATGTCAAAGTAAGATGTGCTACTAAGGAATCAAATGATAGGGGAACCAAAGGGTTCGACACCTATAGACGTATGATTTGTAAAAGTAGGCTAAAAGAGTGGGAAAGCCAAGTGATGGGGGCCAAAGGGAACATGTCCCGAGACAAATGGTGAATACCGGTATTGAATTCCTTTGTTTAATTTAATGTTTTAAGGACTAGGGTTCATTAAAAGTTGGACACACTTTTGAAAAATTTATGATTACAATGATTTGGGGCAAGAATGGGCATATAGGCCAAAAATGTATAAATCGCAAGTGATTATAGAGAAATCATCAGCGATTGAGGAAATCACCTTGGTGATTTCCTCAATGTAAAATATAGGTTATAAATATCTAACTCAAGATTATATTAAAAAACACATTTTTACTATGTAAACTCGTGAATTTTCAGAGCGGATAAGGTGAGAAAAATGGGTTTTCAAGGAGAAAAGGATGAATCTTGGAGAAAATGGCAACTTCAAGTGGGCAACATAAACCCATGATGGTCGAGGTAAGTGTTTTATCTTTTTATTTCTTTTTTTTGTGTCATTTTTGTATTTTTAGGTTTTTCTTGCCATGTTGGGGGCATTGGGATACCAAAGGGTAAAAACATAGAATCGTTGATGATTCACCTATAATGTGGACAGTTTGCATTTGTGATTATTGACATGATTTTTAAGATTTTTTTATATTTATATGTGTTTTTGGTTCTAATAATTGGTGTATGTAATTATAGTTAATGTCGATATGTATTATATAATGTTGGTGTTTAAGTAATTTTTTATAGTTACTTTTGTTTATGATTAAAGAATTCTATCTTTGGACAATGATGTGTCATCACTACTTTTTGATTTTTTAGAGGTTTTGGTATTTTTAGGTGATGATGATAATGTTGATGTATAGAAATTTTTGATATTTTGTGACAATGACACTAATATTTGTTTTTCTATTTTTGTGTTTGCAGGTGGACGCTAAGTTCACTATCTATGATTGCATACCACTGATTTTAGATGAGGGAGGATTAATATGCCAAAATATTATTGGGAGCATGTAGAGGCTTTGTGATTTGGTGCTATGAGAAATTTTCTCACGGTTACATAGATGTAAGAGTTTGATGTTGACCTTATTGAGCGATGGAATCCTTCCACCAATACTCTCTGGCTACCTACTAGACAGATCATAATCAATTTAGAGGATGCTTACCACATCTTGAGATTGCCTATCGGGGAGAGGGTGTATACATTATTACTGAGGTAGAGAGAGATGACGTGATGACTAGGTTATATGGAGAGGATGTAGGGGATATCAGATTTGAGTCAGGGGTGTTTTCTTATGGAAAACTATATTCAGTTGATGTAGAGGGTTGTACTCAAATGAATATGATGATGATCATTATTTTTATGTAATCACGATTCTGGAGGTGGCCAATTTCCATGGATGATGACAGGGGTTGTGGCCAAGATGATGGAGCATCATACTATTTTTGAGTGGGGTATTACCCTACTCACATAGACATTCAAAGATTTGTGGGCATGGAAGGTCCAAAAGTGATATAGTATTATTATTGGGTTCATATTACAAACTTAGGCCTTCAAACATATTGTTATTCCTTGACCGGTGGGATTACCTGTGGGGGTTTGGTGATGGGAATCCTAGCTTTTGAGATGGAGGGAGGTTGTAGGTGTGGGATGAAGAGGAGGAAAATATGATATTATCGAGAGCTTCGCCTAGATTGTATGTGGGATATGTGGTATAGAGGCCATACCTATATTTTCCTATTTGGCCTGAGTTTCCTAATGGGTTGGTTAGTTTACAATAGGCTATATGGGTTTAGGATCACCAAATAAGTGAGCATGAATTATTCTACTTTTATCATGTCGGGAGAAATTTTAGATTCGTAAAGGGAGTTCTAGAGGATCTCGTGGCAAGATAGATGGAAGGATGGAGACACGAGTCCCCGAGGGTAGTCGTGACAGAGCTAGAGATTATTATTGATCAGCAAGGGAACATGGTCCCTACCGATGAGTGTGTGATTGTTACTATTGATGATGTGGTAGCTACACCATAGTATATAACCTAGTGCACCATAGCATTGAGATTTTTTACAAGGCTTGGTTTACACGAAGAGAAACACAGAGAGTTAGATGGGTATGTACTATGTCGGTGTGAGGAGCCGGTATAGAAGGAACTGGAGGATGTTGAGGATGATAGTAAGGAGGAGGGTGATGATGATTTGGCTGCAACTATTGTAGTAGTGTCAAATGAGAAGGTCATTGTGGAGGGGGAGAGAGATACATATGATAGAGAGATAAATGACCTAGTAGGTGTTTGGGATACTTTTATCGCAAAGTGAGATAGTTTGATTACTGAGCGAGATGGATTCAAAGTGTAAAATTAGATTAGGACAATACAAATAGGGATCAGTATAAGGGAAAAAGATATGGTATGAGGAAGGCCTTAGGGATTACTAGGCCTTATTTTTTTGGGGCGAGTTGGCGAGAGATGGCCTAGGCTAGGAGGCATAGACGTAAGGCTAGTAGGAAAGCTAGAGGACAAAGACCAGGGGATAGAGGATCAAATCCACAAGCTAGTGGATGGAGGCCACCTATGGGGATAGGATGGTTTCTATGGGTCATTATGAGGCACTATAGGCAAATTATTACTATAAGGTTGATAATATCATAAATGATTATCCCGACGCTACTTTATATGATGATCACCTAGCTTCTCAGTAAGGCAAGAGGCCCTAGTACTTATGCAATGAGTGTGGGTTATAAATATCGAATACCACAATGAGTAGGTGGAAATGAGAGAGCACATGGAGAGGATTCAGGTGTTTTCAGTATTGCATGAGCAATTGGAGGTGGAGTGGCTCGGTGGAGGATGGGGTGGTACCGCCTCTCCTATTCAGCCACTTTCATTTTTTTTTTTGTAGTTGATATAATGTTTGATGTATGTGTTATACGGATCTTATGACATTGATATGATATATATTTTGATATATGGATCTTAGAATCCCGATTATGATGTATATGGACTTGATTTATATGATGATGATGAGGTTTTATGAGTTATGTTGTGTTTTTATTTTCATGTTTTAATTTATGTTTTTCATTTGAATGTATTATCATTTGGATTAGTGACAATATTATATACAACAATATTAGGGTCAATTCTAGGCATATCACTATATGACCAGGTGAAAGATTGATAATATTTTGATAAAAATGAGGTAAAGTCATCTAACTCCTGTAGATTTAATTATTGACCTAGCTTATCTATAAGAGGATCCTGAGGGGTTCCTAAATTTACATCGTTGGTGGATTCCTTGAGGAGGGTAGGTGCATCAGATGGTAGGTATTTTTGGAAGAAGTGACCCTCAACTCCCATATGGGAAAGGATGTATTGGTCATCATTGCATTGAAGGTTGTCTATGAGAGGTGAATCTTTTTCAACCATTTCTTCCCAAATAAGAGGGAGTTGTTTAATGGCATGGTTGGACTGATAAGTGAGTGGTCCAAAAGATATGGTGTTGAATAAAAAAATTTAAATGGGATGGGTACAAATTCATCTACATCCATGGGGTCTTCAAGGACTATGAATGTTGATGATTCCAATTAATTAATGAGCATGGATGTGGAAAGTTAGGATGTAGTGGCCTCGAATGTTTTGGAGCCGTGTTTATTATAACCTAAACCATATTTCTCATATGTTTTAAGTGAACGTTGGATAGCCACATCATGTATTCCCTATTCATAACAAAAATCCTCTCCACACACAATGGTGAAGATACATAAAAGAAAATTTTAGATTATCTAAATATTTGAAATCTGATGTGACAGCATGGCATGGTGTTGATCAATTATAAGGAATGGAAGATAATAAACTCCCCATAGAAAATAATTGTTTTCAGATAAGCGTAACCATAGGAGATAACATCTACTACATTAGGTTCATATGTGGATTGTTTTTCGGGGTGACCATAAGCTTTAAGTGAAGGAATGTGATTAACCATGAGAAGATGATATTCCCTAACATCAAGAATTATACGACATCTACAAGGGAGGAATCATCTAGTAGTTTAGAGGAAGGTATGGATGTGCTAGTATATTTTTCATCGATGATTCAAATGTGGAATTAGGAACAAGTACATTGTTTGGATGATACATCATGTAACAATCAGCAAAGGGATTTGGATCTGTAGGAACAGTGAATGTCGGCCCTCATGTTGATAGTTAAGGAAGTGATTGAGAGTCAACATAATAGAACGCATGGTACTTATCCATGGGATTCCTAGTAACATATTATATTGAAACTCTCCTTCTATGATGTAGAAGAGCTCTGGAAAGGTCTTAAAACAAAATTTAAGTGGTAAGATAACAATGCCTAATGTAGGTGTGATAGTTTCATTAAGGGATCACATAAATACTAGAGTTTCACCGATAACAATGTTAGGTAGCTTAAGTTGATAAAAATCGAGGGAATATATTATGTTAATAACTGAACCACTATCAATCATTACCCTTTTGATATGAACATAATTAATTTGAGAAGTGATAAAAATTGGTAAGTCGTGATCTTCTTGTTTAAGTGAGGGTATTTCAGTTGGTTTGAATTATATGGCAAGTAAATGTTTTTAGGGCTCCTTCTAATTTTTGTAAAGAATGAAGAATCATTTGAAGTTATTGTTATTGATTGGAGGTATTCAATCATGACATGTTGTTAAAGAGGTTATGTTTGTATCAGTTCGTATAATGACATTTTCACAGGAGCTTGATGTAATTGTTTAATGACAATGTATTACATCGCACTAGATGGTGAAGGTGGTGTGGCGATGATGAAACCTTAGTTTTAGATGTCATTGTTTGACTATATGTTTCAATAGTTACATGGATGTAATATTTAGGTTTATCGATGGAGGAGCTATTTCGGGGTGTAGGTATAACTAAGAAATTTTTACCTTTCTTAGGCTTAGGTGGGTTTGTGTCATAATTTTGTGAACGTGTGGTGATATTTAAGGAATCAACCTGATAGGAAAGTGTTTTAGATACGGGTTCATTATATTTTGACAAAGATGACAATGATGTTGATGTTGTATGTTATTTAGAAGGAAGAGAGGCTTTATCTGTCGAAACACTGTGTAATCAAGTTGAAGGCCTTACAACTCTCAATGGAATGTCCTCGTGTTCTTTGATAGTCACAAGAGACACTATAATCATACCAAGTGGGTTTCCATCATTTTAGATCTGATAGTTTTGGTGGTGGTAATGTTATGAGTGATTTTTGGAGGAGGTAATCTAAAATTGTTACATAACACCCCTTAGGTATTGATGTGGATAAGGATTAAGTTTTAGGTATTTTATCTTCTAGTGGTAATAAGGCATTAATTTCAGGGTGTGGAATTGTTTGTTATTGATGAAGCCTTGATAATATAGTGAATGGAGGATGAGGACCTAATGGGGAAGATTGATAAGAAGGTCTTGGACGTGGAATGGTAGGATATTTACTAGAAGTTGAAGTGACCCTTCTAGGAGGAACTGGAAGAAAAGGCTGAGGACTATAGATTTGATATGGTTAAGGAAAAGTATAAGGACTTTTGAAATATTTGACAATACCTTTTTTGAGGTCTGTCATCACCGATCCGACACTATGATAATTCTCCACTTTGGGATTACGTTGTGGAGGAGAAATTTTGGTAGTGGATTTTTCCATAGGGGTGGATTTTACTCATATGTCAATAACAATCGATTTTGTTTGTCATGACTAAAGGATGACTTAGAAGTAAACTAAGTTCATGGTTTATTAAGACAAAACTTACAATGCCCGTCTTCTAGAGCTTGCAGCCCAATTTACGGGACATGGTGAAAGCCTCATGGAAAGTATGGTATGATTGAATTTATAATGTTGAAAAAATATGTTTGGCACATGATTGAAATAAAAATTCGATCAACTCGGCTTGTGGTAATTGTTTCATTTTGTCCTTCCTACAGAAACAAAATCAATAATGGATTCATCCTCAAGTTGTTTGATAGCATAAAGGTCATTGATAGTGACTTTTTGGGCTATGTTTATAGAGAAATGTTCTAAGAACAATTGTGTGAGTTGTGCGAAGGAGAAAAGGGAGTATTGCAGAATTCTATTGTAGCATTCTAAAGTAAGACCGGCAAAGGTCATGGGAAAAGTCCTCAACATGAGGTCTTGATCATGGGCTATTAGATAACAAGTGTGGAAAAAAGCATGAATATGCTGTTGAGGATCTTCCTTGCTAAAGAATTTAATAAATTTTAGAAGTTCCCAATGAGGTGGATATGCTTCATCCAAGATGGGGGTGGATAGGTTTGTTGTAGATTTGATCGTATGAGAGAACATTTGTAGGTGTAGATGAGGTAGATTATAAACTATATGTATGATTCATGAGAGCTTGAAGGGGGTTGATTTGTGATGGTTTCTATGAAGATCATCTAGGTTGAAATGAAAATTTATTAGGTTGTGAGTGTTGGTGCTCAAAATAGTTGCACCCATGTTTTCCTTTGAAGATCTATCGATTTACGGTGATCTGTCACTTTATTTTTCCCGTGTTGTGCCTGGTTAATCTTTGTTGCCATTTTTAATCTGTTCCTAGGTCGTAGATCACTTATGGGTCCATGGTTTTCTCCTTGTTTCTTTTCTCCTTTGGAAAAGGTCTATAATTTGGGTCTCCCATTCTCTGTTTGTCTAAAAACTTGGGTTCTCCCATATTTTCCATTCTCCACGGTTGGGATTTGTCTTCCTTTTTATTTTTCCCTAAATACTTGAAGAAAAATGAATGGATGTATCTCTAAGGAACATATTTGAGCCTTGTAACATTTCTAAATTCTCTATCCTTGGAGAAATTTTCATTTTCGAGCTTGAATGATCATTGTTCTATATTTTATGGTTTAACAGTGTTTCTCCCGGTCAAATTTACATCCTTACATCGACAGGGGACGTGTCACCTTTTAGTTGGATGCGGCTCGGTTGGGTACTTCAAAATTTATATGAAACACCTCAACTTAAAATATGTTCACGTGGAGGAAAGATGCTCATTTGAAGATATAATTTTTGTTTGGCCTTAGAGTAGTGTCAGGAGGACATGTGGAGGTTTTCACTGCTTTTCCTAGACATACACAAATTTTTATGTAGCTGTTACAATTTGGTGAAACAGGGGACATGTGGTGAGATCACACTTATTCGGGGTCTTGCTTTGGGCACCATTTTGAAATATCACCATGGAGACACGTGGAGGAACCACATATGTTTGGGGTGGGGAATCGGACCATTAGAGGTAAATTGGATTTTTTTCCTCTTGTCCTCAAAAGGATTAAAATCTCAAAATGGCCCGCAACCCCGACAAAGGACCGATCAAAGGGGTGGGGAGGCGGACCATCGGGGACAATTTGCATTTTTTTTCTCTTGATATGTGAATGACTAAAAACATCAAAATGGCCACATGTGCTCGATAAAGGAGAGGTCAAATCGGCTCCGGTCAATGGCAGAGGTGCGGACTGTTGGGGTAAATTTGGAAAAATTTACTTTTAGAGAAAATATTTAAAACTAAAGGGAAGCGTGGTTCCACTAGAACCACATTGGGACACATGTCAGGCCCGTTTTTCAAGGGCAGAGTTGTGGAGAAAACTTGAAAAAAATTATCCCTTTTCCAAAAGGGAGGTGAAATGGTAGAATTTGGATGTGGTTCTGATGGGGCCCACCTTAGGACATGTGTTAGGCTTATTTCTCGAGGATAGAGATCTGGAGAATTTTTTTTTTAAAATCATTTTTCCAAAGGTTTTATAAAGTCGAGGAAACCCTTGAATCTTTTTTTAAGTTTGAATCTTCCAAGTGGATGACCCAAGTTCAAAGTAAAGATCAATGGTAGTTGAGAGTCTAAATTTGATTTTCCCCCCATTTTACTAAAACACACTGGAAGTGTGAGTCTTCATGGTTTCTTGGTAATTCCTACACGCTAGATAGAGATGGGAGTTAATTTTGATATCTAAGTTTGGTGAAAAAGATATGGAGACATCTTTCGCCATTAAAATGGTCTGACTATTGTGCTTGATTGGATTTTCCAATTTATTCTCCCAAGCACGCAAGGATCCAAATTTGATAGACTAGTGGCGAAGTGGTTGGTGAGTTGAAGGAAGAGTGTTTTACCAGATAAAGGAGTTGAATACATGTGATATTCGATGAGATCTTCCCCTTCAAGCACACTCGGGAACTTTTTACATAGATGATTCTGAGAATCGCAATCGTGATCATGGCAAGCACTGGTAGCACTTAAAGTCTAGATTTTAGAGGGGGAAAGGGTCCATGTTGTAAACGTTATAAATGGCACAAATTTTTTGTGCAAATGGTTTGAGGTTGGAGTGTTAGGGGTCGGGACTAAATTTTGTAATATAAAAAGCTTGATAGAGCCCATCATTTTGAGAATATGTTTAAAAGCACTGTATATCTCTTTTGTATTAAATCTAATCATGTCAAGGTGGTTACAAGTGTATAACCATTGACAATCTCTGATACTATTCTAGAAAATTTCCCCTGCTAATAGATTTAATCAAATTTGAGTTATTCTATGTTGTCTTGAGCAAAATGTGTTTGTTTTATTTCTGAATGTATGCAAGTAGTTTTTCTTGTTTCTATTGCAATCTTATATTAAATCTAATTCAATCACATAGGCCTCAATCCTTGTGACAATTTAGTGGCATCTGTAATTTCATTTCTTAGAAAATATTTCATCTGGGATTGGAATAAATAATTTAAAATCACTTTTCTTTCATATGTTGATAGAGATTTTCTGTAAGCCTCTGGGTGTACCTTAGGCGTGATTTGACTTAGATCTTGATGCTTTGTTGGATTTTCTAACTCGAGCCTTCGTGATAGAATCTCAAAGATTGTGTGAAAGAGTGTTAATCTGGGCCTCCATTAAAGCACATATTCTAGTTAAAGAATCATTTTAGCTGTTCTATGACATTTTGTTGGTTTAACCTTCCATTTTGTAAGATTCCTCAAGGATCTGGTGAATCAAGTTCATCTTGCCCCACCTCCCACCAAAAATTCATTCAAAAACAACCAATCCTACCTATACTACCCCTGTTTGTCCTGTGTGCATACAAATGCATAATATCTGTTACCAAAACATGCAGAAGCAATCAGGGTCCCAAATGTCTTTAGTAACCTTTTCCTTGTTGTGAAAATATCTCCATGATCTGGAAGTGACAACTCATGAGAGTTAGATTTGGTGTGTTGATCATATTTTCCCAAGGTCTTCTCTATAAAATTTATACAAAAGAAAGATTTACCAACATTCTTCAATAATAGAGGTTACGAAATAGGTTCCCTTACCTTGGTTGAAAGGCACAACCTAAAATAGATAGGGTCCAATTACATCCTTTTAAGGTGCTACCCAACCCTTTCAAAACCTAAGTGCTAATAAGTCAGATATATTGCTTCCCCGGCTACAAAACGACATACATGATTATTTATCTACCTCTCAAAGTGTCTTGTTAAATACATGATGCTTCTCGGTATTCGAAGGAGGTTAAATTTAGGTACCAACATGCTTCTACAGGCGCCACTACCAGGGATTGTTTTGAATTACTTGGAACTAATTTGCATCACTGAAGACTGTTTTCTTGATCTATTTCCGGTTTATATCTATTTGGCCCATCAACACACTTACGGTATCATTGCCAGAATTTGAGTTCACAATTAAGACACTCGGTAAAACACTTCTTGTATGCTCCAAGTGTTGTGCATAGTTCTTTAAGTTTTCACACCTACTGCACTAGCTTTCATTTGATAAATCTGGGGAGAGAAAGTTTAGAAACTTTCTATTTCTAGTTTCTAGCATCGATAGACATTTGACAGATCATACTTAGTGCATTTTCACAACTAAGGTGGAAATCCTTAGTGGTGAATCCCTGTTGATTTCATTCTTGATGAATACCCGTTGTCTTATACTCTGTCAAGTGAAATTTGTTACTAACCATTGCAAAGGTGGAAGGAAGAAGATCTTTTTGCTAGGGATCCTACTATGATATTGTTTCAGAGCTAGGTCATAAGGAAGAAAATCCTCGGGAGTGTTGGATATCATAGACAAGGAAAGGGACCTCCATTGATGAAAGTGATCAGCCTAACATTGAATACTATCATTCAAGTGACTCGAATTAGGAACCCTCTTTTTGGAATTGAATTCTCCCAGCTGGAGAAGGGCCTTCTTTTGATTTTGAACAGTTTACTTCACATTCTACCCCTGTCTTTTTAGAAGTTGATAGGGATTTCTAAGAAACAAGGCCTTTAGGGGGTATCCATTTTGAAAATTATACTCCTGTGTTCCAAGGACCCTCAGCCCCTTATCAATTTGTCACCCCTCCAGGGTCACCTTCTCGAATCAACATGGCCCAGCCCCCACCCAGACCCCCTTTTGTTGTAAACACCTTTGGACCTATAAATTTTGTGGGAATGGCTGGATATCCAAATGCAGTGCCTCAAGATGTAAGGAACAAAATGCCAAAGTTCCAAGGAAACAATGTTATTACTAGTGATCAACATCTAAAGCTTTTTATCAATATGATGGAATATTTTGAGATTGAACATGAAGATGTATATATCAAGTTGTTTATCCATACCTTGGAAGAGGATGTCAAGGACTGGTATAAAGCATTGCTAGATAACTCTATTGATTCTTGGATTGAGATGAGTACGCATTTATATTGTAGTATGGTAATAGAATTTTAAAACATAAATAATAATCCTAATGAGTCAAGACATGATTTCAACACAAGGTTTAATAAGACATTAAGGAGATTACCTATTAGGATAGAGCCTTGTGATGAATCATGTTAGATCAAATATTATGATGCGTTTCATAAAAAGGATGTATATTACTTAAGAGATAAGAACCCCACAAATTTGAGGCAGGCCTTCACCATGGCTCTACAAATAGAGAACAACATCAAGGCAATTGGAAAGCCTCCAAAAAGGGAGGGTGTAAAATTGATTAACCTATAAAAACCTCAAACAAGTAAAGCTACTGATTTGGAGGAGGTTGTGAATACTTTGACAAGGACTGTCAAAGTAATTTCTTATAAACTATCTCGAGTTGAGAAAGGAATTGGGAAGATCTCACAAGGTCAACACAAGCAGCAAGGACAAGACAGGTCCACAAATCACCAAAGATCTTATGGAAGAGGCAAGGGACCTATTGGATTTTGAAATAGACAATCCCAAGATAGGGATAATAGAATGGTACCTAATCCTTTGACTGCTCTGCTAGAGTTGTTGTTGTGGAGGATACAAATGTCATTGATTGGTGTGACAGATGTTTCATGCCCCATGATCCTTGTGAAGAAGATCAGCAAGAAGAAGAAGAAGCTGATGATGATAATGATGATGATGTATGCATGATGGGTTGTTCCACTAGCTCACAACAAGGGGCAACTTCAACTGAGGTGATAAGTGCCTGAGATTGCTACCACTTTTTGGGACTGCATTCATAGGGTACCTATTCTTTCTCCCTCTCATACTTTAGAAGTATATACTGTACAAGATTTTGAATTGCCCAATAATAAATTTGAATATTTAAGGGATTTAATGATAAAGAAGAATGATGGAGGAATTCCATCCGAGGAGGATAGAAAATTGCGATGAATGTCGTGGTTTCTCAAGAAAAAGAATATAACACAAGAAGTAAGGATGTCAAAGGAAATGGCCTCAAGCCGAGACAAAGCCTCCCTTACTTTCAAACATTCCTAAAGAGGTACCTAAGAAAGAGGCATCTACAAAAATCCCTATAGTTCCAAACAAAAATCATACCCCTCCTCATGCCCAAGTTGTCAAGAATCCTGTACCACCTAATGAGTGTGTTGGCTTTCCTTGTAATAATGCCTTTCCAAGGAATGTCCCATATGATATTTCCCAAGTTTTAAGTCAAATCAAATTCTGTTCTAATTGTTGAGTTGTTTAGATTTTCTAAGCACAAAAATAGAGCATTTGAATACTTGGGATTGAAAGAAGAGAAGGCGCCCTATACGAAATGTAAATATTGTGAAGACTCCTCCTATCATTCAAGAATTAGAGACACCACCAGCATTGGAGGAGCTAGATGAACCACCTGAGGTCTATTTGGGGACATCCTTGGTGGAATCTCAAATGAATGTGGATCCATTCTTTACAACTTTGATCATTAAGGACAGACTACTACATAACCGTATGTTTCAATCAGGGGCATCATGCAATGTCATGACTTTAGAAGTCATGAATGAGCTAAACATCAAAGTGACATCAACATATGGGAAGTTCCCGCCATGTATTTTAGAGAAGTTATAGTAGTTGGATGGGTGAAAGGTTTGGTGGTGCAGCTTGTAGCTTACCCAGGTAAAAATTTAAAAATTGATATTGTCATCATTGACTACCCAGCCAAGTGGGGCATACTAATATCAAGAAAATGGGCTGCTAGTGTTGGTGGGAGTGTCCAAATGGATATGTACTATGCCACCATTCCAATTGAAGGTAGCCTTGTTAGGTTGTATGGAGAAAATAAAATGTTGCATCTTATTGAGGATCCCAACAATGCATCCTATGAAGTATTGTACAAAAATGTTGATGCTGACAACTTTGTAGGATTTGTTGATGGAAAGGAGCACAAGATTGAGGAATGCAGTGTCTTGAACAAGCGGGCTCTCCTTGGACTCTATTTTTTTATGGATCTTGCTCCAAGTTTGGGAATGGTGCTAGTGTTGTTCTACTTTCTCTTGGTTAGGAAAAAATTGTTTTTTCCTTCAAACTCAACTTTGAGTGCACCAACAACATTGCTGAGTATGAGGCACTATTGTTGGGTTTAAGAATTTCTTGGAAATATGGTATCAAGGACATCATTGTCAAAGGAGACTCAAAATTAATTGTAAAACAAGTAAAAAAACTGTATGCCACAAAACATCAGTGAATGAAATAGTAGAAGTATGTAGTTTTGGATTTCATTGAGATGTTTGACTCTTTCAACATTGTGCATCATGATATAAGGTTCAATGATTTACCAGATAGGCTTGTACTATTGGGGTCTCATTTTGACAATTGTATAGTGTCCCCATATTATGAATATGAGGTTGAGGTGTTGACAAGACCCTCTTTTCCCGACAACATGAAAAACTCGATGTGTTTTTGATGATGATGCTCTAGATCACAAGATTTCTACAAAATAAGGTAGTGTTTGTTGATCAATGCATTGATTTAGAGCCAATGGTATGTACAAAAGAGGGAAAGGAAACCTTTTTGGAAATGTCATCATCCATTAAAGACTAATCCCATTCTTAGAGGGTTGGTTGATCTCGAGTCCAATGTTGATAATGTTGATCACATTGTTAATGAGATGCATGGTAGCCTCAAGAGATATTGAGGAGCATGACCTTGGTACAATTGAGAAGCAAGGGAAAATTTTCTAGGTAGTAATTTCAAAAAGGAGCAAAAGAAATCCTACATTCAATTGTTGAAAAATTATCATGATTTCATGGCTTGGACCTATTATGAACTAATGGCATACAAAGAGGACCTATTTAAACATGAGATTCCTTGGAGTCTAATGAAAATAAATTCATGTAGAAACAAAGGCCCATCAATCCACTCTTATCCCTCAAAATGCAAGAAGAACTAAAGAAGCTAAGAGATGGAGGGATTATTCAGCCCATAAGATATTCTTCTTGGGTTGCAAACCTAGTACCAGTAAGAAAGAAGAATGGTGATATCATCAGGTTGTGTGTACATGTCAGGAATCTGAATAAAGCATCAATGAAGGATAATTATCCTTTACCAAATATGGAGAACATGTTATAGTTAGTGACTGGTTCTAAGTTGCTTTCCACCTTGGATGGTTTCTCTGGTTATAACCAAGTTGTGGTGAAGGAATCAGAAAGGATCAAGATAACCTTACTACTCCTTGGGGGACCTATGTTTATGTCAGGATGCCCTTTGGTCTGATGAATGTTGGAGCCACATTTCAAAGAGAAATGGATGTTTCTTTTTCTGGTTACATCAATGAGTTTATTGTTGTCTACCAGGATGATGTGACTGTGTTTTCTAGAAAGAGAAGTGACCACTTGCTACACTTGGAGAAGATGTTGATAAGATGTAGAGAATATGGCATCTCACTCAATCCAAAGAAGTGCCATTTTGGAGTGTAGAAGGAAAAGTTTCTTGGTCACATAGTGTCACAAGAAGGGGTGATGATTGATCCAGAAAGAGTAGAGGCCATCAGCAAGGTCCCAATCCCAAGAACCAAGAAAGGATTTCATTCCTTCTTTGGCGCGAGATAAACTTCATCGGAAGATTCATGTCAAAATTTTTGAGTTGACCATTCCAATCACTTCCATGTTGAAGAAAGACCATGTCATCAAATGGGAGGAGGATTCCATCCAAGATTTCAATGGGATTAAAGAGGCACTAAAGCATGCACCTATTCTAGCAGCTCCAGATTATAAGAAGCCCTTTCAATTGTTCTCTTTGCTTCAAAGAACACTATTGCTTCTATCTTACTGTAGAAGGATGATGAGGGGGCTAAAAGGCCAATTGCCTTTTTAGTAAGGCATTGCAGGGGGCTGAGCTAAAGTACACTATTATGGAGAAGAAAGAATTTTCCTTAGTAAAAGCAACAAAGGTTTTTAGGCCTTATATTCTAAGTTCTAAAATTGTTGCTTATGTTCCCCACACCATGGTCAAGGACATCTTATCAGAGATGGAAGTCTCAAGAAAAAGGTGCAGGTGGGTGAAAAAGCTGCAAGAATATGACATGGATATCTAAATCACAAAGCTAGTGAGAGGTTTGGGGCTAGTAAAGCTTATGGCTGAAAGCAACTCACAAACTATTGAGGTAAATGAGGTAGAAGAAGGTAGGGTAGATGTTTTTCAAACATTGATGAATTCTGAGTGGTACAAAGATGTAATTTTTTATCTCGACATCCGAATCGCCCTCAATATTTAAGTAAAAACAAGAAGAGATCCCTTAAGTTGGATTCCAAGAAATATTTCATTACTGCGATTATGGTATAGCTTGGAAGAATCTAGAGGGAGTCCTCTTAAGTTACATTACTGAAGAAGAAGCCCCCAAGATAATTACTGATCTCCATAGAGGAGTTTATGGGGGCATTTTGATGCAAGATTCACAGCACACAAGATCTTGACGGCTGGTTATTTGTGGCCAAATATTTTCAAGGATACAACCTCATTGGTTAGAAGATGCGAGAGTTACCAGCGCTTCTCTAGAAGACTGAAATTCTCAAGTTCCCTTCCTTTCACGCAGCATCTATCAATGAAGCTCCATTCAAGCAATGGGAATGGATTTCATTGGTGAAATTTCAAACCCTTCAAATCTGGCCATAAGTGGATTCTTATAAGAAATTATTAATTTACTAAATGGGTGGAGGAAATCCCCACCAAGAAGGAAACACACCAAGTTGTCATGGACTTTTTGCTAAACAACATCATCGCAGGTTTGTCAGGTACAAGTCAAGATTGTAGTGATAATGCCATGAGCTTTCGAGATAAATATTTGGTGGCAATGTGCAAAGAATATGGGATCAACTTGACATATGCCTCTAATTACAATCCCCAAGGAAATGGACAATATAAGTCCAGTAATAAAAATTTTCTAAAGATTATGAGAAGAACATTGAAGCAGAACAAGAGAAAGCGGGGTGAACAGTTGAAGTTTTTTGTTTGGGCAGATACGATCACTGTTAAAAGAGCCATTGAGAAGAGTCCATTTGAGTTGGTATATGGGACTTAGGCCCTACTTCCCCTTCATATGCAACTATCTTCATATCAATTTATGCAACAACTAGAAGATCAAGAGGTAAGTCCTTATGATGCTCGCATTAACCAGATTGTTGAGCTTGATGAAGAGAGGAGGGCATCCCACCAGAGGCATGTAAATTTCAGAGCAAGGCTGAAGAATTTATTTGACAAGAAGGTCACTCTTAGGGATTTCAATATTGGAGATCTTGTGTTGCTATGGGATAACATGCATGAAGATAAGGGAAATCATGGCAAGTTTGACTCATTATGGATGGGCCCTTACTCCATTGATATTAGGATTGGTGAGCATACCTTCTTCCTCAAGGACTTAGATGGTGAACTTCTTGAATTTCCTGTTAATGGTAGGCATTTGAATCATTTCTTGGATTGATTCCCAGGATCAATAAAATCTTTTGTATAGTATATAGTTTGTTGTTTGTTTCCTGTCTTTTGTGTTTCTACTCGCTCCTGGTCCTGGTGACCTATTTTTGTAGGTTTCTATATTTGTTTTTAAGGTGGAACTGCTTCTCTCGCTCTGCAAGCTGACTCTGTTTCCTAATGGTTATTTTTGGCACTTGGTCTACCATTGTTCTTGTGGCACTCACAAAGAGTGCCCATCCCCGAGTCGGAGCCAATGTTGGTGCTCAAAATAGTTTCACCCCAGTTTGCCTTTGAAGATCTATCGATTTGCAGCCTCTGTCACTTTATTTTTCCCCATGTTGTGCCTGGTTAATCTTTGTTGCCATTTTTAATAGTTCCTAGGTCATGGATCCCTTATGGTTCCATGGTTTGATCCTTATTTCTTTTCTCCTTCGGAAAAGGTCTATAATTTGGGTCTTCCATTCTCTATTTGTCTACAAGCTTGGGTTCTCCCATATTTTCCATTCTCCATGGTTGGGATTTGTCTTCCTTGTCATTTCTTCCCTAAATACTTGAAGAAAAATAAATGGATGTATCTATGGAGAACATGTTTGAGCCTTGTAACATTTCTAAATTCTTTGTCCTTGGAGAAATTTTCATTTTCGGGCTCGAATGATCATTTTTCTATATTTTACGGTTTGTGAGCATTTCTCCCAGTCAAATTTACATCCTTGCATCGATAGGGGACAAGGAACATTTTAGTTAGATGCGGCTCAGCTAGGTACTTCAAAATTTCTATGAATCACCTCGACTTAAAATATGTCCACGTGGAGGAATGACACTCGTTTGAGGATCTAATTTTTGGTTTGGCCTTAAAGTAGCATCGGGAGGACAGGTGGAGGTTTCCCCTACTTTTCTCGAACTTAGACAAATTTTATGCAACTGGTACAAATTGGCGGAATAGGGACACAAGGTGAGCTCATGCTTATTCAGGGTCTCCACTTTGGGCACCATTTTGAAATTACACCATGGAGACACGTGGAGGAACTACACATGTTTGGGGACTCGCCCTTGAGTTTCATTTTGAAAAAGCACTAGGAGGACATGTGGAGGCCTCCGCTCACTTTGCATTTTCCTGGAATTTTCAATGACTAAAGGAGACTGCCTCGAAGCATGACACATGGCACCTTCCACTGAGCTTCAAGCCTTCAGATAAATATTTCTAGGCCAAGACACATGGCGAGCCCGTGCTCATACAAGGTATCAAATTTTTGGGACCATCTCAATGTGCATCATGGTGACACGTGGCAATTTGAAAAGTAAAAGGGGAGGGGAAGCGGACCATCAGAGGTAAGTTGGATTTTTTCCTGTTGTCCTCAAAAGGATTAAAATCTCAAAATGTCCTGCAATCACAACAAAGAACCAGTAAAAATTTGTTTCAAGTCAAAGGGGCGGGGAGGTGGACCATCGGGGGAAATTTAGATTTTTTACCCCTTGATATGCAAATAACTAAACATCAAAATGGACCACAGGCCTAATAAATGAAAGGTCAAAGCTTTCTCGGTCAACGGCAGAGGTGCATACTATCGGGGAAATTTGGAAAAAATTCCTTTTGGGAGAAAAGAGTTAAAAGTAAAAAGGGAAGCGCGGTTCAACTGGAACCACATTGGGACACGTGTTGGGCCTATTTTTCAAGAGCGGAGCTATGGAGAAAACTTGTAAATTTTTCCCTTTTCCAAAAGGGAGGTGAAATGGATGAATTTGGCCGCGGTTCTGATGGGGTCCACCTTAGGACACGTGTCAGTCTCATTTCTCGAGGGTGGAGATGTGGAAGAAAATGTTAAATTTTTCCATTTTTTCAAAGGTTGTAAAAATTCAGAGGAAACCCCCAGGTCTATTTTTAAGTTTTAATCATCCATGTGGATGGCCCAAATTAAATGTAAAGATCAACAACAATTGAGAATATGAATATGATTTTCCCCATTTCTTGAAACACACTTAGAAGTGAGAGTCTTCATGATTTCTTGGTATTTCCTACACACCAAACAGAGAGGGGAGTTATTTTTGATATCTAATTTTGGTGGGAAAGATCTGGAGACATATTTCACCATTAAAATGGTCTAACTATCATGCTCAATCAGATTTTCTTTTTTTATTCTCCCAAACACGCAAGGAGCTAGATTTGATGATTAAGCGAAAAAGTGGTTGGCGAGTTGAAGGAAGAATGTTTTACTAGATGAAGGACTTGAATGTAGGAGATATTCAATGAGATATTCCCACTCAAGCACTTGGAAATTTTTTTCCGATCTAATTCTGAGAATCGCGATCGTGATCATAGAAAGTACTGGTAGCACTCAAGGTCTGGATTTTGGAGGGGAAAAGGGTCCCTATTGTAAATGTTATAAATGGCATGAATGTTTCATGCAAATGGTTGGAGGTTGGAGTGTTAGGGGTCAGGACTGAATTTTTGAATAGAAAAAATTTGTGAGCCCATCATTTTGAGAAGTCGTTTAAGAGGTCTATATATGTCTTTTGTATTAAATTTGATCATGTCAAGGTGGTTGTAAGTGTACAACCATTGACAAGTTTTGAGACTGTTCTAGAAACTTTCCCCTACTAATAGATTTAATCAAATTTGAGTTATTTTGTGTTGTCTTCAGCAAAATGAGTTTTTTTTATTTTCTAAATGTATGCGACTAGTTTTTCTTGTTTCTATTGCAATCTTGTATTAAATCTGATTCAATGACACAAGCCTGAATTCTTGTGATAGTTTAGTGGCATCTGTAATTTCATTTCTCGAGAATATCTCTCATCTAGGATTGGAATAAACAATTAAAAATCACTTTTCTTTCATCTTCCGTGACAGAGGTTGTATGTAAACCTCTAGGTGTACCTTAGGCATGATTTGACTTAGATCTTGATGCTTTTTTAGATTTTCTAACTTGATCCTTCATGATATAATCTCAAATATTGTGTGAAAGAGTGCTAATCTGGGCCTCCATTGAAGCACATATTCTAGTTAAAGAAAAAAATTTAGCAGTTTTCTGTGACATTTATCTTGTTTAACCTTCCATTTCATAATATTCCTCAAGGATTTGGTGAATCAAGTTCATCCTACCCCACCTCCCACCAAAAATTCATTCAAAAACAACCAATCCTACCTGTACTACCCTTGTTTGTCCTGTGTGCATACAAATGCATAATCTCTGTTACCAAAACATGCAGAAGCAATCAGGGTCCCAAATGTCTTTAGTAACCTTTTCCTTGTTGTGAAAATATCTCCATGATCTTGGTGACAAATCATGACCGTCGATTTGGTGTGTTGATCATATTTTCCCAAGGTATTCTCTATAAAATTTATGCAAAAGAAGGATTTACCATCATTCTTCAATAACAAAGGTTACAAAATAGGTTCTCTTACCTTGGTTGAAAGGCACAACCTAAAATAGTTAGGGTCAAATCACATCCTTTTAAGGTGCTATCCACCCCTTTTAAAACCTAAGTGCTAAAAATTCAAATAGATTGCTTCCCAGGATACAAAATGACAGATGTGATTATCTATCGCGCTCCGAGTGTCCCTGTTAAATCCATGATGTTGCTCGGTCTTTGAAGGAGGTTATATTTGGGTACCAAAAGTGAGTACATCTTGTACTATTGAGGGATGTTCTGTGAGTAAATAATGTTCTCGTTGAGGAATATTTGGATGGTAAGGAACCGTTGATGGCAAATCATAGCACCCCTGAATGTCTGCAACTCGATGGGTTGAGACTCTCAGTGCGATTGCATAACATGGAGCTTTTCCAAAGTGTGGGACCTTGTGAATCAAGAAAGCTCTCCGGATGAAGGCCGGTTCCTATTCCTCTATTTAGATGCACACATAAAAATGCAGAGGATTTACTCAAAAACCTAATCTAACTTGCCAAGGAGATAGGGTAAGAAGATGCATAAAATAAAACCTAAACTAAAAAGGTGATGCACCGAGGAATGAAGAACATCTGTCTTGCCAATAAACACAAACCATAAAAATGCAATGCAAGATCATGCACAGATAACTGAGATTTGCAGTGAAAGATCAAGAGGATGCAAATGAACATAGAGAGGGTTGAGAATCATCCACAGACATGTATTATTTGCTCCAAAGATTGATACAACACACTACAAAATTCCAAGAGGCAAAGTTGCATTATAGTTTTAAATGGGAGGTTTGAACTCCACAAATTCACCTGCCAAAGAGAAGAAGGGAGGGGAAAAACAAGAATGTCCAACCTTTAGAAAGAATCCCTCCTTACAATTTATAGGAAGAATGAGAGAGAAAAGAGAGAGGAATTCCAAATCTACCCCAACCACCTCTAGGTTGCATTTAATTCACCTCATTATGGTGGTAGGTGAGAACTCTAGCAAACCCAAAAATTGGCGAATTGTATTTTGCATTTTTTGCCCGAAAAGTTCAACCTTGCATGAATCCGAGCTCCCTGTGAAAAGTTATGGCCATCTAAATATCTACGCCAGGGTCTGCTTCCTGTCAGCGCTAAAAATGTTGTGCCTCTTGAAGGTGCGCCATAGGCACATCCATGTTTGTGTCGACACTCTCTTACCTACGCCAAAGGCACATCCATGTTTGTGTTGACACTCTCTTACTTGTGCCAAAGGCACATCCATGTTTGTGTCGACACTCTCTTACCTATGCCAAAGGCGCATCCATGTTTTTGTTGACACTCTCTTACTTGCGCCAAAGGTGCATCCATGTTTGTGTCGACACTCTCTTACCTGCGCCAAAGGCGCATCCATGTTTGTGTCGACACTCTTTGTTGTGTGCCACTTACCTACACCTTGGGCATGAATTTTCCCTTGTCGACACTCTGTGTTGTGCACCACTTACCTAATAAACATCGAGCTTTGAGTTTCTTTGATTTCCATATTCTTCTGCTTGTCTATATCTACCCAGGGGGAAAGATATTTATAATAATTTGGCGACTAAAGGGATCACCTACCTACTAGGTAGAAGATCAATGATCTTTTAGCAATCCATTGGGCATGGAGTCATAAGAAATAACCGAAACCAACCCGATATTTGATCCCAAGCCCGATCATCGTATCTTCTTCTCTCGACAACACTCTCAATTGTATAAAATCAACCTAAGAGCAGAAAAACTGTGCCCAAAGCACTTAGGAAATTTAAACCTAACTATAACAAGACAATGTGCATACGCACTTAGAGGAAATGAAATCTAGGCTAATATTTACAAGGGTAAACCTTTCCCTTTTAGTAGCAATGTTTAAGATAGATTCCGTTGACCGAATCGGAGTTCTTCTCTATCCAATGTAGACAATTGGAAGGCATTACTACTTTTACATCCCCGTGACCATGTAGGGGCCACTCCAAATGGCATCAAACCGGAATGCTTTCCGGTTTTGCCTCGATCTCGCATCCCATTTTAGAACTAGGTCCCCTTCTGAAGGTCCTTGCTCTTTCCTTCTTATCAAACCATCTTTCTACTAAGGCCCGATCCTTTTCAATCGTCTCGAACCGCATGTTCTCTTATTTCTTCTAATTCCATCAACTCGCATACCGGCCTCCATTGGTTCGAACTCGAGACAACTCTAACTACTTCATGAACTCCAATGCAGGAGTTCTAATGATATAGGCAATACTTCCTCTTTCCCATAGACCAACTTGTAAGGAGAATTACCAGAGACCTCTTTGGCGTTATTCACACCCCACAATGCTGATTTTAGATTGGTATGCCATGTCCTTTGGTTTTCATCCAGAGTCCTTCTGATGATTCTTAACAAATTCTTGTTTGTGGACTCTTCCTGTCCATTACCCTGCGGGTAATAATTTGAAGAGGTGCTCAAATAGATTCCATTCTTGACAGCCCATTTTGTAATCTTGGAACCTAGGAATGTCAATGCATTGTCTGATATGATAGTGGCTGGCACACCGAACTTGGTCACTATTCCTTCATAAAAGTCTAGTATGTTAGACTCATTTGCCTCCTTGAGTGCTATTGCTTCGATCCACTATGTGAAATAGTCTGTTGCCATGAGAATCCACTTGTCGCCTTGGCTTGAGTTTGGGTTGATGACCCCAACGAAGTCCAATCCACATTGCATAAATGGTTGGTCAACCAAAATTGGGTACAATGGAAGCGCTGCTAGTATTTCTTTTCCTATGAAGAGTGCACATTTCTTACACTTTCTTATCCATGTATAGCATTCACTGAACACTGTGGGACAATAATACCCTGCCTTCATTATCTTGAGAGTTGTTACTCGTGGGGTGAAATGTCCTCCGGAATCTCCATCATGAAAATCTTGTAACATCCTCTCAATTTGACCTGTCCCAATGCACCTCAATAGAACTCCATTGATGTCTTTTTAAAACAAAACACCATCAACAAGCACATATGGAATGGCTTGTAATCTGAAGTATCTCCTTTTCACTTTGCTCAATTCTGGAGGGCATAGGCCTACCTATAGGAAGTGTATCATATTCTGATTCCAACAAGGAGTGGGCACATCATCATTTTCCTGTTCTTGACCATCCTGTAGCACCAAGATAGCCTCTTTTTCATCACCTTCTTAAAATTTTTGACTCAAAGCTAGTTGTTCACATAGTCCTTTTCCACGTACTAGCTTAGTGACCTTAATTTTGATGTCATATTCCATGACACGAGTGATCCATCCTGCACATTTCTCATTCAGATCCTTGTTTAGAAGGAAGTCCTTGACTCCCACATGAGAGACCAATAATTGGATTTTATTGTTTGAGACTAGGTGCTTGAATTTCTTTAAGCTCCTAATCACTGCAAGGACATGCTTTTCAATGAAAGAATACCTAGTTTCGTATTCCTCCCGGCCTTGATCGAAGAAAGAAAGCTGGTTGTTATAATCCTTCTTGTTTTGTTATACCAAGATTGCAGAAATTGTGTCTCTACCACCAAAGGCATATAGTACAAAGTCCTTGGAGAAGTTCTGGATTGACGAGAGTCGGAGCTTGAGATATAGCCTCTTTTATTGCCTCAAAACTTACCTTGCCTTCAGATGTCCACTTAAATGTCATGCTCTTTTTCAACATCAATGTTATTGGCTTTACGAGAGCTGCAAAGTTTGGAACAAACCTACGGACAAAATTGATCCTTCCCAAGAAACTTTGAAGAGCCTTCTTGTGACTTGGCAATGGCAACGCTCAAATTGCTTCAACTCTTTCTGGATCAATCATCAATCCCTCTTTTGAAACAATATTTCCTAGAAGTTTTCCCTCGTGAGCTAAGAATATGCATTTTTTGGGATTCAATGATACCCCAAATCTTCTATACCTTTGAAATACCTCAGATGAAAGAGGTGATCCATTACATTTTTGGAGAATACAGTGATGTCATCAAGATATATCAGAACTATTTTATTGATTAACCCCTTGAATGCCATATCCATTGCCCTTTGGAAAGTGGCTCCAGCATTTGATAGCCCAAATGACATCTTCTTGTAGGCATAGGTGCCCCATTTGGTGGTGAAAGCTGTCTTGAACTGGTCATCTTCTTTCACCATTATCTAATTATACCCCGAGTAGCCATCTAGGAGAGAGAATCTCTCTGAACCGGATACTACTTGCAATATTTGTTCCATTGAAGGAAGCGGGTAATGGTCTTTAAGAGATGCCCCTGTTGAGGTCTCGAAAGTCCACGCATAACCTAATTTCTCCACTCTTCTTCCGACCGGAACGAAGTTTTCAACCCAACTTGAGTGCTTGATTCGAAATATAATGCTTACCTCTATTAGCTTGTTTAGCTCTTTCTTCATTAGAGGCTCGATGTGAGGGTTGGTGGTCTCTCGTCTTCTTCGCCTCGATGGGTTTAGCATCCGGATCCAATTCTATGGTATGTTGTGCCAACTTTAGATTGAATCCTCTCAATTCTTCATAACTCCAAGTGAAGACATTTGGAAATTCTTGGCAAAGCTGTATGAAATCTGATTTCTCCGCTCAAAGTGGCCACTTTGCCAATTTGAAGTGGTTTTCCTTCCCAACCGGAATTGGCTCGAATCTTCTTTCTTGACTGTATGTTAGCCTTTTCCTTACGAAACTCGGTCGTTAGGGTTGAAGATAGACTCCAATGTTACTAAACCCTTAGGAAGCTTGTTTGTCTACAGCTGCACTACTTGATCCCTGTACTGCTGCTCTAGTCTATCCTAATTCCTAGCTGAGAATTCAGCCTCTTCTTGTAAGAAATTGATGATCTGTTGATCGTTCTCAGACACCTACCAACTTGTGTTATTATCTGAACCGCTGACCTCATAATCATGTGGATATGTGGTTGTGTTTTTCCCTTATGATGTTGTCAACCACATCAAATGTTGCTCCAACCGCTGCGAGCCTATTCACCGCTTCATTTTTCTTCCGGGTATGGACATGATATTAAAAGTTTTGAAATCCTCAACGAGGTCCCACACCCTGTTCTTGTAATTCTTCAACAGTCCATTCTTTGTAGCATGTTGTCCCCTGACTTGATTGACGATTAGCTCACTATCCCCAAACACCTGTAAGTTCTTTATGCCCTTTTCCCTGGACTAATAAAGTCCATGAATCAAGGCCTCATATTCAACTATGTTGTTTGAACAGAAAGGCGGGAACAAAGTGAATAATATTTGATGCCTTGAGGTGAAACAAGCATAGCTCCTCCTCCTGCACCTTGTCTACTACTTGATTCATCAAAAAACAACTGCCATACCTCATTGTCATCTTTGTGGTTTGTCTTGGTGATGCTAGGAATAGGCTGATTTTCTTCATGTATGTAATAGACTCCTAGCTCAAATTCTTCTATTTCTTGGTAGGGATCAAAAGCATGTACCTTGCTTGCCCATTCATCAAGAGTCAACTCGGAATGCTTCCGACTTTGGTGTCAACTTCATCTATGCCCTGGATAATCTTCTTGATTAAATGCTAAACAATTGGCATTGATTTGGCTTGGAGTATGATGCTCAATATCAAAGTTTGAAATTGTTTGGATCGATTGTGACCTTAGTACCATATCTTGTTCGAACAACATGTGTGACCAATCAATAGATAAGTGTTTCACACCGAATGTTTCTATTTTTGGAATAGACTTGCTTCTATCCTTTCATTCCTTTGAGAAACAGATAAGGGTTAGGGCTAGGAGGAATACCTATTGAATGTCGAGAGGGTGTGCGCGTATCATAGAGAGAGAGATCAGATCGACTGCGAAGAACTCCTTTTTGTCTTGGAAGGACTACCTGCAAATAAGAATACAAGACCACCAGATTTTAATTAGACAAGAAATGAGGGAACTGCCTTGGGCCCAGGAAATATAAAACTTCCTTTCGAAGGTGGTTAGTTCCCCTGCTAATATGAATTAACACAAATTCTAACAAATAAGCTATTGTCCAATTACAATTTGTTTACCTTGTTAGAACAATAGAGAAAGGGCTGGTCTTGGTTTAGAATCACGGTGACCGACGCCGGTCAGTGTCACCGGTACCGGTTGATGATAACCGATATCGGTAGGGGTAGTGATTTAAGGGGTTGGGTGAAGGTTGGCTATAAGATGGCTATATGATAGTTATGGTGTTTATAAGGCTGGTAGAATAACTGGGGATAGGTAATGAGGTGATGGAGAAGACTCAGAGGGTATGGGGGCTGTTCTTGGAGCAAAATAGGGGTAAAGGAATGTAAGTTAGGTGGAGAGTGTTACCGGGTAGTGGATCTGGGGGTAGACTTGTAATTACTGTGATTCAGAAATCCAAGAAATATTACTAAAAGAACATATAAGACTTACTTACTAATTCCTGATGAAAATGCAGGTTCTGGGACTGCGATGGCGAAGACAGAGCTCAAGTGGGATGATCTGACAATCCAAGATGAGCTATCTCCTCTCCTGATGCTTGGATGAGTGTCACTGGGCTCTGGTTATTCAGTTGCAGTCTTGGGCTTGATGTCCTTCTCTGCCAACTCCTCTCTTTCCTTCACTTGTCTCTGTTCAGCCAAGTAAATTCCGGATCCTTCCAATGACTTCTGATTCAGATCCACGAAAATCCAACCCTTTGTTTTTGGTTGGGAGTGGTCATTTACAGGGAACCGATGGCGGTTACGTGAATCGACGGTCGAGTAGAACGGTATTGGTCAGTCAAGGTTGGCTATTTTTAGTAAAATAGCCACCTTCCCTCCTTTCTCCCGAGGGATTAGTTCGGGCTTGGTCAAGTCATTATGAGGTTGGTTTTAGGTGTGGGTGAGGAGTCACTAGTCATGGGTGTGAATGTAGACCAAGTTATAGGTTTTAATTAGGTTAGTTTAGGGTTAAGACTAGGTCATGATGAGGTGGTGAAATGAGGTGGCAGGTATGGCGATGTGGATTTATTAATTATAAGGTAATTAATAAATAATTGTGTAAGGTTTAGGTGATGAGGTTAGGTTGCGAAATGAGATGCGGGGCACGGGGGTCGTCAGACACAAATTTGGTGTCTACATTAGCCCCTTGTTGTCGTGTAGCTTGTCTTGTAAAGCTGCACAGACAATAATAAGAAGTGGTTACCCCTGTTAAGGGTATAGGTAATCCCCCTCAAATCTATCACAGATTGAGATAGCGTGAAATCAGGGATAGGGTTGATAAAGAGTAAACGGTGTTGAGATGATGGTGAGATGGTGGGGTAGGTCCAAAGAAGCAGACACACATTGACATGCAGTAGTGTGACCAGGGTACATGATTTGAAGAGAAAACAAGCAATTCATAGGCAAAGGTCGATAGTTTATCCAAACAAGGGTGATATAATCCTGGTATCCAAGGCATAGGAAGTATCTCCAGGGGATATAACGGGTAAGGTACAGGAATGTTTAGGCATGTTCGACAGTACCTAATGGTGGGTTTGGTTGAGATAAACATCACGGTCTAGGTCTAGGAAAAGTTGGTCGACTGATCAAGTCGAGTACCCTAATCATGCTAAAACACATTCAGGTGAGCTCGATTGGACAAAAAGTGACAGGATGGGTGGGTAAAATTGTAATGTGTTGGTTTGGGGCGAGGTATTTATTTGGTGCGGCCTTGGGTCTGGGCCGATTGATTAGTGAGGGCCGTGGGTCGGGCCTGATAGGTTGAGTGCGGCCTTGGGTCGGGCCAAATGGTTGGTGGCGGCCTTGGGTCGGGCCGGATAGTTGGTTGCGGCCTTCAGTTGGGCCAAATGGTTGGTTGCGGCCTTGGGTTGGGCCAAATGGTTGGTTGTGGCCATGGGTCGGGCCAAGTGGTTGGTTGCGGCCTGGGTCGGGCCGGATGTGTTGGTTGGGGCCTTGGGTCAGGCCAAATGGTTGGTTATGCGCCTTGGGTTGGGCCAAATGGTTGGTTGCGGCCTTGGGTCGGGCCAGATGTGTTGGTTGGGGCCTTGGGTCGGGCCAAATGGTTGGTTGCGGCCTTGGGTCGGGCCAATGAGGTCAAAAACGGCTAAATAGCAATTGAGTGTATAGGCGATGTGGTGAATAGGCAACGTGGTGAGAAAGGGAGATTGGTGAATAAGGGAAGAAGTTGGGTGAAGTTAGGTATTAAACCAATATCGACTATATATGACTGATCGATACCGGTTCCTTAGGGCACAATATAACCGATATCGGTTATAGGTCAAAAACCTATAAAAAGAAAAATATGGCCTGTCATTGTCAAATTGTCAATTTGAAAACCAATTTGAGTTGTCTGAGGTGTATTGTTGAGATTGGTGCATTTGTCGGCTGAGGTGGCACTATTTGAGTGGAGAAGTGAGTGGTTGGTAGGCCCTAGTGAGTAGGAGGCAACAGTTGATTGGTGGAGGACCCAACAGAGGAGAGTTAGAGCCATGGCACAGCCAGGAGGAGCAGGAGGTGCTGGACCAGCTGGACCACCACCACCTATCCCACCACGACGACGTGTCATCGTACCGGTAGGTTCGAAACCCTTCATTGTGTGAATTTGATGTTGTTAAACTATATTTGGGTTTGGGGTAGGAATCCATGTTTTTAATAAAAGAATTAATAAATGGAAGTGGTTTGGAAAAGGGAGAGGGTAGGTAGGGTAGTTAGGCTAAAATGGTAGGGTGGGTAGGTTTTTAGGATTTTTTAATGGGTAAAATGGGAGTAATAGGTCAAAAAAGGGTTTGGGGGCCGCGTCGGGTTCGGCTCCATGATTTTACAGTGACCGATGCCGGTCACTAAGCGACCGGCATCGGTCAAGAAGTTTTGGGGCAAGGTTGGTTTGTGGTTGACCGGTGTCGGTCGTATGGCGACCGGCGTCGGTGGAGACATTGTGGAGGGAGGACCGGTGGCGGTCATGGGTGACCGGTACCGGTCCGTAGCTAGGATTATTAATTTGGTTGGTTGGGTTTTGTTGTTGTTTTGAATTTTTGGTCGTTGTTTGGGTTGCTGTGTGGGTGTTTTGGTATTGTTTGGGTTGTTGTTTGGGTGTGTTGGTATTAATGGTTTGGGTTTTGTGTTTATTGTTGGGCTTTGTGTTTTTGGGGGTGAAGAGGGAAGGGGTAGAGGTTGAGAGGAAGGGTGATTAGTGGGTGGGGGGAAAAATGGGGCGGTTGTGTGGTCGGGCGGGTAAAAGGGGGTATAGAAGGTTAAAGTAGTTGTTGTTGTAAAGAGTAGGGCTAATGCAGTGGGTTGGTTTTGTAGGCACGTCAGCAGCTGACGATGCGGGATAGGATGCCCCCACTGTTGAGACGGATGCAGCCACATGTGTCCGCAGCGCAGTGGGCCATCATGCGCGAGGTGGGACTCGACGGAGTCCAGCGATATAGGGCTATAGATAGGGATCACAGTCTTATGGTTGCCCTCATCGAGAGATGGGATCCGGCGACCAATGTGTTCCATCTCCCGACTGGAGAGATGACGATTACACTGGAGGATGTGTATCACATCCTTAGACTACCAATCGATGGAGAGGCAGTATTCCAGGTAGATGCGGAGACAGCCATGGACAACATTCTACAGGTATTTGGGGATGCAGCCGCACTATTGACCTATCACAGCGTGAGCATTGCCTATGGGGACATGTATCGTGCCCACAGACATGAGACATGGCTTGCCGTGTTGATGATGATCGGCATCACATGCTTCACCCTCCCAGACTCAGAGGGAGGCCGCTTTCCATGGGCGCTGATGGGGGTGCTACATGAGATGGTGGAGGAGCATACATGTTATGCGTGGGCACCAGTATACCTAGTGCAGTTATACAGAGAGCTGTGGGGCTATCGCCGGATGAGGCGATTCGGGATTTGTTCCACATTTTTGTTACATTGCTGGGCATATGAGCATATCATATGCATTCGACCAGTAGGGCTGCCCCAGCAGCCGGGGCCACAGGTGATATATAGATATGGTTTTCGTGAGGTGGTCGGGGTCAAATGGGCCACCACCACGAGTAGTTCTCGCCGACGGGATGTAGCGTATTACCGTCATGTATTAGAGGGCGTGACTACCTTGGATATTGTATGGAGGCCTTACAGAGGTCATCAGCCCCATGGAGGAGCCCGATCACAGTTGCGTTGGATCCAGTATACATTCTGGATAGCAGGACGGAGGCCGGGAGAGCATGAGCGGATACCCCTAGAGAGGGTACGACGGCAGTTGGGGTTACGACAGGATGAGCCACCTCCCTTCCCTCAGTACCGGAGGGATGATGTAGAGGCCCCACTGCCTGTACCATAGCCCGTGGACCCAGATTGGGTAGCAGAGAGGCCAGCAGATGATACCGTAGATGACGCCGGCTGCACAGGATCATTTTTGGTATGGTGGGCAGGGGAGAGAGCCGCGAGGAGAGCACAGCCCGCACAGCCAGACTTAGCGGCTGTTAGAGCAGAGAGGGACCAGCTCAGGGGACAGGTACAGTTGTTACAGGGGTAGCTTACTACTGCACAGGCACAGATAGGTGTCCTACAGGGGCTTAGCCCAGCGCAGTGCGTGCATAGGCACGAGCACCACCACAGTGCACCACCACGGCACCCAGCATATCCAGTGTATGCATTGTGTACCGCCACCGGCCGCAGCCACAGCATGTGTACCACCACCAAAGCACAGGGGCCATTATTATTAGGAGTTCGGGGACCAGCCCCAGCAGCAATGGTGGCACGAGCCTTCTATATGGAGGTGAGAGCGGAGGCCCGGTATTATCAGGATGTCCTTGATGGTACCGGGGTTGACTATCAGCCATATGCGGCGCACAGAGCTGAGACCTCTCGTAGCCAGAGATCCCAGGGGGGTGCAGCCACAGCCGGTGGGTCCGTGACAGGGAGGAGGCGGGAGCTAGGGCCAGGACCCGCAGGGAGAGGTGCTGAGGGCGGTGGAGAGAGTTGAGACATCCCCGGCAGAGATAGATGTTTTTGTTTGTACATTGGGTATAGGCACCGGTCTGCGAACCGGTTATGTTTATAGAGGCCTACGTGCCCACATATGATTTATTCATTCATTTATTCATTTATTGTATATACCACTGCGAGCCGAGTACGGGTTGTACAGTTGATACCGGCCTACGAGCCGAGTATATTTTTGATATGAGAGACCGGCCTGCGAGCCGAGTTGAGATTTTGACAGTTATTGCGGCCTGTGTGCCGGCTTTGTATTATTATGAGATCACAGAGGCCCCTATGCAGGGTAAGTTGTATATTTGAAACCTTTGATATATAGATATATATGATGATTTTGATCCATATGCTGTGTTTAAAATATTTTAAGTATTTTGTTGATGGTTTGTGAAATTTAATGTATGATGAGTTTAATTCACATGTTGTGTATGCTGATTTTGATGTATATATATATATATGATGTCGTATGTATGTTGTCGATGGTTGTTATAATGTAGATAGATGATGTTGCTGAAATTGTGAGGATATATATATGTGATTTGGATGACAAATATTGATAATGGTGTTGTTATGCAGGAAAAAGAGGTGGGCGCTACAAAAACTGGGTAGAAAATAAAGAAAAGGCCTATGTTTAAGAAAAAGTAGGCTCTTGACCGATATCGGTTATGTAACCGATGTCGGTGGCTATGTGACCGATAGCGGTTATGCAACCGATATCGGTTATGCCAAAATTATATTTCCTAAAAATAGAACTGCTTGGTTGGCAACTTAAGTTCTTATTTTTAGCGTTCTTATTTTTAGAGTCATGCAACAAGTTAAATACGTGAATGCGACGCTGTTTGACGACTGATACAGGTAATTGCATGAAAGAATTGAGTGATAAGGAGGAAAGAGATAGGTGAAGTGAGTGTGGGCTGAGATTCAGAAGGCATAAAGACAAGTTATATTTGAAGAGGGTGGTGAACATGGCTGAACAAGGAGAAGCATCCAGCAGGCAAGGACGAGAGGGAAGGCAAGTTCCACCTCAAGCTGCTGCAGCCCAAGAGGTAAACGTTTTGGTTGTAATTTGATTCTTGCATGTTTTGTGAATAGGATGAGAGAAGTGTAAGTGGGTAGAGATGAGCAAGAAAAGGTGATAGGCAAGGGTTTGGGATGAGGTGAGTGTTATGGGGTAGGTAATCAGGGGTTTCGGGTATTTTTGTATGTACAGAGAGGTGTAAATGATCAAATTATTGTCGTAGGTGGTGTGTTTAGACAGGGTGTATAAAATTGACAGTGACCGATATCGATTAGAGATAACCGGTATCGGTTATTGAACCGGTACCGGTTAGCTATAACCGATACCGGTGACTGTAGGAATTTCCAGAATGTGAGAAAAAACCCTTGGGGATTTGATTTATTGAATGGCGGTGTGTCATTTTGATGTGTGCAGGCGGAGGCAGGGTTAAGGATGAATGATACTATGCCAGCATTGTTGTCACGAATCCGAGTGGATGTAACACCAGCGGAATGGGCATTGATAAATCATTTGGGGTTAAGTGGAATCCACTATTATTCACGAATCGCACGTAACCATGCTATGTTACAGGCGTTGATTGAGAGATGGAATCTCAGAGAGGAATACCTTCTATCTACCAATGGGGAGATGACAGTGACATTAGAAGATGTGTTCCATATTTTGAGACTCCCAATTCTGGGGAAGACCAAGATATCGTGCATTGCCTAGCGGCGCGCGGGAGTGATAATAGCAAGATTTGGTCCATACGCACGAGATTTGACACAACGAGGTTTGACATTCACTTATGGTATAATGTATGCAGCACACCCTGAGGCAACAAGGTTGGCAGTAGTATTAATGATAGCGGTGGGGTATTATGCATTACCGAGAGCGGATGGTGGAAGATTTCCAAAAGCATTGATGAGTGTTATTTGGGAAATGATAGAAAGGAACGTGACTTTTGCATGGGCACCCGCATACCTGGCAGAGTTATACAGGGGTTTATGGGCTTGTAGGTGAAATCACAGGACGACACTGGATTGTTCATACTTATTACATTGTTGGGCCTATGAGCACATTGTTTGTGTGCGCCCAATAGGCCGACCCATTGAGTCGGGAGAGACAGGAGTGCAGAGGTTGGGATTCAGACGATGGGTCCAGACAGAACAAGAGGCAAGATCCCAGGCCGTGACAGGTGACACTGAGTATTATAGGCAGGTATGGGAGATGGTGACGATTGCGGATATCTGTTGGAGGCCTTACGGGAACTATATGGTAACAGAGAACATAGCTGAGGAGTTGAGGGGTGTAGAGTGATTGAGGTGGATCGCAGGGCACAGGCCAGGTGAGTATGAGAGGATTCCTCTAGATCACGTGCGGTGACAATTTGGGTTTGTTCAGGATATACCTATGACATATAGACCATACATGAGGATTGACGCCGAGGTAGCATTCTCACCTCCCCGGCCGACACCTCCAGAAGGGCCAGAAGAGATAGCAGCCGATCGTAGGGTAAGGGATGCGGGAACAACAGAGGCCTATAGAGTATGGTGGGTAGCAGAGCTGCGAGGTGCACGTGAGCGCCCTGACATAGCTGTGATTACAGCAGAGAGAGATCGTCTGCAGGATTTGGTTCACCAACTTCAAACACAAGTGAATGAGACAACGGGATTGTTAGAGGTTTCACAGTTACGAGTGGAGAGACTAGAGGCAAGATTCCTCCACGCTAGAGGACGTATTCGTATGTTACAGGAGATGTTGGCGGATCAGTGGGAGGAACCAGTAGCAGTGGCACCTTTGAGGATGGAGAGGCCAAGTGAGTGGCGTCGACGATCACGATCACCACCTGATTCGGGAGGAGGCGCAAGGATCTAAGTGAATTTCATAGGAGTATAAGAATAAATAAGGATGCCGACCTGCGAGTCGATGATAGAGAAGATGTATTTGTTTAACATCTAAAAACTAAATATGTATGTTGTTTTGAGTGATGATAGTACTAAGAATGGTTGTGTTTTGGATGTTGTTTTTGTTTGTTTTGAAAAAGGATAAAGATGAATGTTGTCAAAATAGAAATACACAAAAATATTTATATTTACAACACATGATAGGGTATGGTAGGGGATGGTCGAGCTAACCTTGGGAGACACCATGTCTCCTAAGTGCTGCCTACATAGCCCATTGCACAAAGCAAGGAGGGGCCTCAGACCGATGTAGTTCTCCCTTAGGACCAGGGAGAGGTGAATTCAGGCAATTTAGGTATGGTTAGGCAATTTGTTGGTTGGTAAAAATATTGATATTGGTAGGGTAATGTTGTTGGTGTTGGTAAGGAATTGGTGATGTTGGTATAGGTATAGGTGAAGCGAAAGTTAGCCTACCCAAGTGGTAGGGAACCATGTCTTGATTAAGATCAACACATAATCCTAGATTCGAGTCAAAGAGGAAAAAGTGCTCCGTAAGTGAAAAGAGCTAAACAAACCACATAATAACGTAGAATGAGCTTGAACCCCTAGGTACCGTGCATAAACGAGAAGTCGATAGGTGAAAAGAGTTGTATAATCACAATATATCGGGTATACGTCACATCCCTTGAGTTTTTTTGTGTAAACAAATGGTGAGGTGAGGTGGATGGTGTAGCTGAGGCGCAGAGAACTTGTTATAAAGTGAGTATTCTGATGAAAAGAGAACCTAACCTAAATAGACAAGTCCATGACTCAAAAGTTCTTTTGAATGCGGCTTTTTTTTTTTTTTTTTATATAGACTGATCGATGCGGGAAGTCTACATGGGATATATATTTTGTTGTTCTTGAGGTCTTCACGAAGCTGATCAATGCGAGAAGCTTCTGATAAAGGTTGGCCTTGTATAGCTGTCCTTCAAGGGAGCAGTCTATTTATAGTAGCAAATGCGTCTTTTGTGTATAGCTGTCCTTCGGGGGAGCAGTCTATATATATATAATACAGCAATAGTTTGGCATATAGCTGTCCTTCGAGGGAGCAGTCTATATATAATTTAGAGATTTAGATGTCCGTTTGGCATAAAGCATCTAGTTTTGTAGGAAGTTTGACTCAAGAAAATCCCATAAGTGTTAAATTAAGAATGTGTCATTTTGATACTTTGAAGTCATGGACTAGACTAAAAAGGGGAAGGCTTTTTAAGGGGAGGTGATAATCAAACCATGTGAGCTTGATTTGATTTTGAGATGTAGGAAACAAAGTGTATGCGGTGGTAAATGAGCTCAAGGGACGAGCGCAAGGTAGGTAAGAAGTGATGTAACACTAAATTCAACAATAGAATGGTCGAAGATGCAAGGCATTAAGGGGTTCAGGCTCAGGTTTACCATTAAGCGAAGCTAAACGATAAGTGCCTGATCCATAAGTGTGAGTGATTATGTAAGGCCCAATCCAATTGGGAGAAAATTTTCCACGTTTGCTCTTTTCTAGTTTGGTTACATGTTGATTCTCTTTGAGGACAAGATCACCAACCTTAAAGGTACGCTCATGAAGTCACTTATCATAAGCACGCTTGATGCGTTTTTGATAGATTTGAAGGTGGTCAAGAGTCGTAAGATGACGCTCGTCAAGAAGCTCTAATTGGGCTAACCACTCTTGGCGGAAATCATCGTTGGTGAGAATATCCTGAAGAGATATTCTGAGGGAGGGTATTTGTATTTTGAGAGGCAAGACAGCCTCGGTACCATATACCAAAGAAAAAGGTGTGGCATTAGTGGAGGTACGAATGCTAGTACGATAAGCCCAAAGGGCAAAGGGGATGTGATCATGCCAATTTCTTCCGGACTCATTAACAACTTTCATGAGGATTTTGGTTAGGGTTTTATTAGAAGATTCAGCCTGACCATTGGCCTGTGGATAGTATGGTGACGAGAAGCTAAGTTTGATACCGAAGTTGTTACAAAGGTCTTGTAACAACTTATTTTTGAAAGATTTTCCATTATCTGTTATCAGGCGATGAGGAACACCAAAACAATGATAATGTGGTGGTTAATGAACTCTACAATTTTTTCTTTTTTAGTTGAGATGAGTGGAATAGCCTCCACCCATTTTTGTAATATTATTTGATTGCATTGATTATCCATCGGTGACGTTGCGAAGAGGGTGGATGAATCTCACCAATAAGGTCTAAACCCCATTATGAGAAAGGCCAAAGATCTCGTGTGACCTGTAGCGGATGGCTAGGAGTATGTTGAAGGTTGGCATGTTGTTGACACATAACACAATGCTTAACATATTCGTAGCAGTCGTTATTAAGAGTAGGCCAATAATAGCTAGGCGAAGGATCCGTTTAGCCATGGCAAGGCCACTAAAATGTCCACCACAAATACCGTCATGGACCTATTAGATGGTATAGGTGACCTCCGTGCGTTAGACATCGAAGGAGGATGCCATCAAAGCCACATTTAAAAGGAGTCCCCCCATGACAACATAATGAGAAACACTTTTAAGAAAAGCACGTTTTCCAGTACTAGTAAGGTCAGGTGGGAGAACAGAGGTTGTAAGGTAGTCATGAAATTGGTGATACCAGGTATCCTGTGAATTAGCAGACACATTATTTATCATACAAACAACCGGGATGAGTAAGATGGGGCAAAGAGTTGTTGGACCAAGACAAAAATGTCAGATTTAGTTGATGAAGCAGGAATTTGTGAGGCTAAGCAAGCCATAGTATCCGCAAATTTGTTAGTGGAGCGGGGAATGGTTTGGATAGAGTAATGAGTAAATAAGGTCAAAAGTGAATCCACGTAGTGTTTGTACTTTTGAAGTTCTTCATTTTTACATTGGTAGATGCCCATGACTTGATTGACTACCAATTGAGAGTCACCGAAAATATTGATAGATTTGACACCTAAGTGTAATGCAACCTGGAGACCCAAAACTAGGGCCTCGTATTCCGCTGTATTATTAGTGCAGGGGAAATCAAGCCGGAATGAAAGAGGCATAGGCTCAGCATCAAGAGGAATGAGAACAATGCCGGCTCCTCCACCGCACTGGCATTTGGATCCATCGAAGAAGAGGGTCATTGGATACGACTCCTCCCTGAGTGAAAGAGTGGTGATGAGTTCGTCGGGGAAATTAAAATTGGTAAATTGCGCCCCAGGTAAAGGGGCTTCCGCGAGTTGGTCGGCAATGGTTTGTCCTTTGATTGACTTCTGGTGTATAAATTCAAGGTCGAGGTCAGCAAGGAGCATAAGCCATCGGGTGATGCGTTGGTTTAGATGAGGTTTGGCATACATATAATGGATGGGGTCCGTGTTGGTGATGACGAAAGTTTTGTGATTCAGGAGGTAGTGTCGGAGTTTGGTGGCCACAAATGATAGGGCTAGGCACAACTTTTCTACATGTGTATACCTAGTCTCATAATCTACCAGAGTACGACTGATATAATAAATGGCTTGTTCTCGATACTCGGAGTCACGATGTGCGAGCATGGCCCCTACAGCGTGGTCGGTGGCGGAAAGGTAAAGGTAGAAAGGGTGATCGTCCTGAGGTGGGATAAGCACGGGTGGCTGCAAGAGATAAGCTTTGAGAGCCTCAAAGGCTTGGTGGCATTCTTCACTCCATTGAAAGGCAATATCCTTTTTAAGGAGGTGATGGAAAGGTTGACATCAATCCGAGAGTTGGGAGATGAAACGCCGGATAGATTGGAGTTTACCTTGTAAACTACGCAATTGTTTGAGGTTAGTAGGTGGGGGCATTTCTAGGATAGCTTTGACTTTAGATGGATCGACCTCAATGCCACGCAAAGAGACGATAAAACCAAGAATTTTTCCGAAAGGACACCAAAGACACATTTCTTTGGTTGAAGACGGATAGAATATTGTAACAGGCGATCGAAAATAATGGTTAAAACATCGAGATGTTCACTGCGATGTTTAGATTTGCCAAGAAGATCATCGACATAATCTTCAAGAATAGTGTGCATAATGTCATGAAAAATGTAAGTCATAGCCCGCTGATAGGTCACACCAGCATTTTTAAGGCCAAACGGCATGACACGATAACAAAAGGTTCCCCAAGGAGTGATGAAGGTAGTTTTATGTTGATCGGCCGGGGCTACCAAAATTTGATTGTATCCCGAAAAGCCATCCATGAGAGAAAGCATCTCATGGCCCGCAGTGAGATCAACAAGTTGATCAATACTTGGGAGGGGGAAGTCATCCTTGGGGCAAGCGAGGTTAAGGTCTCAGAAATCCGTGCATATCTCGAAGTCCCCCCGTCACTTTAGTGACAGGTACGATGTTAGAAATCCATTGAGGATAGTCAATAGGCAAGATGAAGGAAACAGAAAGAAGTCGTTGAAGCTCTTCTTTGACCAAGAGGGAAATGCATGGATGCATTTTTCTCGCATTTCTATTTGACTAGTTTGGAATCAGTTTTAGGGTGATGTTATGGACAACAATGTCGGGATCAATTCCCTGGCATGTCACAGTGTAGGACCAAGCGAAAGCTTGGTCATGGGTACTGAGAAAGGTAGTAAAGGTGACTTGTTATGATTCATTAAGGGATTTTTTGATCTTCACAATGTGAGGATCCTCCTCTGTGTGGATGTTAATTTCTATAGTAGACTCATTCAACATGGTTTGAGTTTTAGACGGTAATGCGCGTTGAATATAGGAGTCATCCGCACCAAGGTAAGTGAGGATGGAGTCGTCATCTTGGCACTCAACAACATTAATTGAAGGAAAATCCTCTTCGATCATGTCTGGATACAGAAAGGGAAGAGAAGACGGGTCCTCATTATCGCGTTGATAGGTGAGAGGACCTAGGAAGATAGCATTTATGAAAAAAAAAGTTAGGAGGGATAGATTCAGGATCTATCGACTCTGTGGGTGACGATGGCAAAATGGGTGATGATGGTTTGGTAGGGGTGATGTCATCATCTTCCAGGAGACAACTGACACGAGGTTCCTCCGGTGTAAGTGTTTCAGGAAAACCGAGACCACTACGATCATTGTGCTTGCGTGTAGTTACAGGAATGATTGTATGTCGACCTTGTTCATAAAGACCAAAACCAAAGCCTTTCCAAGCACAGCGAGTCAAGAAGGTGAGGGTGAAATGATGATTTGTCAGGTATTGAAAATCGGATTGGAAAGGAACCACACCAAGAGGAGGTTCAGGGGTAACGGAGGAAGCATCGACACCCCCATACGTTAGGTTGGTGCGGCAATGAGGTGGTCCGTAGGGGATTACTTCCCCCACGCGACGGTCATAGGTAGGATGCGCATGTAACTGTCCGTACTCCTGTGGGGTATGGAAAGAACTAACGTTATATAGGCGATACTCCCCAAAGCAGTAAGGCATTGAAAAAATCTACTAAGGGGTCCGAGGTTGGGATGTTAGTCATGGGAAAGGAAGTGGTATTTATGACGGTGGTTTCATTGGTCAAGGTGTAGGTGCGGTTGAAGTGGATGATAGAGGTGTGGTTGGAGTGGATGGTTGGGTTAGATGAATGGGTGTCTGACTGGTACAAGCACATCATTAGGGTGATATAACATATTGCAGGTTTTAAAGGGGGAGGATCAGCTTTTACGGTGTAGGACTTCCCCTCGTACTCAAATTTTATGCATCTATGTAAGGTGGAGGGAACGCATCCCATAGCCCGGATCCAAGGGTGGCCTAACAACATATTGTATGGAACTCTCCTCAAGGACATAGAAGAGTTCGGGTAAAGTACATGGTCCTACACAAATGTTAAGGATCACGGTGCCTAAGGTAGAAGTAATAACATCATTGAATGACCGCAACATGATGGGGTTGGCACTCACGTAGCTAGAAGGGATATTCATTTGTTGGAAGGCTTTTCAAGAGATGATGTTTAGGCTAAGACCCCCATCAATCATAACATGTACGCACCGAATGTCCCGGACGTAAGTCGAGATGAAAAGAGTAGGGTTAGGATCTTCAAGCACCAAAGTCAATAATTTCGTCTTCGAGAAACCGACAAATGCGGCTTGCCATACACAGATTTAAGTGGTGGGGAGATGGGTTTTTGGTGAGCGAAGCAACGTGATTAGGTGTGAGAATGGAGGTAACAGGTGCAAGGTTTCATTAGGTAAGACCTCTATCCTCAAGGATTTCAACGAGAGCTTGTCGATGAGATTCAGAAGTCTGAATGAGATCATACAGTGTCATTTTTACAGGTGATTGGTGAAGTTGTTTGATCATGGTTCGGTGGGCAACTCCATTAGAGATGGGGTAGGCGGGTCCACGAATAACCACTTTAGGTGGTGGTGTGATCAGGATGGTGGATGGAGAAAGGGAGGCCGCAGGTGTGCTTTCTTTCGCTTTCCCATTGTTTTTCTGCCCTCGAGTAGCAACACTAATCATATTGATCTCGTGAATACGAGAGGAGGAAGACGGTATGGATAAGTCCTGGTCTTCGAGAGGTGGAGTTGTAATAATGATAGATTTTGGTGAGGCGGGGACAGGTAGTATAGGAGAGGGAATTGAAGCTAAAGGTCTCTCCCTTCGTAAGTTGTCTTTCTTAACTTTTCTATCTGAGAGAGGTGACTGACGAAGTATGGCTTTCAACACTTTGCATCCCTCTACATCATGTCCTGGTGTGCGGTGGTAAGCACAGATTTTAGACTCATCATAACCTATTGGTCGAGGTTTAGATGGGTCATAAGGTCTAAGTGGGGGTAGGGAAATGGTCGCATTCTCCACCAACATAGCAAGGATTTTGGCGTAAGACCCTTTGAGTGGGTCAAAGTCAGAGGAAGATGAGGCTATTGACTGGGTAGATTCTGGTAATGACAGGTATGGTTGATTTGTATGGGTGGCGGTTTAGCCAAGGGGTTTTGATAATGGGTTTTAACTAAACGTGGCTTCTTTGGCGCAGAAGCTATGTTTAGCTAGTTAGATGATGAGGCCACAAATGATGTGGTATCAGAAAACAACCATGGAGAAATAGGAGTGACAGAAAAAAAATCTTTTGATGATGGAATTTTTTAGAGTTGATAGGTGGACAGGATACACGGGGTGATGGTGTTGATATACCCTTGGATCTCTGTATGGGTGCAGAAGGCGTAGGTCATTTTAAAGAAAACGCAGGAGGTATGATATATTGATGCAAGGTGGAGGGATGAGGTCCCAATATGGAAGGTAGGTGTGATGACGATGGTTTTAGTTGTGATAGAGACATAGGTTGAGGAGATTGAGTCTGTCTCCTAAGTGGATGGACGACTTTATTTTTAGATAAATCAAGCCGCTTAGGTGGGTGTGTTAGACTGGGTATTGGTGAGGTCCCAAGCGTAGGGGAAGATTTGGTTAGGCTAATAGAGGTGGATGAGGTATTTGGTAGAGATGAGGGGGGTGAAGATGAGGACATAGGCATTTTAAGCTTCTGTAAACACTTCGGGTATATGGTAGAGGTGTCTGGATCGGTCATCTGCATTTGAGTAGAATATGGCGTACTCAAACGTTCCCATAGGACTCGTCTATCTCCTGAGGGATGACAATCCTCACGTGTGAATTGGAATTTTGATATGGAAGAGAGGTGTGTTGTGATTCCGGTCCACTGTGGGTGTGATACAGGGGGTAAATGAGGCACTGTATCAATGGGCGTTAAGAGGTCAACTGGTCGCTGAAAATATTTAGGCGATGAAGAACTAATAGGTAGGAGGGTGTGTTTGAGAGGATCCGTCATGTTTAAAGAATGTGGTGATGTCGGTGCAAGAGGTCTCTCGTCTAAGGATGACAAAAGAAGTTGCGGGCCTTCCTCTTGTATAGCAAGAATGGTAGAAGGAGACGTTTGGGAAATAGATAAGTTAGATAACATCCTCACGCCTTGTAAGGATGTGGTGTAAGAAGTTTCATCTGTAAGAAGAGAACTCTGGGTGGTTAATTCCTTGATGGGTAAAGGAACGGCAAGGATTTTGTCTTGTCTTGATGGTGAGGAAGGGGGTTCGGGTTCCTGCGTTAGTGAAGAAGTTTGATTCAGAATTTTTTCGATAGAGGCTTTTGGCTGGGAGTCGAAGACTGCATGGATCTCATGAACACTCTCCTCGGCTAAGATATCTTGGTTTATGTTACTGTTAGAAGAGTGATTCGGGAATGGTTTGTTGAAGATTTTCAAATTTCGGTTAGCAGGGGCATTAGGATTATCGAGGGTTATATCCCCTGCATCAACCATTTCCTGCACTATGTTTTTCAACATCTTGCAGTTTTCGTGACTATGTCCCTTTACGCGGTGAAAGTTACAGAAGTCATTTTCTTTGTACCAAGAAGGTATAGCATGGGTGGAGTCAAACCCAGAGTGAGGTTTAACAGGAGGCAAGGTGATAGCTCCGGCTTTGAGTAATTTTTCCAAGATGACACCATAAGTTTCTCCCAAGGGAGTGTAATTGATGGGCTCGGCTTTATACTTATAGGCAGCTTTTGGTGGGGTATTAGATGGTGCTTGAGATTTAACCATCACCGCGTGCACAGCTCCTTTTGATTTCGAAGAAGTGGATGTGTGAGGAGTGGTGGTGTTAGGTTTATTGGTGGAGTCTTGAGTTTGGAAATTGGGGTTTTTGTTGCGCAACCGCAATTTCTCTTCCTCTAAGGCTCGAATCTCTAGTTTTCGAGCCATAGTAAAGGCCTCGTCAAATGTGTGGAAAGTTTGAATTTGGAGGGTAGGAGAGATGTGCTTAGCGCAGGCCCGCGTAAAAAGTTCTGATAAGTTCGGCCTGAGGCAAGGCATACGTAAGTTGGTTGATAAGGCCCGCCATCATCCAACGAAATCTGCGATAGATTCGTCTTCAAATTGTTGGATGGCATAAAGGTCGGTGATAGATACTTTCTTGGCAATGTTAATGGAGAAATGATCCAAGAAAGATTGGGCTAGTTGGTTAAAAGAGAAGATTGAGTGTTGTGTTAAAGCACTATACCACTCCAAGGCGGGTCCTGATAAGGACATGGGAAAGGTGCGGAGTAGCAAGGCATCATCATGAGCAATCAAATAACAAGCATGTCTAAATGATCGCAAGTGTTGTTGAGGATCCTCTTTACTATTAAAACGAGTAAATTTCGGTAGTTCCCATTGAGGAGGATATGAATGAAGGGGGACAGAAGGGTGGATAGGCTCCCGACAAACTTGCTCGTATGTCAAGGCGCTACGACTTCCCAAAACAGAAGCCTCCAGATTTTGCATTTTTTCCATCATTTGTTTGATGAAATCCGTGGTTGGATGAGATGATGGTGTGGTTGTGGTAAACGGAGGCAAATTGGGCCAAGGGCCTCCACTAGACAATGGTGGGGTTAAATGTTGACAAGGTATGGAGGACGAATATGTTGAGGTGACCGAATAGGGATGTCCTATATAAGATGTTGAGGTCACTGGATACGTGTGTGGAAATGAAAAGGTGGGCGGAGCTTGAGAAGGAAAGCTCGTGTGGATAGGTGGTAGAGAGCAAGTCATGAACGGAGCAGTCTGCAAGAGAGATGAGGTAGGAGCAACATGGCGGTAATGATATGTGGGGCCCAAGATTAACCAAAGGAAAGCCAATCTGTGCCGTATGAACCCCTGAAGCCGCTGGATTGGGAGACGGGGCCAAGGATGCAGAAGGAAAAGTGGAGTTATCAGGTGGAGAAGGAGCTAAATGAGCAGCTATACTAATAGGCATGCCAACAAGGAGTTGACCATCGGGTGTACGGTCAGGGGCATGAGACAAATAGTATTGTACAGTGCTAGGATTAGCGTCTAAAAATTTCACAAATTCTTTATCTCCTACAGGGATTTTGGGAACCTCACTGGTGTCCGTAGGGTTCCCCATAGAATGTGAAGGGGGTGATTCAGGCAAAGGCACAGAGCAGGCATGTGAAACCATGGCGGTAGCTTGCTTCCGAGTGATAACAACCATGAGCAAGAGTACACAGTAAGGTTTCAATTTATTAGGAACAGAAACAACCCCAGAATGTTGAAATTGGTAGGTTGTTGGTTTATCAGGGACTGTAGAAGACAGTAACCGATATCGGTCTTCTAACCGATGTCAAGTTAGGTCAGAATCGAACGCATTGGTCAAATAACCGATGTCGGTGTAATAGGACTGGTATAACAAACTATAAGAAGCTGCTGATTTGATTTTTTAACAATACTTAGTACATCTATCAAACTATTCTGAAGTGATCACAGAAAACAGTGTATGACAGAGAAATAGAACCGAGAACAAGCAAGAATGCACAAAAAAATTAACAGACTAACCCTAGGGTTAATTTTAATCAATTTGGGCTTATGCCTTTAGACACAGAATGATGTCAATCCTAAACAAAAGACTTAGGGGAAATGTCAAGTTTGTTTTGGCTTATAAGGTTACCTCAATGGGGCGGAGGAATACCGCGGAAAAAGGGGGGATGTTTGAGCTGTTGTGTTGATTATGTCGTGATTCGGTATGTGTTGTGCAGTGAAAGTAAGATTAATTTCTTATCAATACCATGGAAATCACCCCCACGTGTACGACCTGTTACTTAATCTACATTCACTAGAATTGAAAACAACAAGCAAGAATGTAATGCACGTGTTTTAAACCCAAATCGAAAATGATATTCAATGAAGCAAAGAAGATGACTTTCACTAATGCAAAGATGTAAAAGAAAAGCAAGTTCTTTTACCAAAATAACAAAATACCTTGTGAATATCTTAAGAAGAAGAAAACAACAAGTAGGCTCCCTATATGAAAGCAAGCAAGAAAGAAAGAAACCCGAAATGGGTCCCACCGGGCGTGCCAAAATGTTTCACACGGAATGTTTCCATTTTTGGAATAGACTTGCTTCTATCCTTTCATTCCTTTGAGAAACAGATAAGGGTTAGGGCTAGGAGGAATACCTGTTGAATGTCGAGAGGGTGTGCACGTACCATAGAGAGAGAGATCAGATCGACTACGAAGAACTCCTTTTTGTCTTGGAAGGACTACCTGCAAGTAAGAATACAAGACCACCAGATTTTAATTAGACAAGAAATGAGGGAACCGCTTGGGCCCAGGAAATATAAAACTTCCTTTCGAAGGTGGTCAGTTCCCCTGCTAATATGAATTAACACAAATTCTAACAAATAAGCTATTGTCCAATTACAATTTATTTACCTTGTTAGAACAATAGAGAAAGGGCTGGTCTTGGTTTAGAATCATGGTGACGCTTGTTATGTCAATGTACCGGTTGACTGATGCTTGATGATAACCGATATCGGTAGGGGTAGTGATTTAAGGGGTTGGGTGAAGGTTGGCTATAAGATGGCTATATGATAGTTATGGTGTTTATAAGGCTGGTAGAATAACTGGGGATAGGTAATGAGGTGATGGAGAAGACTCAGAGGGTATGGGGGCTGTTCTTGGAGCAAAATAGGGGTAAAGGAATGTAAGTTAGGTGGAGAGTGTTACCGGGTAGTGGATCTGGGGGTAGACTTGTAATTACTGTGATTCAGAAATCTAAGAAATATTACTAAAAGAACATATAAGACTTACTTACTAATTCCTGATGAAAATGTAGGTTCTGGGACTGCGATGGCGAAGACAGAGCTCAAGTGGGATGATCTGAAAATCCAAGATGAGCTATCTCCTCTCCTGATGCTTGGATGAGTGTCACTGGGCTCTGGTTATTCAGTTGCAGTCTTGGGCTTGATGTCCTTCTCTGCCAACTCCTCTCTTTCCTTCACTTGTCTCTGTTCAGCCAAGTAAATTCGGATCCTTCTAATGACTTCTGATTCGGATGCACGAAAATCCAACCCTTTGTTTTTAGTTGGGAGTGGTCATTTAGGGAACCGATGGTGGAACCGACGGTGGTCGATTAGGAACCGGTTCGATCAAAGTCAAGGTGGGCTATTTTTAGTAAAATAGCCAGCCTTCCCTCCTTTTCTCCCGAGTGATTAGTTGCGGGCTTGGTCAAGTCATTATGAGGTTGGTTTTAGGTGCGGGTGAGGAGTCATTAGTCATGGGTGTGAATGTAGACCAAGTTATAGGTCTTAATTAGGTTAGTTTAGGTTAAGACTAGGTCATGATGAAGTGGCGAAATGAGGTGGCAGGGTATGGCGATGTGGATTTATTAATTATAAGGTAATTAATAAATAATTGTGTAAGTTTAGGTGATGAGGTTAGGTTGCCGAAATGAGATGCGGGTACGGGGGTCATCAGACACAAATTTTGTGTCTACAATAAGTAGCCTCCAATTCTAGTCGTGAAATCTCTTGATAAGCATAGGGCAAATAGTGGTGGCAAATCTATCACCGACACATCTTGAAAAATAGTAACGTTGGGGCATGCATGCAAGGTAAGATTCAAAATTTTAATGACTTCCATTGTTGCTATTGTTGTCCTATCCAATTGCACTACCCCCTTTGATATGATTTCATATTGGAGACCCAGCTGATCAGCTATTTGCTTGGGCATGACAGAACTACTTGCCCTAGAATCAATCATGCAATTGTGTACTAGTTTATTGCCAATGATTAATGAAACATAGAATTGAGGGGGCTTCAAAACTCTACCTTGTTGTCCTCCATGGTTCCTTTTAGGCTAAGCAGCGTTTGTGAGGACCTTCTCTTGCATATGGACCTGCTAGTTCAAAGTTGACCAATTCTTCATGGCAACTTGTAGAAGATCTCTTTGTCCTGGGATGGATAAAGATTCCCACATTGAAATGTTCACATGTGTCTTCTTCATTTGATCAATGATTCTAAATGGGAATGAAACATCTCATTGTTGTCCTTTAGTTTGTTCATTCCTTTCTTTTGCATGGGCAGCAACACTGGCATTTGAGTTGGTTTAGAAGGTGGTTTGGGCTGTCCTTGCATGTTTGGAGTTGTATTTTGCTTATCGAAACCTTGTGGAGTGATGGAAGGTCAGTAGATCACTTGGAGCCAATGACCGCCCTTCACCAATATTCCTCTTCTTTGATCTTGTGTTAGCTGCTACATTTTGAGAAATTGTTTGATTCATGCCACAAAAATCCTCAACTTGCCAATTTGTAAGTGCGGTATCATTGGAGCTGTGTTTTGCTGAGATGTCCCTTGTTGCTGATTTTCTTCTTGACTCACTTCAAGCTCAATGCCAGTAGTTATCACCATCAAGGCTGGGTTCAAAGCACCATTGAAGCACATAGATTGGTTGTGAGGTTCATTGCATGGGAAACACCAATCATACTCTTGATCTATATTGTTTTGGACTGACACTAATGCTTTAGAAGCAGATGCAACATTGGGGTTATAGGGCTGAAATGGTCTATTAGTGGGAGGCCTTACTTGGCTTTGATTTGCAGCTGGATTGGGTGGCCTATTGGGCTGGTATGGTGGCCTAGCCTGGTACTGTGTTTGAGGCTGATATGGTCTAGCACTTTGAGCTTGTTGTCTTTTGATAGTCACCAGCTCATTTCCAAGGTTTTGAATGTTTCATAACCTCTTGGAGTTCATTTGAAGCACTAGAGGATGAAGTAGAATTTTCATTTTAACTTTGATTTCTAGGAGTGGGAATAGGAGCCAAAGTGGGTGTTTGACTAGTACTTGGATTTTCTAAGCTTGGATACAAGGGCATGGGAGGCTCAGGAGCCAGCTTACCACTTGATTAAGATAGTTTTTAGCCCTAATGGCAATGCTATCTATAAGCAGTACAGGTTGTGCCCCATAGATTGAATTAACCTAGAAATATTAGAATTCAAAGCCTTAAGATAATATAAAAAAGCACCTTCAGATGTTGGCCTGACAACCACTGGAATTCTATCCCAAGACCTTTAAAATCTGAAGTTGAAGTCACCAGTGCTCATTGGGAGCTCTCTTGATAGTTGTCAATTATTCTAGTAGAGACAAATTATCTCCCTTATCTCCAAACTGCTCATGGAGAACTATGCATAACTGATTCCAATTTGTGATAGAACCAGCTCCAAGGCTCCTAAACCATTACAATGCCTTCCCTTTGAATGAAGATGCCTGTAATTTGACACCACATCCATTTCATTTATCTCATGGATTGCAGTATTGAGATGTTAGCAATGTCTTTGACATGATCACCGGGAGTGGTATGATTTTCTCCAGTGAAAATGGAATGTTCTTCAACGCTACAATTGAACCGGATTCTGTGCATTGAGGGAAAGTGGGCTGCTTCCAGTGAAATTGACAAAGGGATTTAGTGGTTGCACCATTCTGATTGGCCTGAGAACCCTTGTTGATTGGATGAAAGGTCTACTAGGTGGAGGGGTTGATAAAGTCCTATTAGGTGGAGATGGTGATCTTTGTGGTCTTCTTCCTCTCCTTCCTCTGCCTGGTGATAGTTGCAAGTGGACAAATAGCCCTTCTTCTTGAGTATCAGACCTAGTTCGAATTCTTCTCATGTACCTGGGCAACCTGTGTTGCTATACCACTGAATTCTATCCCCTCGGAGTCACCAGATGTGTTAGATAATGAGCCTCAAAAGGCTAGATTCTGCCAAGTTACACACCAAACCTGACAATATTTAAACTTCAAAATTTTGAAAGACCTGTATTTTTGATATTTTAGGGTTTGGAATTTGATTTGGAATGAAAGTCCCGAAAGCCCAAAAATGCCAGACTTCCGAAACCGGAAATCCGAAATACCAAAAACCATGAAATTTTGAAAGTCAAAATCTTAAAAATCTAAGAATACCCTTTTGAATAATATCCCTTGATCTATCAACTAGTGAATTTTTGACTTGTTTTGAGCAAGTTAAGCCCTTGAAAATTAATTTCAAAGTTCATCCTGGAAGGTGAAAAATCTGAAATTGTAAAACCTGTAATTTTTAAGTTCAAATTTCTTGAAAATTCCTTCAAATCTTGTGGAATGACCTCTTGGTCCCACCGGCATGCCAAAACTATTGATGGCAAATCACAACACCCTTGAATGTCTACAACTCGATGGGTTGAGACTCTTAGTGCGATTGCATAACATGGAGCTTTTCCAAAGTGTGGGACCTTGTGAATCGGGAAAGCTCTCCGGATGAAGGCCAGTTCCTATTCCTCTATTCAGATGCACACATAAAAATGCAGAGGATTTACTCAAAAACCTAATCTAACTTTCCAAGGAGACAGGGTAAGAAGATGCATAAAATAAAACCTAAACTACAAAGGTGATGCACCGAGGAATGAAGAACATCTGTCTTGCCAATAAACACAAACCATAAAAATGCAATGCAAGATCATGCACAGATAACAGATTTGCAGTGAAAGATCAAGAGGATGCAAATGAACATAGAGAGGGTTGAGAATCATCCACAGACATGCATTATTTTCTCTAAAGATTGATACAACACACTACAAAATGCCAAGAGGCAAAGTTGCATTACAGTTTTAAATGGGAGGTTTGAACTCCACAAATTCACCTACCAAAGAGAAGAAGGGAGGGGAAAAACAAGAATTTCCAACCTTTAGAAAGAATCCCCTCCTTACAATTTATAGGAAGAATGAGAGAGAAAAGAGAGAGGAATTCCAAATCTACCCCAACCACCTCTAGGTTGCATTTAATTCATCTCATTATGGTGGTAGGTGAGAACCCTAGCAAACCCAAAAAGTGGTGAACTATATTTTACATTTTAAAGAATTTTTTCTCACCCAATTAAAGATATCTAGTCATAGTTGGATAGAGGACCTCGTAAGATTTCTGAAAAGTCCAACCTTGCATGAATCCGAGCTCCCTGTGAAAAGTTATGGCCATCTGAATATCTGTGCCAGGGTCTGCTTCCTGTCAGTGCTCAAAATGTTGCACCTCCTGAAGGTGCGCCATAGGCACATCCATGTTTGTGTCGACACTCTCTTACCTACACCAAAGGTGCATCCATGTTTGTGTTGACACTCTCTTACCTGCGCCAAAGGCGCATCCATGTTTGTGTCGACACTCTCTTACCTGCGCCAAAGGCGCATCCATGTTTGTGTCGACACTCTCTTACCTGCGCCAAAGGTGCATCCATGTTTGTGTCGACACTCTCTTACCTACGCCAAAGGCACATACATGTTTGTGTCGACACTCTTTGTTGTCCACCACTTACCCGTGCCTTAGGCATGAATTTTCCCTTGTCGACACTCCGTGTTGTGCGCCACTTACCTAATAAACATCGGGCTTTCAGTTTCTTTGATTTCCATATTCTTCTGCTTATCTATATCTACCCGGGGGGAAAGATATATACAACAGAACATTTTGTTGTGGTATATTTTGTGGTGGGATATTATAAGTGAGTGGAATGTTTTGTTGAAAGGGAATATTCCATTGAGGAATGTTTTTCTGAATAACATACTGTTAAGAAGGAATGCTTTGTTTTGAAGGGATATTTTGTTGTGGATCACTTTGCTGAGGAATATTATCAGTAAGCAGAATGTTTTGTTGAGGGATGTATTTTTGGGAAGGAATATTATGTTGTGAAATATTTTATTAAGAGATATATTATTGAGAAGTAATTATCTATTGCTAAGGGATAGTTTGTTGTGAAATATATTGTTGAGAAGGAATATTATTTTATGGAATATTTTGTTGGAGGATGTATTTTTGAGAAGGAATGCTCTATTATGAGGGGATAGTCTATTGTGGGATGTATTGTGATGACATACCATAATTTTATTGAGACACTAATGGTTACGATAGTTGAATATATTGATAAGGATTTGGAAATGATGTTGTAGTAAAAGGTTGTGGAATTGAATGTGCATAACAAAGGGATAAAAAATGGTGCATGTTGTGGAATATTTTGAGTCGGATAAGATATTTTATGGATATCATTAGATGTGATTGTTGTGGTATGTATTGTGAGTAACATTTAGTAGTAGTGATAACACTAGTATTGATTAAATGACTAGATGTTGGAATGGTCATAGTGATATTCTTAATACTACTAACTAGTTCAGTATATAACAATAGAAGATGCAGCAAAACTTATTAGATATGTTTTGGTAATTAAGGATATTGGAGGGGAGAATGATGAAGCACTAATATTGTTTTGTTGGGGAGTTTAACTAGTAGAAGGCTCAGGTGAGGATGTATGTTTTTGGGCAGTTGTGTCTTGAGAGGAAACCATATGAAGACTAAGAATAAGAATGGAAGATGCAACTTTTGACATTTCAAGTTGACTTAAAGGTGGATATGAATGTATTTTTGACTCAAAAGTTGATATTTTTGATCAATAAGATGTGAAACCCTAGATGAAGGATCAAGGACATAAGGTAGTGGTTTAGGTATAGATTGTTGGTTTGAATCAATGGGGCTGAAAAGCTAGATAGATTATTGGAGATATTTGAAGTTGGTTTGGATTCAAATTGTTGTGAAGAGATAGATAAAGGATTTGGAATGTTTGAGGATGGTTCGGGTGTGAATGGATGGAGTTGAACACCCCTTGTTGCCGAGATAGGTGTTAAGAGAAATGAGGTTTGAATCCAACATTTCTTCATAAGTAGGGTACCCTCTTTCAAAGAAAGTATGTTAAGCATATCCCGATTGTGATTTGGGGAGTATGGTTGTTTAGTTTCTTCTTAATCAGTTGTATGGAAAATTTGACTATGAAAAAGATGTGAAGAATCCTAAAGGCATTATCTCATTTCCTTATTAGCCTGTAATTCTATTTTATTGTAGGTTCATTGAGCATCGATAGAGGAGTAGACATAATTGGTTGGGAAAATGGTATTTGGTGTTGTAACTCTGAAGAGAAATATGAGGATAAGGGCGTGTGATGTTGTAATTCTACAGATATGGGGTAGATAATGGGGTACACAATGAAGTAAATAGTGGAATTTGTTTTTGCAAGGGTGTGGATAATGGTTTAGTCTTATTTGTGAAGCTTGGTCATGGGATTTTTTCACGTTTATAAAATTGTAAAAAACACACAAAAGAAACACAATCACCTTAAAATGAAAATTACTAAATGGGTGAATTATATAAAGAAAGAAAAAACAATAAAAATGGATTTGTAGATTTTCTTGATTTGATTACAAAAATTTTAATGTGTAAAATGGTTAGTGATGGTCCTAGGAAATGGAAAGCTATGGTTGGTTTGTGGTTTGTTTAAAGACGAATTCCTCAATATACCTTAAGGTAAGTGAGGCCCAACTTTGTATTGCTACTGATACAAGCATGGTATTGGGGCCTACCCCCTTAGTTAATGGTCCCAAAAAAATAAGGGGGTCAAGTGCTTAGATGATATATACCGACATATTAATAATTATACTCATCTAGAACACTGAGTTGCCTTCTCCTCTTAGCGATCAAATCCAAGTAAGTATCCACCTAGGTAGGAATTGTTTTGTTTACATTTTGTGTTTAAGTGAATTTTTTTTTGTGTGGGGGAAATAAAATTTAATGAAATAGAGTACCTTCCTAATTAATTATATGTAAAACATGGAGGATGAGAGGTTCATTTTAAAACCCAAAAGAAATATCAATACTAAAAAAAATACGATTTTTTAGGACTCACCACCAAATGCTCCTATATTTTTTTATTTTTAATTTTTTTTAAAGAAAGCAATTGAGTACTCTAGAAAACAAGCTCCTCCTGAAATAGAAATATACAAATATGTTAGGAGAAATATAAAGAAAAAAGAATCAAACAAGGAGTAAAAAACAAACTATAAGCTGATAAAGAAAACAAACACACAAATGGCTTGGCAATTTTCCCAATCACAAGGGATTCTCTAAATTGAAGAAGATTATCACATAGAGAATCCAAAAAAATATATATATGTTATTTTATTGATGAAATGAAACAAATAAATAAGGTTTGGGGTCCCACCAAGCTTGCCAAGATGTATAAAATAAATTTTACCTCTTCAACCTAACCTAATAAGCAAGAGAATAAAACTTACCTAACCTCAATATGGTGGGGTTTAGTGATACCCGTGGATGTAGATGAGTGATGCTTGATGGTTGCGCTCTATATATGCAAATGTGAAAGCTCCTTTCCTGCGAGAATACCTATAGATCACTACCACTAAAAAAGATATGATTAATAAGATATTAGGCAAATTTCCCAAGAAACGCCAGTCCCCAAAATTCAAAGGACTTCCTCATAAGAATGTCAATATGTTATTTATACAATCAATTAATTTTGAAAAAAGGATGATATATGATGAAAAATAATAAATGTTCTAAAAAAATCTGATTTTATTACGAACATGTATTTGATAATGAAATATGAGATATATGAGCTATGATTCAAAATTAGAGTCTAAATAAGTGTCGAATTCTTGGATGAAGGTGAATCCTCCTCTTGATAAATTCGAGTCCTCAAGGAAATATGAATTCTCGTAGTCATTGTAATCTTCCTCAAAGAAGTCCTAAATGTATTCCAGATCATCTTTTTCCAACTTTTATTGGTATTCAAAAGAAGATTCTAAGTGTTGGTAATCATTTTGATCTTAAGATTCAGTCTCAAAGCTATATTACTCTAGTTCAACATTGTATTGATACTCAAACCAAGCCAAGTCATCTCGGATACGTAAGACCTTGAAATTATCCTCCCTAATCTTTTCTGTGGCATCATGAATCCTTTGAGTGGATTCAAAAATGGTCTTGATCCAATGGGGCTGAATGAATGGCACACAACTCAAGATCATGCAAAAATTTATATTGTTTCCAATGTAATGTATGAAGTATGATAGGTAATGAGTTAATGTTAGTTATTTCTTGACCTTGACCACCTAATGCCATCTAAACAAGCCATACTATAATACATGCTAGTAATAAAGGACATATAATATATTTCATAAATGAAATATGAATGATGTCATAGGAAACAAAGAAGAAAAGAGTCGCAAGTGATTTTAGAGGATAATAAACCAATTAATAAAAATGTGATATTTAGCCAATTATTGTCAAAAATATGATATTCCAAACACTTAGACTATAATACAAGAAGAATAAATTAACAAATAAATGTACCTGAATGTATAAATGAGATTGTAAAATGACGATTGACCTTGGTTGAAGAAAATGAATGCAAATGGTGAGACTTCCAACTAGATAATGATTTGTCGATCCTGACAGGCTCCAAAATGATTTCCAAAATTACTTTATAAATGTAAATTCCAATGCTAGATAGTAATGTTTTGGCATTTATGTAATACAACAATGATGAACTTTGATAGAAGTGTTAGGCTCGAAAATTTGATAAGATGATCCATAGGTTCACGAATTGGCCGCAAATTATCACTAAGGCATTATAACTAGTTAAGTCAGGCACTATAGTAATAGTGGGAACTCTTTCCACATTCCAATATTTCTCATCCATCCACCATCTGCCATGAATTACAATAAAAAAATTAGGATCCACCAAAAACCCATGTATTTGTTCTCCACTTCCATCATTCCTAGACTATATGATTCAGAAAAATACAAAGGACATCAATTAAATAAGTTCTTAAGAACTTCACCTATGCTAACTAGAGATTTGGAAATTTTTCTATAACTTTTGACTCATAGCCCCAAATTACAAAAAAATTGGTGGCCTTAGAACTGTCTTCTACAGAGCTTCAATTTAACATCAAAAAACATCACAAATGATGTTTTTTAGGGGTTAAAACTAGAAAACGAGTTATGAAGTGAAATGTCCAATTTTAGAATTTTAACCACCTAAATTTATTGTATCATGTTGGTCATACTTTTTATCAAGATCGAATGACGTGGAAAAGGGATTTATCGTCACCCACATCATCTTGTAGTAATTTATTGTGTTTGATGGGTGTTTGAATTATAATTTGGCATGCCCTCTTTTTTTTCTATCCCCTTTTCTCTCTATATTGGAAAAATCATTCATTTTTTAAATGTTGGATGTTCTGAATTACAAATACGTGATGCAAAAATGGTGTCCAAAGATTCCATGAAGTCACGAGACCTTTGTTTTATATTTTACAATGAATTTTTCCCTTCTATCTCTATTTTAATGGAATGTGCACATTTCCTTTGTCAATAAAATATTATTTTATGATTGATTATCTTTCTTAGATATGTCTTTTTTTGCATTCTTTCATCTCCATCAGTTTTTGTTATGTTGTGCATTTATTTATCTCGGAACATTTCATCTTGGAGTATTGTCTCTACATAATAGAATGGTTCCATGCAATAATGGTATGTGTCACCTATGTTTAACCTCCCCTTATTTTGTTCCATTATCATTTCCCTCACAGAGATTTTTCATCCCCTTTCTTATTGATATCACATCTTTCTTAGCTTTTGATTTCATTTGCATTCATATATCTAACTCTCGTCCTTGTGAATGAATAGTTTAGGCTTAAATAGTTGTGTTTCTAGTTGTAGGAGTAATTTTTGGATTAGGTTAGATAGGTAGAGGAACTAACCTTCTCTAGAGGTTTTTCTCACTTTACAATGTTCAAAACATGTAGAAAATCCCATGCTCATTAAAAATATTGATATTCCGTGATCAAATCAAGTGATCTACGCTTGTGTGTTAAAAAAATTTGTCACATGATCACTAAAAAAATTGATATTCCAAGATTAAATAAAGGGATCTATGTTTGTGTGTTAATAGTTATTACATGATAGGTGGGACAAGATTGAAAAACTTTACATATTCATATAATTAAGTTTGATGTTTTATTTGTTGTATCTAGCCTTTAGTGGTAGTTCTCGACACATCCGATTATTCTCCGCTCATCCAAAACCCATTCTCTCAATCAAAAATCACTTTCTACCACTTCAGTCCTTCTAATAAGTTGTACAATTATGAATTCATTTCCTCATTGGAACCCTCAGTTTAAAGAGCACTATCAGTCACCTCCATCTCCTTATTTCAAAAATTACCTTCCAAATCAGTTTTATGACGCTTATGATGATGTATCAAGATATGTATCAACTCCCACTGATCCATATGGTTATCCAATTAACCATAATGTTGCTAAAGAGTAGGGGTGTGCTCATTATGAGGGAATTTTCACAATGATGATGATTTATAGGTTAAAATTCAAAGGATGGAGGAAAACATTATAATTTCACAAAACGGGATGGTACCCGTGAATTATATTAATGTGAAATTAACCAAATTACATATGAATGAGGTATAATACTTATATGTATTGTACAACTGAATACAAATAAATGAGGATTTGTAACAATGCAACAACCAATTTAAAATATAGTAGCTTCCAATATTACATCCGGGAAGCACAACAATAATATTGTTAAAACAATATAACAACACCCGTAATGTTTGAATAAAAAAATAATATGGTTTATAATTAAATATAACCATATAAACAATAAATATATTAATTAATATGAAATGCATAATTAATATATAGGTGAATAATATTTAACCTAACATTCCCCCTTAATTGTGCATTGTCTCAAGGGATGAGGAGAGGAATTCTCTGAACAACTTGAACTTGTCATGTGTAAGTGACTTCATGAAGATATCTGCTCATTGTTCAACTGTTAGACAAAATTGAAGCTATATGTTGTGCTTCAAAACATGCTCACGTATGAAATGAACCTGTACCTCAATGTGCTTTGTTCTTTCATGAAACACTAGATTGCGAACAATTTTGAGAACACCTTCATTGTAAACATACATGGTGTTTGATTTTCATATGGTATTCCAAGTCCTTAGAGTATGTGACATAGCCAAATCACTTCATAGAAAACTTATCCTAAAGAATGATACTTGGCTTCGAAGAATGATGAGAAACAAAGTGTTGTTTCTTGCTTCCCCATGATATTGGTCCAGATCCCATAAAAATACAAATCCTGAAGTGGATTTTCTATCATCAATATTTCCGCATGATCTGAATTCAAATATCCTAACAAGAAGAAGTTTTTGTTCTTCTTGTATTCTAGACCAAGATCCATTGATCCTTTGAGATATCTCAAGATGCACCTTATTGGTTTCTAGTGACAAACTTTGGTTTCTTGCACGAACTCGGATAGATAGCTCACCTGCAAAGATGATATTTTGTCTAGTGTAGGTTAGGTAAATGAGACTCCTAATCAACTACTAATAAAGAGTGGAATTTACCTTAGGAGATGGATCTAAATGAGATAATTACAATCTGTTCTCCATAGGTGTAGAAATTGGTGTGTAATCCATCATCCTGAATTTCTCAAGAATTTTCTTGGTATATTTCATCTGAGAAACAAATATGTGATTCTATTTCTGCCATACTTCCAATCCAAGATAATAATGCATCAGCCCGAGATCCGTCATGTCAAATGATCGATTAATATATTTCTTGATATATTGATCATCCTCACTAGATCTGCCAGTGGTGAATATATCATCGACATAGACAACGATAATTAGAATCTCCCGCCCTTGAATTTTTAGGTAAAGATTGGGATCATATGGATTTCTAACAAATCCATGTTGTATGAGATGTTCATCAATCTTGATGTACCATGCGTGGGGTACCTGTTTAAGGCCATACACAAATTTCTTGAGTCTGCATACCTTTGCTTCTTGACCAGGTACTACATATCCCTCAGGTTGAGTCATGTAGACTTCTTCTTGTAAATATCCATTCAGGAAGGCACTTTTTACATCCATATGATGGATTTTCCATAAAAATTGTGCAGCTAGAGAAAATATCATCTTGATCATTTTTATCTTAGCTATGGGAGAAAATGTCTCCTCGTAGTCAATGCCTTATTTTTGTGCATACCCCTTTTCTACAAGTATTTCTTTATACTTTTCCACTTTCCCATTTTCTTTATACTTTGTTTTAAATATCCATTTGCATCTAATGAGTTTATTCCCTAGTGGAAGATTGACAAGTTTTCAAGTGTTATTTTTCATCATCGACCGATATTAAAAATCCATAGCATCTTTCCATGTTTTTGATTGCATGACTTCTTGGACTATAGAGGGCTCATTAGACTCAATAAATCTACTCTTCAAAAAGAATTTAACTTATTCTCTTTCTTTACTTGTGTTTTTGTTGTCTAGGGGTGGATGTATCCGATAGAGCATCCATTCTTGCATCTCGTAATGTTCTAGTACACCACTTGGGCATACGCTGAACTATTCCCGTGGGTCGTAGTTATATCATATTGATACCATCATCCCCATCATAACTTTCATTATCTGTGGGAACATAAGCTTCAATTTTTACAACCGGTGAAGAATCTACATCAAGTGAGTCTAGAGGAGGAGACTTAGCTTCCTTCTTCTAACAAAACTCAACATCTCTAATGGTGTAGAATTTTCTAGTCTTTGGATCCATCAATATATACCCAAAATTCTATTTAGTGTACCCAATTAAAATGAGTTTCGTGACTTCATGTCCAATTTATTTCTATTATTCTTGGGTATGTGCATACTTGCTTTGTACTGATTACTCTAAGGTGTGCAATAGATGGTTTCCGCTATAAACATGCTTCTTGTGGTGTTACATAATACAAAGAAACTATAGAACTCTTTTCAATAAATATACTCGTTGTTTTTTGCTTCTTCCCAAAATGTATTTGCAATTCCAGAGTCATCGATCATGCATCACACCATTTCCATGATAGTACAATTTTTTATCTCAAAAACACCATTCTCTGTGCAAGTGTGTGTGGAGGAGGCATTTGTTGATGAATCCCATGAGTTTATAGGTAGTCTTTGAACTCATTACAAGTGAATTTCCCCCTCAATATGAGAAGAGAGTTAGGATGTGACGACCAGTTTCAATCTCGACTACTACTTTGAACTTTTTGAAAGTTTCAAAACCTTCACTTTTCTTGCAAAGACAAAAATCCACATTTTTCTTGAATAGTCATCAACAAAAAGCATGAAGTACTGGAACCCAGAATGACTTGGTTGCATCAGACCATAAATATTGGTATGAACCAAGTCAATTTTTCCATGAGCTCAAAATGTACTCTTCTAGAACAAATCTTTGTGTTTTTTTCCTATAAGGTAGTGAGGACACTTTTCTATATCCTTCTAAAGAGATGGTAGCCCATGTACCATATTACGCCGGTGAAGTGTCTTGAGATACTTGAAAATTACATGACCAAGTATTTGATGCCACAACTAAGATGAGGTAGAGTTCTTAGTCATAAGTTCTTGATCATCTCTGTGAAAAAAATTGAAGTTGGAAGATGTGTCCCACATTGGAGTCTTTTGCAACTATTTTCGAGCCACGTGATTTGTCATGAATCAAACACGGTTTCTTTCGAAATGACAATCAAAGTCAATTTTAAGGTTTTGATCTAGGAGTTGACTGACTGAAAGTAGATTCTTTTTCAACCCAAGGACATATAAGACATCTGATAGTCTATAGTTACGTGAACCAAGGGGTAGAGAAATGTTCCTAATCCCCCGAACTTTATATAAATAATCATCTTGTAATGAATCATGATTTTTGATGGCATGACCATAATTGAAGTAAACTAGTCTCGTGGCTGGTCATGTATCGAGTGACTCTTAAATTAAAATACCATACATCACTAGATGACGTGGATGGTTTAATTGATCAAGAAGTGTACAAGAAGTCTTGATTATCCGAATGTTCTTCTTGCTTGACAATATTTCATCGATGGAGTCTTCTTTTCTAGGTCCGCTTTTTCTACCCTTCATTGTAGTTAGACTTTACCTTGTGAGAATGTTGTGGAGGTCCAGAGTTTCTTGATGAACCTTTCTTGTAAGTATTATACCAACAATCTTGTAAGTCATGTCCTCTTTTACAAATTGGACATTACTTCTTTTATTGTTTGTCCCGGTGATACTGATTCTGATGTTAGGACTTTTGATTGGAATTAGGTTTTAATTTACCTTTTCCTTTCCATTTTTATGTAAAGAAAGTTCATGCTCCTATTCATCATCCATATTGTGCATGGCTTCGTCTTGTTGTAGTAGGTTTACAAGTTTTTCAAAACTAACTATCGTATTTGACACATTTAGTGTTATGAAAAAAATGCAGTAAGAAGAGGGGATTTCTTTGAGAATAATGGGAATGCGAGAATCATCTATGAATGCTTCTCCAGTGGTAAGAAGTGAAACCCTAAAATCTTCAACTCTTCTTAAGAATGCTTCAATTTTTTCATTATGCTTGAACTTGAGTATATATAACTAACTCGCAAATTTAGTATGACATTCTTGTTTTTGGCCTCATATCTTGTCATGCGCAATTTATCCAACATTTCTTTGGTTGTTTTGGCATCTTGAATGTGGGGTTACACATCATTGGATACTCCAAACAATATGATGCTTTTTTTTCTTCGATCCGCTTTATCAAACTATCATTTTTGTGTTGTATCGTAGTTGATCCGGTCGAGTACCATTCTGAGAATTCTACATCTCTTCAAACTCAAGTTGTGTCTTAATTTTATACTTCCATGCATCATAGTTGTCCTCCGAGTAGTTATGAATCGGGAAGAAATAATTTGGGGGCATTGGTGCCCATTTTGTAGAAATCATTGACGTGGTTTGGCTCTTATAAATCCATTTATAAGGTCTCCAATCTATATATCATTAGTCCGATATACCAAACCTTTCTATATATGTGCCCTTCCGATATACCGGTGGTACATGGAAAATTCTCACCCTTTCTATATACCTAGAATTACATAAAAGAAGCATTAGCGTACGTGAAAGAATTCAATATATGGTACCAAGATAATATTTAAAGGGTTCTCGTGTGATTATTGACATTGGCTCAAAGAAATATTCTCATACGCGCGTGCGTAACTTTTCTATATACTTGGATAATTTCTCAGTTTGGATTTATGTCGTGCATAGTCATTCATAGATGAATGGGATGGCTCATAGTGTGTGCACTGTGACCTTATTACTCCCCATCGATTTAAAGGGTCGATGCCTAAACAACATTGTTGCAGATATATTAGGTGTTAAGTGTAGTAGTAGTCATGACAACTTTACCTGTAAGCACTTCCCAGAGGCACCGTATATACCGAACGTTGTGAATGAGATCTAGGATCTCATCGGTGTTTCAATACTAATTTTTTTACTATTTTTAATTACAAAATTTTCTCAATTTCTAAGTAGTTACAATATTTGTGGTTTAGTTTAACAACCTGTAAATTAGTACAATATATTGAAGCATGCAATTACATTCATTTTTTTGAAAAAATTGAATGGCGGAGTAAAAAAATTTGTTTTGGGCCCCGGTGTCCTCCACACCCAAAATGACCCAAAATGTAAAGAATTAGAAAAAACCAGCTGAAAATGCAATTTTTAGCTATCCCCTCTTTGGAAAATGTTGCTTAGACTAAAAAAATAGGTGTAATAGGAGAAAAATTAATTTTTCCCTATATTACGCTTTACTCACTATAATTTTAGAAGGTTATTTAGATATATCTAATTTGTTTAGAGGTGGTTTTTTCACCAAATTTTCCACCAAAATTCAAAATTCAAAATTTTGAGCTAGGGTGGGGGTTGAACCCCAAACCTCCCACACCTAGCACCTTGCATTATCCTCCTTAGCGCATGTAGTGCATATGCTAAAATTTGAAGGTATTGATATTTATCCAAAGGAAAAAAATTGACTAACCTTTTACACGCCTGGTCTTTACATGTCAATCCATGTGGCCAGAGGAGGATCTACGAGCCCGCATGCTTAGAGTAGGGTTTATCTTTGCATAAAAACTAGATCTGTAATATTCTCGTGTTTTTGTTTATGAAACTTTGATTTATACATCGCTTTTGTTTATTTCTTCACCATTTTTAAATTTATGCTTCATTGTTTTTCATGGCTTTTTCTTATGGCAGTCATTAATTCTTGTGTTCTTGTTATAGGTTACAATATTTAGAGCTTAGACTCGTGGAGTCCCCTCCAACTCGAATGTGTAGAATGCTTCCAACCCGGTGTGTATAGGAATTTCCATGGAGTTTGGTTGATGCTCAAATGGTGTGTGGAAGAGACAGGGGCGCAGTTAGTTTAGACGTAGCTCGGTTTGGAGAAAACGGTCACAGTCGCAAGTGCATTGTTGTATGCCTAACTTGGAATCTCCGATACACCCTACTCACCCGTTTCGATGTTGACGGCTAGTTCTAGAACTTAGCCTATGTGAAAAAAAATGAACATGGATTCCTCCAATGTAACTCAGTGGTTGAATATCTCCAAAAAGTAACACACTACGTGGTAATGGCTGAGAGTCCTCCAAAACTAGCAGTCGACTATTTTAGCAGAGACTATATCGACCTTCCAAATTAGAGACAAAACCCCTAATGGGGATAAATGAATTTTTTTTATAATCTGATTGCAATAAACCAGAAAAATGCTCCAGAATCAAATTTTCTTGGTGCAGAGAGCACCAAGGCAAAAAAATTGCTTTTAGTTTACCCGGAGAACACATAAGAGGTTTTGGGTCTGTAGGGAGATGTGGGAAGCTACTGGAGGTAGCACTGGCTCTCCGTTGTTGCAAATTTCTTCTCCACGAATTCTCCTTCCTCTATAACCTTCTCCAACCTTGCTAGGAGCTTCAATTCACTCTGGTACCAAATGTAATTTCACAAAACAGGGATGGTAGCCTGTGAATTATATTAATGTGAAATCAACCAAATTACATATGAATGAGCTGCAATACTTATAGGTATTGTACAGCTGAATACAAACAAATGAGGAGTTGCAACAATGCAACAACCAATTTAAAATATAGTAGCTTCTAATATTACATCCAGGAAGCACAAGAATAATATTGCTAAAACTTTATAACAACACCCGTAATGTTTGAATAAAAATAATAATATAGTTTATAATTAAAGATAACTAGATAAACAACAAAGATATTAATTAATATGAAATTCATAATAAATAGATAAGTGAATAATATTTAACCTAACAAACATCTAGTGTAGATCAAGGCTACATGTTAGAAAAATTTATTCCAAATTTATTTTAGGATTCCCTTTCCATGGGATGGTCCTATGCCAAACTGTTTTATCCCTTAGTAGAAGTTGTATTTTATAACTTAGTTGCCTACTCAAATATAAATATGGGTTTAATTAATGGAGGCTCATCAATCTAATCATAGGGAAACTTATCAATGGGAAACTCCTACACTAGCATATGATATCCCTCCCATTTCTTCTTTCCAACCTACACAATCTGACCCTAAATTCCATGTCCATAGTTTCATCAAAGCTTGACCTGATGATTGCACTCTTTAACAAGAAAATATTGTATCTCCTCCATCGTTTGAACCTATGAAAATCAGTTAGGAACTCAATCCTTCCCTCACGCATAAAACCATATTTATATGTGCCTAATCCTCATGAAGAAATATTTTTAAACCATGAATCACTCTATATTATCAATAAAAATGAGTAGGCAACTGCTTGGTTTCCTATTTTCCCATTCCTTTACAAAGAAGATGTTGAATATTTCATGGAAAAGATGGTTATTCTTCTTTCTTCTAGATAGGTATATGCACATGCATGTCTATATGGGAAGGTTGGGAAGGAATGAAAAAGAGAAGAATATCTTAAGAGTTGTAAGGTGTCAAGCTAAGTAAGGGATAGACCAAAAAGTAAACATTCCACCACTTACATTTGTATTGAAAATAGTTGAAGAAATCTTGGATGATTTTTATGGTATGATAATTAAGAGCTCAAGAAGAAGTTCAAGATTAATGAAGCAAAAATGATAGAGCATGAAGGTAGACATAAAAATAAAGAACATCAGTCAAAAAATTTGAAGGATTGCTAACAATTTAGAAACCAAATAGAGATCTCATCATGAATAAATTTGTGAATCTCCTTTGAATGCATCAAAATCACTTAAGTTGAATCCCATTGTAGATAATTATGTTATATCTATTCAAGTATGGAGTAATTCTAATAGAAAATTGGAAGAAATTCCCAAAAGTTTTGAAAAACCCCTCCTTTTCAAATTGAGTAACAAGCAAATGAAGATGTTTTTGAGATTTAAAAGTTATTTTTCTTGATTTTGAGTTTGAAAAACACAACCAAACAAAGTAAGAGATAAAAATGAATACCAATTTGATATTCATGCATAAGAATAAGATATTCCAAGTCAACAAGATGTTTTGATTAAGTAAAATGATCCTCCTTTCCTTGTATTCCTTGAAATTTTTGTACTTTAGAATTAAAGTTAGATTGAGGAAAAAGGTTAATTTCAAGATGATGAAAATACAAAGGGTAATATACAATTTTTCGTACAAGGAAAGAAAAAGAATTCCAACTAAACTTGCAAGAATCTACAATGAAGAGGAAATTTTCCATACTAGCTCTTGTATCGGAGATAAGTGTAAAGAAGATGGGAAAATCTCAAGGAACAACCACGAGTTGCAAAAAAGGATTGCCCAATCAGGTATCTAGCTGGTTTTGAGTCATAATTAGAGTTTACATGTGTCATGCTTTCTCTAGATCATGAGGAAGAGCTTAAACATGTTCAAGATCATTAAAAACACCTCTTAAACCCCAATGAAGATCGAGCAAGTATTTTTTACTCTTTTCATTTGTTAATGAGATAGAAAAATAGTTTCAAGACAATTTTCCACTCTCATTAAAGACCATGTCTATTGTAAAAATGACATCTGTCATGGTCAAATTTTGTAAGAAAGGGAAGGTATTTCTCCCACCAATTGTTGGATTTGTTTATCTTCCTTTTCCTTTGTTTAGGGTAGGAGTAGAATAGGTTTGTTTATTACAAAAAGGTTATTTTGCACACTTTGCATTTTTCCTCTTGGTCATGTATGATTTTCCATGCTTGTACATAGTTTTCATGTCCTTTCTTGTTGTTGAGTTTCAAGAAGGTTTCACTGAGGAAATAAGGTGTTTTGGGGAATATTTATGGTGCATTTACTCAACCCTAAGATCAGCTATAAATAAGATTTCTACATGCTAGTTGTTAAAAATATATTTTTGGGATATTTTGTAACTCATAATAAAAAGTCACAAGAAATTATCTTCTAAGAGCACTTCAAGTAATTTCAAAGTTAGCTCTAAGTGTTTAGATCAATTTTAAAGTTTTTCAAGCTTGACTCCATGCCCATTTCATGACTTACACCAACTAATATTATATTTAGCAAGAAGATAGCACCATAGACTCACCAAATTGTTGTCCAAAATAACCCCAAGATTATTTTGAAATATTACAAACCCATTTGTAGAATTAGGAAGTGTTGTCATGGATAAAGGAAATTTATAATTTTATAGTTATTGGAAAGTCTCATTAATTTGGGAAAATTTTCAATGTTTTCGGCATTGTCCTCCATCTTTCTTGGACTTTTTGTTCTAGTAGTTGGAACAATTTTGCAAAATTATGTCAAACCGTGCAAATTCAGACTTTGGAGGGACTTGAGGAATTGTTTCGTTTTCTTCATGTTCCCTACATCTCCACTAGGTCAGCAAAAGGAATGAGATTTGGTGAAATCATGACTTACAAGTACCTTCGGAATGTTTCATTCACTCCTTGGATTCTCTACATCACTGCGTCAATCGGATATATTCAGTTTTAATGACACTATTGGTGCATTGTATATTTCTTTCCTTCTCTAATGAACAAACTAAAGGAAGGTGGGACAACGGAAAATTCCTTGGATAAGGTAGGTGTATAATGCACAAATAAAATTTTCTCGTGTTACATAGGTTCACGAATTGTATGAAAAATTTGAAAAGGATAGAAAAGGGAAGTGTAATAGGTTAAGTTGGGCATTGTGGGAACAAAGTGTGAATTGTTCCCACATTCCAAGAGTTATTCATCCTCCCACCATGTCCACAAAGTATTATAGTCGGAAAAGTTAGGGTGGCCAAACACTCATGAAATTTTCTCTAGTTCGACATTCCCCAATCATACGACTCACCGCAATATAAAACACAT